>SRLM01000659.1:0-134253 GCA_015708895.1 Populus ilicifolia | reverse complement strand
GTAAGACATAGGCCTACAACTTTCCTATGGAGCCCAAGATCTAAAAAGGCCATTTTCAAGTCCAAATTATTGCAACAACAAAGAAGCTCGAATCTGTCCTTCAGCCTGAGCACTGTTCTGTATTTTAGCCATATCTTGAGTTCTAGAAGTCAAAATGAGCTGAATTGTTTACACAAGAAAGCTGAGACAATTGCCTAAAACTTTCATGTTTCAAGTGGCTCTAATTTTGACATCATCAATGACGTTTTGGGAAGACAAGAGAAGATAAAGATTGTCACCAAGTCAAGGGTTGGCCATCTACTCATCAATTAGTCATCAAATCAATAGTTCCCAATTTTGGCCTATAAAAGGAGGCATTTGCCATGCATTTAGGCATCTTGGTGTCCAGATCAAGATCATGCTCTTGTTTTCTCTCTTTGTATTCTTTATGCTTTGTTTTCATTAATATCAAGTTTATGCCTTTCATTTCCTTTCCTTTCTTTAGTTAACTTTTATGTTCTTATTTTGTTTATCTATTTTTCTTTCTTCCATTATGTCTAGCTAAGTTAATTATGTCAAGGTGAAAAGGTTACACTAATGGTGTAAGAATAAGTATGGTATAAACTTAATATGGACTTTAATGTTTAATACTAACATGTTTTATATTTGTTATCTTGTTCACTCTTTAATACTTTGCTTGTTAAATGATTAATCTTGATTTATGTTGTATAACAATTGGTACAACAAATGCTTGGCACTTTCATAGCCCATACTGTATGGTATAACCGACACCTGAGCTATGAAAGGAACTTGATTTGTTGTTAACATAAGTTATAATCATGAATGCTTGATGAAATTTACAAGTATTAGCATTAATTGAATAAGATGACTAATGTAATCATGTTAACAATCTATAATCTGATTGGAACCTCCTTTATGTGTGGTTTCCAATTGAACAATAAGAGTTTATACTATACTTGTTTGACATACCATTAGTGGAACCTCTAACCTTGACATTTGTTATTATCATTGTTTAATCTTTACTTTAATATTCTATCTCCAAGTTCTCATCATCATCATCATCTTCTTCTCTTTCTTTATTATTATTATTATTATTATTCTTGTTGTTGTTGTTACTATTATTGTTGTTATTGTTGTTATTGTTATTATTGTTGTTGTTGTATTGTTGATATTTATAATTTGTACAATAACCTCCCTGTGGTTCGACCTCGGTCTTGCCGGGTTATTTATTACTTCGACACTCCTACACTTGGGAGAAGACATTAATTTTTTTGTCGTGTCAGCTTTCTTTAAGAAAGCTTTCTTCACTATGTAAAGACCTATATAGCTTGGTGCCTATTTACTTTGATACTCCTTTAGTAAGTGCAATATCAACACTAGATCTTCTTTTTGGAACACTCGAGGTCGAAACTTCTTATATTATGCTTTAGCCATTACTTTTTTGATAGAGTTGGTAATGACAAAACATAATTATCCTCTTTTCAGTTATCATGTTTAGTTATATATATCTTACCTTTTCACACTTCATTTATTCTAGCTTAGAATATACTAGAACCTTTAATAATAGGATTTTCATTTCTAAAGGCATCACTATCTTTATTCTATATACCAAAGAATATAGGGCGACTTTTATTAAAGTTCTGACTATTGTATGGTATGCGTGAAAGGAAATGGTACATTTTATGCTAATATTTGTAATTGAGCACTATCTTCTGAATAATCTTCTTAACATTCTTGTTGGCAACTTCCACAACACCATTAATTTTGGTATATATTGTGAGGAATTGGAACACTTGATTCTCTATTTGGCACAGAGCTCTACTATTATATTACTGTTGAAGTTCTGAGCATAATCATTATCTTAATTTTTCAACAGACCATATCTTAATTGTTGGCAAATCTTTTTTTACAAACATCTGTATCACCTTCTATGTTACATAAGTGACACGACCAAAAAATTGATGTCTTCTTCCAAGTGCAGGAGTGTCGAAGTAATAAATAACCCGGCAAGATTGGGGTCGAACCACATGGAGGTTAATCGTATAAATTATAAATAAAAATAATACAACAACAACAACAATAATAATAAATAGTAGTAGTAGTAGTAGTAGTAGTAGCAGCAGCAACAACAACAACAGTAATAATAATAATAAAAAAAAAAAAAGAAGGAGAAGAAGAAGAAGATGATAAGAACTTTTAGATGGAATATTAATGTAAGGATTAAACAATGATAATAACAAATATCAAGGTTAGAAGATCCACTAACGATATGTCAAACAAGTATAGTATAAACTCTTATTATTCAATTAAAAACTACACACAAAAGGGGTTCCAATTAGATTATAAACTGTTAATATGATCACATTAGTTATCTTATTCAATTAATGTTAATACTTATAAATCTCGTCAAACATTCATGATTATAACTTATGTTAACAACATATCAAGTTCCTTTTATAGCTCAAGTGTTGGTTATACCATACAGTATGAGTTATATAAGTGTCAAGCATTTGATATATCAAGTGTTATACAACATAAATCTAGATTAGTCATTTAACAAATAAAGTATTAAAGAGTGAACAATATAACAAATATAAAATATGTTAGTATCAAACATTAAAGTCTATATTAAGTTTACATTATACTTATTCTTACACCATTGATGTAACCTTTTTATCTTAACATAATAAACTTAGCTAAACATAATGAAAAAAATAAAAATAAATAAACAAAACAAGAACATAAACAAGATTCGAACTTCTTTGTTGTTGCTACAATTTGGACTTGAAAATAGTTTTTTTAAGTCTTGGTCTCCATATAAAAGTTGTAAACCTATAACTTATCTTTTCATTTATATTAAGTAGACCTAAATCTAAGATCTACAACTCTAGATGTGAATCAATTACCGAACAGTATTCCGGTTTGGACTGCACCGGCATCTCTTTTCTAAGTTTGATCATCTCTTTTCTAAGTTTGATCATCTTTTTTCTAAGTTTAGCCATCTCTTTGTCCTTTCAAATTTAGTTCTTAAATTCATCAATCAATCCTTTTATTTATGTGATAGACTTACATTTAAAATGAATATTTATCACAAATTATAGGTATCTTATATTATTAGATATATTATTATAAAACATGCTTTAGTTAAGGAGTTATTGATACTCCAAGTGCAAAATGATGACATAAAACCTTGATAAAAAATACACTTTTAAGTACTAATCACACCCCCCAACCAGCTTATTACTAGTCTTTAGCAATCAAAGCATTAAAATAGAAAACCAATTTATAAATTCTATAAAGCAAAGTATTCATCATTCAACATCCATTAATCTATCCAGATAAATAAAATCTCATTAAATTTATATATCTACTCAATACCTCTTAACAAGATATTAATAAACTATTTTCTTGTGCTCAATATATCAACACATAATTATAGGGCTTTTCTTGGAAGAAAATAAAATTTTTATTCTAATGTTTAAGATTAACTTCCTTGGATTGGGATTATTATTTTTTCTCTTTTTTTTTAATATATATACATATAACCTAACACACTATGCATCTTTAACCCATGTAGTTAGTCTTAGGACATTAGGTGTTGAGATACCTCTACGAGCTTAGTAACTCGGGTCATAGATACTGATACATAGATAGTGCAATATTTGATTCTCTTAAGCTTTTCTCCTCAACCCATGTAACAAGTGTTGGGCCAACAACTCATAAGTTAATTAACTTTAAGGTATTAGGTGTTAAAACAACCCTTCAAACTTAATTGCTTAGGTTAGGGAAGTTACGAAACCAAACTTATCTACAATTTTATTATCACCATTTTTTTTATTTTTTTTAAAATTATATATTATCTATTTCCCTTAGTTGTTACTTTTAACAAAAAAAATAAATAAATAATGTAATAATTCAATGTGCAAACCACAATCATATGTTAAAGTGTGTGTGAAAATTAAGGTTTAAGAATACATGTTAAATGAGTATATGAGCAAAATTAAGTGATAATAATGCAAAAGTTTGTAAACCTGAATATTTCAAGAAGTATTATGATAGACCTTATTAAGAATGGTTACTAAGATGCATCTCAAGAGTAATAAAAAGATCTTCTTTACTCTTCCATCATAGTAACAACAATTTTACACATGCTTTATGAAATAGAAAACACAGTTAGTTAATTGTTTTTAGCAACTACCCTTTTCCCCCAACCAAAATGGGACATTGTCCTCAATGTTCTAAGGTAGAAAAATAAAGTATATAAGATATCACCTGAAATAACGAACACTGACAAACCTAAAACACACTGAAACAAAAATAAGAAATAACAAAACACAATAATAAAATAAAAGGATAAAAAAATTTACAAATAAAGACTCAAATCTAATCTAAGCTTTTTACGACTTTTCTTAGATGATCAATTTATGCGACTCATGGAGGGATCAATTACAGGAATGAAAGATTATAGTTGGTTAATCAATTGTTCAGCAGTAACAACAAATATTATAATTTGTCGGGTAGAAGAAGTTAGAAATTTCTGCTCCATAACATGATCAAGAAAAGACAACAACTTATCATAATAATCATTAACATTTAACAAACCTATGGATTTATGGTGAATGTGCGATTGGGTCTAGGAGAAAATATAAAAAATCTAATTCAATGTGCTTAGATCACCTGGTAAAGCAATGAAAGCATCAACATGGTTAAACATTGCATTCATTTGAGCAGACATTATGAAAACTTGTAGTTCCTTTCCAATTATTTTTCCAATGATGTCTCCTTGTGCTAAAGTTTCAGGGACAACCCCCAAAACTTGACTACCTCCTGAAAATAATTTGCTGATTTTAAAAACTCCTTTTCTTTTCTAGGACTATATCCACCAAAAACACAAATATTTCTTATATGATGACCTAAGAAACCTGTCATTTCTACACACTTTTATATTTGTTGAATGTGTGGATTGAGTAGAAATGAGAGGAGGGAAGAGAGGATTTTATAGATAAGAAATTAAAATGACACTCATACCACCTATATGTAAGTCAGCTGGAGTCTAACACACACTCGCTCTCTTTTTATTTATTTATATTTAAAAAAATATATGTATGTACAGGTAGTTGTGATTGTGGCTCACATCTTTCCTTAATTTTACGTCCAAGAATGGCTTAAACACCCTCTATGGGTCAAGGATAGACTTTCCATCCAGTTTTTTAAAAAACTAGCAAATAAGGTCTTTTTTAGTCAGATTCCCAAGACTATATCAAACATCTTTTTTTTTTATGGAAATAGGGTTATAAATCATGAAATGCATAATGCATATCTCCACTATGATGAGACTTAAAAGTCAATAGAAGATGATTTAAAAACTTTATGTTTTGAAATAAATCTCATATTTTGATAATTTTCACAGATGTTGCAGAATACATATGATTCCTTGAATATGATGGGCCAGTAAAATTCACTTTGTAAGATTTTTATAGTCTTTTTTCTGATGAAAAATGATCCCCGCATGCCTTAGATTGATAAAATTTAATGACACCACCTACCTTTTTGTCAAGAATGCATATTTAAAATATTTGATCAGGATAATAATTGAATAAGGAAAGGTCATCCCAATAAAGTTTTTGCATATTGTTAAAAAAATTTATTTTATCTTCGGTACTCTAGTGAGCTGGCAAAAATTCTAAAGCAAGAACATTGGTATTTTTAGCAAATCAAGGCATCAAATTAAGAGAAAGTAGAGATTCATTAGGAAAGCAATAATCGATTAATGTGTTATTGATTATCGAATCTGTAGTCACTTTTGATAAAAGATCTGTATTAATATTTTCGGTGCCTTTTTCATCCTCGATTTCTTCCTAATTGGTCATAGCATAAGGAAATAAAAGTGTTGACGGGGAATCAGTCTTTTCTTTACAATGTTCAGATTCAATTACTTCTTTACCCTTAGAGATTGACTCATCATCTTTCTTATAAGGTTCAAGAGTGGGTTTTTCAATAACCTTACCACTAAGAAGAGTGATGACTGATTTGAATTGATCTATATATTGACTTCCAGAACTATTTGAATTTGCATTGTATTGCCCCTTGGGATTTTGCTATGGTTCAGATGGAAACTTACCTTTCTTTTGAAAACTGAAAGCAAATGTGAATTTTATAAGAGTATCTTTAAAATCTGTAATGCTTTGAGTAAGTTAAGTGTTGATTGCCTTTTTCTTTTCAATAAATACATACAAAGTATCCTTAAAATTTCTTGTAGGAGGTGGAGCATAAGAAGGTGTATATCCATAAGAATTTTAAAAATTATGGTATGCTTAAAATTGTGGTGGTGAAGTTTGTGCATTGTCACTCTTCCAACTGAAATTTTGGTGATTTATCCAACTAGGGTTGTATGTTTGCGAGTATAGGTTGTGGTTGGCCCTTTGGAAATTGTTTAAAACATGAGCTTATTCATGGAGACATTATTTAAAGAAAGGTAAGGTTGGACAATTATTGGTTGAGTGTTCATTTATTTTACATATTTAACACACAATGTTTTCAATAAATTTTAATTGACCACTCTTTTTCAATCTAGTGCTTCGACTTTTCTTGCTAAAAATGCAAACTTGGCTTGAAGGTCATGATTTTCCCTAAGGTTGTATTTACCTCTACTAGATGTATGAGATTGAATTTTACCCGGTGCCTCACAAGCACCCGCTTTGTACCAATTTTAAGCATTTTTAACTAACAAGTTTAAGTACTTTATTGTTTCATTAGGGTCTTTATCTTTAAAAGTTTCATTGCACATCAATTCAACCATTTGTCTATCTCTAGATGTTAACCCTTCATAAAAATATAAAACCAATATCCATATTTCAAAACCATGATGTGGGCAAGTATTAAGTAAGTCTCGATATCTATCCTAATATTAATAAAATATTTCTCTTGGTTTTTGAGTGAAAGTGGTGTCTTTTGAAAGAGTTTGTTTTGTGAGATGGAAAAACTTCTTTAAAAATTATTGTTGTATTTCATCGCCAGCACGAATGGATCCTGGTCTCAAATTCTATAGCCATGTTTTAACTTTATCTTTTAATAAAAAAGGATAAAGATTTAATCTGATAGTGTTCATGCTACAATTTGAATCATTATATGTGTTGCAGACCTCCTTAAATTCCCTTAAATGCAAATGTGGATTTTCTAAATCTAAGTCATAAAAAGAAGATAAATGTTAAATAATATCTGGCTTAAAATTAAAATGAGATGCATCAGAAGGAAAAACTATGCATGATGGTGCACTTGTTCTTGTGAGATTCATGTGGTTTATTAGTGTTCTTGCACAGTTATTCCCATTATTCTCATTATAAAATGATTTATTATCTTCTTCAACCATATTTTCCAAAAAGTCTATCACTTAATGTACGTGACCATGCTTTTATACACGTGTAGGAATAAAATAAAAGTGAAAAGAAAAAAAAAAGAACTTACCTCCCGAGCAACAGTGCCAAAAACTTAATACGACTAAAAAATTGATTTTTTCTTCTAAGTACAGGAGTGTTGAAGTAATAAATAACCTGACAAGACCGGAGTCGAATCATAGGGAGGTTAATTGTATAAATTATAAATAACAATAATAACAACAACAACAACAATAATAACAATAGTAATAGTAATAGTAGTAGTAGTAGTAGTAGTAGTAGCACTAATAATAATAATAATAATAATAGTCATAGTAGTAGTAGTAGTAATAATAATAATAATATTACTAAAGAAAAAAGAAGGAGAAGAAGTATAAGATGATGAGAACTTTGAGATGAAATATTAATGTAAGGATTAAACAATGATAATAACAAATGTCAATGTTAGAGGATCCATTAATGTTATGTCAAACAAGTATAGTATCAACTCTTATTATTCAATTAGAAACCATACACAAAGGAGATTCCAAACAGATTATAAATTGTTACCATGATCACATTAGTTATTTTATTCAATTAATGCTAATACTTGTAAATCTCCTCAGACATTCATGATTATAACTTATGTTAACAATAAATCAAGTTCCTTTCATAGCTCAGGTGTCGGTTATACCATACATTATAGGTTATGAAAGTGTCAAGCATTTAATGTACCAAGTGTTATACAACATAAATCTAGATTAATCATTTAACAAACAAAGTATTAAAGAGTGAACATGATAACAAATACAAAACATGTTAATATCAAATATTAAAGTCCATATTAAGTTTACATTATACTTATTTTTACACCATTAATTTAACCTTTTCACCTTGACATAATAAACTTAGCTAAACATAATGAAAGAAAAATAAATAAATAAACAAAATAAGAACATAAATAAGATAAAAATTAACTAAGTAAAGGAAAGGAAATGAAAAGCATTAACTTGATATTAATGAAAGAAAAACATAAGTAATACAAAAAAAAAACAAAGAGAGAAAGCAAGAGCATGATCTTGATCTGCAAAACCAAGATGCCTAAATGCATGGCAAATGCCTCCTTTTATAGGCCAAAATTGAAAACTATTAATTTGATGACTAATTGATGAGTGGGTGACCAACTCTTGACTTGGTGACAATTCTTATTTTCTCTTGTCTGCCCAAAATATCATTAATAACATCAAAATTAAAACCGCTTGACTACGTCAAAGTTGTAGGAACTTGTCTTAGCTTTCTTGTGTAAAAACTTCAGGTCATTTGGACTTCTAGAACTTCAGATATGGGTCCAATACTAAACAGTGCTCAGGCTGGAAGACAGATTCAGACTTCTTTGTTGTTGTTACAATTTGGACTTGAAAATAGCCTTTTTAAGTCTTGGTCTCCATATGAAAGTTGTAGGCCCATGTCTTACCTTTCCATACATATAAAGTAGACTTAAATTTAAGATCTACAGCTCTAGATGTGACCCTATTACCGAACAGTGTTCTGATTTGAACTGTACCGACATCTCTTTTCTAAGTTTGGCTATATTTTTGTCCTTTCAGTTTAATTTCTTAAATTCATCAATCAATCCTTTCATTTATGTGATAGACATGCATTTAAAATGAATATTTACCATAAATTAAAGGTATCTTATATTATTAAATATATTATTATAAAACATGTTTTAGTTAAGGAGTTATTGATACTTCAAGTGCAAATTAATGACATACAACCTTAATAAAAAAAAATATACTTTTAAGTACTAATCAATAAACATATAAATTAATTTTTATCTATTTTATGAAGAAGCGGATAGCTATAAAGACATTTAGAATTTATTAAAATTTTGTATTTTAAAAACTTGAGCTATCCTTTCGCTTGAAAATCTTATGCATTCATTTTATTGTTTTTTTTTATATCTTAATTTTAATTTTTGTAAATCTCAAACTCTAGCACTTGAAATTAAAGTTGCTGCTTCCTTGCATATTTAATCCTGAGCACAACTTCCAATTCCTATAAAAAAGACAATTTCATTGACAACGCATATACTCACACTGTTACATCTTCCATAAGCACGAGAAGAAATACTCGAACAGTTCCAAATTACGTGACCTCTACTGAAAACAAACCTCTACTGAGCCAATTAAGCTAGAGAAAGTCCATGCATGACCTTACGCCTTATCCTTATTTTGTTGTTGTTGTTTTCTGGAGCAGACGGTGGCTAGGATTGGACATATTTGCCGTCCATATCACATTGGGATTTTGAGGCATATTTTAGTAGAGTTGTTCATGTGCTCCTGCATCATGCGTACGTAGTTAATTTTCTCGTGCCATCATGATGCATGAATTTCTAGTATTGTGTTCTTTAAAACGCTCTAAAAACAGATAATCCAGGAACTATTCTTCTCTCCTCCCAAGAAAAACCCTACTTCATATTCGAATTCTCCTCTCTGTTTCTTTTTTACGCCGAGGAGGAGGTGCTAAGATTGCAATATTCATTAATTATAGGGACATGGTCTCCTGGTATTTAGATATCTAAGGATCATTGCTCGAGCATGAGATTATTCACCCCCGAGAGTGGGTTCCTCGTCATCAAAACTTTCAAGCAGTGTTTGTTCTTTTCTTCAAGTATTTTCTTTCCTATCATTATAAGCGGTCGGACACTCCTTTCTGCATCAACAAAATGCAACTTGGGCTGAAGATCCTATGTCAATATGGCACATCTTCTTCTGTCCATTCATATCATACATAAATATTCACCATGACCGTCCAAGATTGTTCCCAATAATTGTGTTTTTCACGAGCTCTCTCATGGATATTCAATGAATTGAGAGTGTTTTATAATTTTATAATGAGGACGTAGAGGATGCTGAATAAATCTTTATGAATTCCTTGCGTAAATAGTTTTTTTCTTTTCTTTTTTTCGAAAAAAAAAGATCGACTTTGATTTAATTTATGAGAATTGATGTGGATTGAGAAATAGAACATATATAGTCTTGATTTGCAAAAAAGTAAACACCATGTATCCTGCCGTAGAAGAAAAGTAGGTTATTGACCTATTCATCACCTACCTTCAAAAGTAGAAAAAAAAAAGAAGAAATTATTGCATGCTGAATTTTGGAACTTCTAGACTATCAAGCATGGTCTGCATCGTGCGTGTCTTTTTCCGTTGTCTTCGATAGTGGGGGATTAACTGAAGAACTTGATCGTCCAACTCTGAAAGTTTTAATCCTTAATTTTTAATTATGAGACTAATTAATACTTTATCGACGAACCCTATCTGTATTATCTCAATCTAATGTTGAAAACCGAGCTTTTATTATTATTATTATCATTATAAGATAAAACTCAATAACTTTATAAAATTAATTTTTAATTATTAAAAATCAAATCAAATCAAATCAAATACCTAAACTTTACCAAACGTTATATCATGTTATCCCTAACATACTTGAGAAAGACATGCAGGAAAGATAGAACCACCAAATAGTATACACAAAAAAAGAAATTATACATACACATTATAGATGCGCCCGCACTAAACAAATAAAATTGTTAATCCAATTTAAATAAATTAATTTAGATTGATTTGATTAATTTAAAATAATATTATTTTATTTTTTAAAATAAAAAATCAAATCAAATTAAATTTTATTTGAATTTTAATTAAGTTGATCGAGTCACAAATTAATTAAATTTAAAATATTAACCTACAAATCAATACACACATGTATTTTGATATCAAATTTCACATGATTTTTTGACCATGAGATAAAAATTATTTTAATAGATAATTAAATTTTAAAAAATTAATCTTCACCAAATTTAATATAAAATCCCGCTAGAACAAGCTTCCATATCATCGAATCCCTGAATTGACCCATTAAATTACCTTAAGTTTAATAACACTAGTGAAAAACTATACCAAACTAGATATAAGAGAGTAATTGAATTTTAGCTTTTAATATAATTTAGTGTTTGGAAGTGTAGTAATTTTTTTAATATTTTTTAAAAGTTTATTTTATTTGAAAAATATTAAATTAATTTTTTATTAATATTTTTTAGTTTTAATATGTTAATGTGAAAAATTAAAAATTAAAATAAAATAAAAAATATATTAATATATTTTTAAATAAAAAAACACTTAAAAAAAAGTATACCCCACGTTACTGACCACCCAAGAAATTTAAAGCCATAGTCCCGCTATCAGAAACCCCGGTCCATCTCAGGCCTGCTCGAAGTTCCCAATAACGCAAGTACAATGTTGAACGTCGAACACAACTGGGGCTGTTGACTTGAAGCCGATAATGGTAAGACGGCCGTCCGATCAAATGATTAATCAGAGTATGAGGCCTGCTAGGAATCCAGGTGGCAAATTACTAGACGTCAATTGTACCATCCCTCAAGATCACACAACGACGAACCCTAGCCGCATCGATTCATATTTTGATGTTGCTCTCTTTGACAAATTTTATTATGTGGGCGCCCCGTTAGATTATCTCCTTTATCTCTCATGGTCTGGTCTTCTTCGTATTAATAGCTGTTAAACCAGCTCATTACATGTAATACATAATAAAATTTCAAATTTTTTTTATTTTACATTAAAAAAATATTATTTTCTTCTTTTAAGTTAAAATATTTAAATAAAATTTTTTAATTCCATATCAAGAAAACATACGATTTTTTTTATTGTAAACATAAAATATATATGTTAATGTACTTCCAATTCTATATTAAAATTATAATATATATACATATATAATGAATTTTAATATGACTTAGTAATTAATAAGTAGATATATAAATAATTTATAAAAAAAATAATGTAATAATTATGATAATAATACAAAAAATTGATATACAATAAATACAAATAATTTGTCATTCTTTGGGAAGAAAACTCGTTATAATTTTCTATTTTTATTCTCACCTTCCCTAATGGGATTGAAACCATATTTAATCTTCATTATCATTCCCACTCTTAATTCCATTCTCCCTTCATTCTTTTCAATCACACACTTATAAAGTGAAAATAAAATTTTCATTTCCATTTCTTATTACTAAAAAACCACCTAAAAAATTAGTTTAATAGTTAAAAGAGTTATGTTTCATTCTTTAAATCTTTGGATTTAAATTTAAGGCTAGTATTTTAGGGTGAAGGATCTTATTTTTATTTTTGTAAATAAACTTAGTGTTCCAAACTTTAATAAAAATCAAACTCACGATCTATTAAAAAAATTAAAAAATTATTATCACTTGAACTGGAATTTCATAATTTATTGGGTATACTAGCTATTTCACTTGCGCTCCATATTGAATCAGATAAATTTTTCTTTCAACATAAAAAATAAATATGATGGCATTTTATATGTGTTTTTTGACATAAAAATCTCAATTATAAATTTAAAAGTTTATTCATATATTTAATTAAATAAACTGGTAATTATTTATGCACTTAAAAAAAATTACGAAGCTTAGTTTCTAACCAGGCTGAAGTTAACCATTCAAACTTGTAATCAAAGTCATAGAATTAATCAGGTTCAACAAGATATTTTTTTAATAAATTTTTATTTAATTATTAATAAAAAATGACACTCATAAAATTAAAAACTAACTAAATATTAGGGTGTTTGTCTAAGGTCATGGTAAACTTAAAACATCAAACCAAAATAAAATTACACTGTCTGATTAAAATTTAATAAAATATTAAAAAATAAAATTAAATAAAAAAACTAAATAAAAAATCAATGAAGATTTCATTGTGAAGGATCAAATTGAAAAAAAAAACTTATAACAAAAAAGCTAAAAAGATCCAAACATGTTAACTCGAGGTAACCCACTTGTTTGACCATGTTAATTTATTTTAGAAGAGCTAAGTTAAACAAATAATAAATAATAAAAATACTCTAAATAACCAAAGAAATTTTCAAAATCAATGAGTAATTCTATAGAAAGTAGATAAAAAATAATAAAATTTAATTTTTAATTAAATAAATATTAAACAATAAAATTAAAAAAACATAAGTTAAAAATAAAAAATTAAGTAGACTCAAGCTAATATGTTAAATTTGAATTAATTTTTTAAATTTATAATTCGTGAAATGTGGATCAAGTTAAATAAAAAATTTTAATTTTTAATTAATTTAATATTAAAATATTTCCATATTCCTGATTTTATTATTAATGAAACCTAATGAAAGAATGATATTAATTTAATTGTTTTTATCTGAGAAAAACAAAATGATTGTTATAATAATAATAAATAAATAAATAAAAAAACCCACGTTCTCTAGATTTTCCGTTAATATTTGGCTCGACATGTTTGTAGAACGTGATTGGGGGGCCCTATGTCATTTTTCTAGCCTTGTGTTGTTTTCTAGGAAAATTATTAAATTAATTGTGGTATATAAGGAAAGACAAGCTTCGTTTACACCTGGAAGCAGCAGCGATGTAATTGGGTCTCCGAATAATATAGCTGTGAAATATTGTTTTGAAAATCATGCCCACATCTAGGCGTGGGGTTAATTACGACCATTCAACAGCCAGCAGTAAATTGACGCTCAACTTCACCACCCAAACGGGTAGAGTCTAGGTAGTAGGCCACAAGGAGCGACAGGTGACGCATCATATTTAAGAGTACCGGAAAGGTACATCAAAATAATGAAAAGTAATATAAATTATATTTTAATATTAATTAAGATATATTTTTAATATAATTAAATAACTATAATTATAGATTTTATTATTTTTATTTATCTAATAAAAATTAAATATAGGATAATATTAATTTATATAAATTTCAAGTTAAAAAAATTTTAATTTTAAAAAATATGTTAAAAATAATATAAATTATATTCTAGAATCCAACCTAAAAGCTATTAAATTGAAATATTTTTTATAATATATTATTTATTGTTAAAATAAAAAAATAATAGAAAAAAGAAGAAGCCGTGAAGCGATTATGATCAAAATTTAGTTGAAGTTTTTATTTTTTTATTTTCATGCTTTAAAATTATTTATAAAAATTATCTTTTATTTTAATTTTTTTATCTGCTTCAAATTATTTTTTTTTATTTTTTATATTATTTTAATGTGTTGTTGTTAAAACTATATTTTAATTTTTTTAAAAATATATTGTTTTTTTTTAAATATATACTCATTTCACTACTAGTAATTACATTTTTTTTTTACTATATTTCTTGAATCATTCCTGTATCCAGTCACATTACAATATCAAATAAACATGAATGTTTTTATCTTTTCATTATGCTTCGCGAGTCACTTTTGCCTTCACATCATATATCAATGATTGTGATTCTCCTGCTTGCAATATAAAATTTATATTTCAAGCGGTTCTCACATAATATGTGAGCAGGAGTTCATTTCTTCTTATTATATCAACTGAGATTAATTTTTTTAGATGAAGAACTCAAGATTCTAAAACATGTCACTTTCATATTCTTTTTTTTTTTTTTTAATTTTTAAGGAAAAAAAAGGTGCAAATAAGAAAAACGAGCACCTTAGGGGAGAAAATCAAGTATCTCCTTTTGGAGATTTAGGGCAGCTAATTATCAACCAAACGACATTCCAGAAACAATTTAACATTGTTTTAGCTTTTAATAAATTAACTTAGGTCAACTTCTTGCAGAGGTTCTAATTAATGCATCTTTGTATAGGCACAAAGAAACCTATAGTTTATGAAAAAATATTTCAAAAAAAGAAGAAGAAAATCAAGGTAGTAGCTTTCTGAGGCACCATGGCGATGGGGAAAGAGAAAGGTGTATATTAATTATTTGACACTCATACCTGTTGGGTTCTTCAGGGGATTAAAATATGCACAATGCCTTGAAGTATTCCACTTTCCCCTCAATTTTATTAAATATATCTAAACAGAGAAATCATTCGAAATGGGAATATAATAAAAAAAGAATGGAAGGGCTTCTTTCATTTGCGGAGTGAGGAAAACCACCTACCATGGAAAGCATCACTATTATTTATTTTATAGAGGTGCAGTCAAATAAGTCACTCGTAGAGTATTGTCATTTGGGCAAACAAGGAAACAAATTAACTTTCAGCGTTCGGCAGTTATATTTGCGAGCATCTTCCTCTGGGCTGGCTAATCCACCGAATTTGGTGCGGGCAGATCCACCGAATGCCCTCTTCTTGGCCATCATCTCCGATGCCGAAAAGGTCGTTTTTATGAGATGATTTACACTTCATCACTCTCTAGCATGGCCAAAAACATCACATATTAGAGGGGTTGCTGCTGCTGAAATGCCAACAAAGAATATGACACCGTTGGCTTTGGGACTCTGAAGGCATGGATGATGGGTTGGCATAGGTAAAGGAGAGGAACACAGGTCAAAATATCATGTAATGTTCTGCTTGTTCCCTTCTGCGATCCAAGTGTTTCTTTTTAACTGCGGATAAAAGTTGAAAGATAACTTACATGGCACAGACAACCTTGTATTATTAGTTTCAGTTGCAGGATTGTGTTTCATACCATGTTATAAAGTATGTCGCGTTTAGATGTAAGATTCAATTTATATTATACACAAAAAAAATAAAAGGATAATAATTCTGTGTCTAAAACATTTTACTGTATCACGACGAGATCCTGTCAGTCGTAAATGGTGGCATGATACCCTGTCTTTTACTCGCACAAGCAAGAATAAATAAATAAGAAGGGAAGGTGGTTGAGAGGTAGAAAAAGAAAGATGGCATGCACCCGCTTTACATAGCGTATCTTCCCCCACAGGACTATTTACTTGCTTCTTTTTTTTTTGTTCATTCTTCTTTTTATTTCTTCTTCTCTCTCTCTCTCTCCAGCAAAAACAACTCCTCCTCGAATCTCCTTTCACTGCACAGCTTTGGGGTCCTGAAAACTAAAGGAGGATCCATTCATCCTCACTCGTCGTATTAAAAACTGACCTATATTAACCATGTGGTGAAATGGTAACAACTTGGGGTTTGCTTTTTCTGTGGTTTCAGGTTCGAGTCTTTATTGCTCATATGATGGCCACTGGAGACTTACATGGTCGTTAATTTCAAGGCCCGTAGGATTAGTCGTGGTGCGCGAAAACTGGCCCGGACACCCACGTTAATCTAAATAAAAAAACTGACCTATAGTCCTGCACTGCACAGATAGAGAGAGAGAGTAATAATAATAATAATATCTCTCTATCTATTTTTTAGACATATATAGAGAAGAAGAGAAGAGAAGAGAAGAGCAGAGCAGAGCAGAGCATGTCTATTTATCCATGGATTCGCTTGTTGTGGTAGAATTTCCAAGTGTCCTTTTCTTAGGTATCTTTCCTTCCCTTCCGTTCACTTTCTCTCCCTATCACATAACAAATACACAGTTTTTTTTTTCTTTTATATGGGTTTGTTTTATTTTTATTTGTTATCTATACAAAGTTTCCGTTTCTCGTTTTCTGTGTATGGCTAGCTAGTGTTGTTTTATGTGATGGTTAGAGATTTTCTCTCTTTTGCAGGTTGGGGTTACGTTGGTAATGTGATGTGCTAAGTGGGTTTTTGTTCTTTGATAATTCTACAATGGATTTGCCTTTTAAGGGTAAGTTTTATTGTGTTTTGATTTAATTGTGTTGGATTTCATTCTTTGTTGAGGTTTTGGTTTGGATTTGGGAAGATTTGTGATGTGATCCAGTAAAATTTTCTCTTGTCTGTTGTTTTTCACGGGCTAAAGTCAGAATCTTACTATGGATTTGTAATCTGCATGGTAATTAATTTGAAAAAAAAAAAACTACCTTTTGTTTTATGATTTGGGTGTCGATTAGTGTTTCTTTTCTTGGGTTTTCTATATGTGACGAAAAAATTACAGCTTTATGGACGCTGGTTAAGAGTAGTGGTTGAACTTGTGATCACCAGTCTTTTTACTGATATTCAGTTTTATGTTTATGAAAATAGACTTTGGTGGGTGAGTTTTCAAGGCTGTAAACTGCATTTTTGTTTTATTCTATAATGAAAGTGGTTTCTTTCTCTGCATTATGTAGAATCTGTATGCATTTATATTGAAGAAGCAAGTTTATATATTATATAATGGATTGTTATCTTTCGGGCACGCCACTGTTTGAAGTAACACTTCCAATGACTTTTGTGAAAAGCCCAGAGGCAGAGACATTTCAAAGTCAAATCAAGTTTTGTGTGATTCTATAATTCACGCGTGTGATTGGTGATTTTAATTAATTATATCAGAGCATTCTTTGTGAAAGTGTTTGATTATTTGTTGTAGTTGGAATGTCTCTTTAATTTCAGTCAACTACCTTGTTGTATGTTTTGATGTAGCTTATTGAAAAATGGTAACAAGTTTTTTAATAGTATCGAGAGAAAGGAAAAGAAATTTAGATCAAGCTTTTCAAATGAGTCTCCCAACTGGTTTTTATTGGAAACATGCTGACTCCAAGCTGGTTACATGTGGTTGGTTAAGCAGTCTTTCATATAAGATCATCATTTTCTCTGTTTTCTTCTGTCTTGACATATAAAGCAAATTGGTCTAAGTCATTCTAATTTACTGCAAATTTAAGATTTACATTAGCTTATAATGCAAAGCATGCTTTAATGTGTTTTTACATGCAGTTTGACATTCTACCTTTGCTCCGGTTTATTTTTTTTTTAACAAATATAGCATCCTGTCTCCTTATTCTTTGATTCTTCTTTTAACTGATCTAAAGTCTGTTCTGAGACATATTGTTTTTCTATCTTTGTTTTTTTTTTTTTTCCCTCTCATGAGACACAGGAAGTGCTCTTGATCCGTCAAAATGCAGTAAGTCAAGTGTGAATGAAAAGAGACAACTTGTCTATCGATTGTCAAAGTTGCCAGATGCATCTGAAACACTCCAGTCATGGAGCCGTCAGGAGATTCTGCAGATCCTATGTGCAGAGATGGGAAAAGAAAGAAAATATACAGGCTTGACAAAGTTGAAAATCATAGAGCACCTTTTAAAAATTGTATCTGAAAAAAAATCTGGGGAATGTGAGGCCTCACCTGACCTCGAGACCAAAATATCTGCTGCATCCATTCAGGGAGTTTCCAAAAGGCAGAGGAAAACTGATAACCCCTCTCGGGTACCTGTTTCATTGAGCTGTGTTGCAACCAACAATGGGATCAGTGATCAAGGCAATACTGTATACTGCAAAAACTCAGCATGTAGAGCTACCTTAAGACCAGCAGACACATTTTGCAAGCGGTGTTCATGTTGTATCTGTCATCAGTATGATGACAACAAAGATCCCAGCCTGTGGTTAATTTGCAGCTCAGAGCCTCCTTTTCAAGGTGTTGCCTGTAGCATGTCATGCCATCTTGATTGTGCCTTAAAACAGGAAAGTTCTGGAATAGGGAAAAATGGACGTCATGGTAGACTTGATGGGAGCTTTCGCTGTTTTTCTTGTGGGAAAGTTAATGATTTGCTAGGGTATTTATTCCCTCTCTTTTGTTTTTTGGCATTTTACTTTTTTTTTCCCCTCGCTGTCTGGCATGCTTGCATTTGGTGGGTATGTTTCTCTTTTAAGACAGTTCATACTGGTGTTTGGTAATTCTTGGAGTACTTTCAGCCCTATGTACCGTTTTGTCCCCTTCTTCACCATGGAATTCTGATTTTTAGACAGTTTGTGGGTATCATGACACATTTGGTGGCAAATTAAGTTGCTGTTTTTCCTTCCCTCCTGCGGAATCATAGCTCTTTCATATATTCCACATCCATTATCAGATCTATAGAGTAAAACTATAGTTTCCACATCATGTTTAACAGACTAATTCCATAGTGTGAGACAATTACTTTTTAGTTATTGGATTTGTTAAATTGGTTATCTTTCTTAATACCACCTGCTCTATCCAGTATGAACAGCTGCAATAGTTCTGACAATTGTACATGGGCTATGGATAACACATTCTTCATGCAACCTGAGAATTATGTCTGCCATAAATTTAGTGCAAGTAGCAAATGTTCGACCAGATGTACTGCTAGCCTTGGAAAATCACAGTATATAACAATTCCTGATATGTCATGTCCTTTGCAATATCTGATTTTGAATGGCACATGGTATTGACACAAACATAAATTTTGAATTTGAAAGATAGAGTTTTGATTAATTGTCTTGGTCGCTTGAATTTATTCAGATGCTGGAGAAAACAATTGATGATAGCTAAAGATACCAGGAGGGTAGATATTCTGTGCTATCGTGTATCCTTAAGCCAGAAACTTCTGAATGGGACTGAAAAGTATCAGAAGCTTCTTGAGATTGTTGATGTAGCTGCAACGAAACTTGAGGCTGAAGTGGGTCCTTTAATTGGTTTACCTGTAAAGATGGGTAGAGGTATTGTTAACAGGCTTTCTTCAGGATCAGAGGTTCAGAAACTCTGCGCTTTTGCTTTGGAGTCACTGGACAAAATGCTTTCAAACACCATTTCACATCCATTGCCTGATCCGAAGATGCAAGGTAACCATTGGTTTTTGTGTTTTCTTGTTGTGACATAAGGATTTCACCGAGAAAGAGCAAAATTAGTTCAACTGGAGAATAAGCAACCATCTCTGAAACACAATGCATTAGAGAACATTGCCAAGATCACATGTCATCGAATACATAAAAAACGAGCACATTCCAAAAACTCTGCATGTGTTACATGAAGCATAATATTTACTTGCTGCAAAAAGCTAGATTTTTATCCAGGGACTGGTAACTCCAGAATGCATCATGGAAACATGGGCACTTTTGATCATGGAAAGTTAGGTCGTTGCTGTTGGAAATATTATCTGTTGTCCATAATGCTGGTTTTTCAAGGTATTGACTCTTAGGGAAGCATTAATAACCTTTAGGTGTTCTCATGTCTCTACAGATTCAAACATGATTGCTCCAATCACAGTTAACTTTGAAGATGTACATTCGACTTCCCTTGCCTTGGTTTTGGGTTATCAAGATTCTTCGGGTGATGATATTGTTGGTTATACTTTGTGGCATCGTAAAGGTCATGATCTGGATTATCCAGCAGAACCTACTTGCAGACTGTTCTTGCCAAATACAAGATATGTTGTCATGGGTCTATCTCCAGCCACAGAGTATCATTTTAAAGTTGTTCCGTTCAATGGTGTAAGAGAATTGGGTACGTGTGAAGTTCAGTGCTCAACCAGAATGACTCAGGAAGAAGTCCTAAACTATTCAATAGTAGAAAGAAGTCAAAGCCCAAATACCAATTGTAGCAGCCTCTCTAATCCATCTTCTGTGGAGGATGAAACAAATAACAATCCACCATGCAATGATCAGATTGTCAATCGAGCAGACAATTATCGTACTTGTTTGAAGGACAGTGATAAAATTGTTTCTGCCAACAAGTCCAATGGTGCTTTAAATTTCTCTGGCACCCTTGCAGATGCAATTCCCTTGCTAGATGAGGAACATGCCACACAGGTGGTAAGCTCCAAGCTCAATTCTGATATGCAAATGCTTGATAAGAAGCGCTTGATAGAGGGTCAAATCATTGAGTTAATTACCGATAATGGGTCAGATGCCCCTGTCCAGACTGCCATGGAATGCATGCCATTTGTGAGCAACTCTGAAGCTAGCTTGCCCATTACTCCCTGCAAACTGGAAATGCACAAGGATGGGCAAGGAAGAAATGGAAGATATAAATCCAGTGACAAAGACATAGTAAATGGGTCTGGAAAAGGAGAGGAGCCCCAAGATGGCTGCACTTCAAAGAAGAGAAGTGGGGAAAGGCGAGACGAGGAGTGCATGGCAAATGGTAATTCAGATAGGGACTTTGAGTATTACGTGAAGATAATCAGATGGTTAGAGTGTGAGGGACATATTGAGAAGAATTTCCGGCAGAAATTCTTGACTTGGTA
Source organism: Populus ilicifolia (assembly GCA_015708895.1). Classification (NCBI taxonomy): domain Eukaryota; kingdom Viridiplantae; phylum Streptophyta; class Magnoliopsida; order Malpighiales; family Salicaceae; genus Populus; species Populus ilicifolia. Next base: position 112,976 of record SRLM01000659.1, on the reverse strand, counting down.
TGGCTTGAGGGCAACAGAGCAAGAGGTAAGGGTTGTGAAGACATTCGTTGATACCTTTATTGAAGATCCTGCTTCTCTAGCAGAACAAATCGTGGACACCTTTTCAGAATGTATTTCCAGCAGGCGATCATCAGTTGTGCCATCTGGGTTCTGCATGAAGCTCTGGCATTGACAAATCCTATTATGGTTACTTTGACTAGATCAAATTAAATAGCCCTTGTGCACAAACCCACCAAGGGACTGTGTGGCAGTAATTCTTTAATTAGATCCCATTAGAATTCTTCATTCAGACTATCATCATTCACATGTATTATCAGTATTTGTCATTCTTATGTTGCAAGAATGTCAGGATTCGGTTTCTTTTATAATACAGCATCCATCTCATTCAATAGAACAGTACTATAAGCAGATACTGATAAAAGAGCATGGCAATGGAACCAGATGGGGCTACATGGTGCTCTTTGCAAGCATGGAGTATATTGGTTCATGGTGATGTTCTAGGAGGCTTTCGATCCAACTAGGTCCTCAACATAGTTCAAAAACTTGTTCTGAATGATATGGCCTGTTATAATTCCCCTACATGCATATATGACTTGATTGTCGTTCTGCTGGTGTTGGGTGATGCATTTTTGTGTAAAGATTGATATATTTTTTTACATGCTGAGGCCTGAGCTTAATAATGAATAGCATGCTAAACCATCTAGTTTCACCTGTAACTTCTGGATCTTAAAACCAGACCATAGGGTTGCAAAGTAAGCTGACAGTCTCTTATTATTGGATGGTCTGGTGTTGGGTGATGCATTTTTGTGTAAAGATTGATATATTTCTTTACATGCTGAGGCCTGAGCTTAATAATGAATAGCATGCTAAACCATCCAGTTTCACCTGTAACTTCTGGATCTTAAAACCAGACCATAGGGTTGCAGAGTAAGCTGACAGTCTCTTATTATTGGATGGTCTGGTGTTGGGTGATGCATTTTTGTGTAAAGATTGATATATTTCTTTACATGCTGAGGCCTGAGCTTAATAATGAATAGCATGCTAAACCATCCAGTTTCACCTGTAACTTCTGGATCTTAAAACCAGACCATAGGATTGCAGAGTAAGCTGACAGTTTCTTATTATTGGATGGTCTGGTGTTGGGTGATGTATTTTTGTGTAAAGATTGATATATTTCTTTACATGCTGAGGCCTGAGCTTAATAATGAATAGCATGCTAAACCATCCATTTTTACCTATAACTTCTGGATCTTAAAATCAGACCATAGGATTGCAGAGTAAGCTGATAGTCTCTTATTATTGGATGGTCTGTGCTGTTTTGATGGTTTACTGTGCAGCACCATTGGTGTTCTTTTTGCCTCAATTGTATAAGCAGTAATGACATGAAAGAAAACTCTTTTTCTTGGCATACAGGAAACTCTTGGGATACCTACTGGTGTCTCACTATCTGCCTTATTGAATATTCAGACCCGTAGGGTTACACTGATGTCCTCAAGTGGGGTAGCCGAAACTCAGTGGAACCATGAGCTAGTGGGTCCCAAACTATTACCTGATGCCACGTGTGTATCAACCGCAACAAGAAGGTAAAAGGAACCTTTGCTGTACTGTTAGTCTCTCTCTCTCTCCTTTTATCTTTGAATCTTTTCTCGGCAAAAAGTTTCGAGAGAATGTCTGCCGGAATCTTTGCAGCTCCTGCTGTGGCTGGTTCTGGTTACCATGGCTTAAAAGCCCACGCCACAAAGAAGTTGTTTTCTACCATGGATTTTGTTGCATGGAGCCGCAAAACCGTGGTCCAATGGTTCTAACTTCTTGTGTGAAGGTAATATGATTGAACATGAATGTCATCAAATACTGCTTAATTAAATCTCTTGTGGTCTTTGTTTCCTACTTACATGCAATACTTGTTAATCAAATAGAAATGGAATCCAATCAACAACAAGAAATTAATTTGAGGCTGTGTCTTACCTGACTCCTCTTTCTGATGATTCAAATGCGAAGGAGATTGATTACATGATGAAGAAAGGATGGATCCCTTGCCTTGAATTTGATGATGTAAGATGAAGTATAGATTCCATCTACATGCATCATAGACAGCCAAAGATTGACCTTTTCTTCTCAACTTGTATTTAATTTGTGTACTAGTAGGGGAGACAGTCTTTGATCTAGCCTCTATATTTAGCTAATTTAACTATGTTCAATGACATTAGGCGGGGAGCATACATCGGGAGCACAGCAGGATACTACGATGGAAGGTGCGGACATTTTGGAAGCTCCCTATGTTTGGATGCACCGTCTCCTCTCAAGTCCTCCATGAAATCGATGGGTGCAAAATGGCATATCCAAATGCTTGCATCTGTTGCCTGGCATTTGACAACAAGCACCAGGTTCAGTGCATGGCTCTTGTCATTCAAAAACCTAGCATCTAAAGCAATAGTTTGTGTCAGTCTCATCATAAAATTTCTGTTGTTTCTCACTCTTGAGCATTCATACCATTTTCATGATGCTCCAGTGCTCCGATTTCACATACCATGTATTTGTAAGCCCCCACTAGCCTAGCTGTGAGATCTTGAATTAAGATTTTGCTCTCTTGGTGTTTGGGCTAGAAATGGTAAAAATATTGGGTCCTGGATCGAATTGAACCGGGGAGTGGGGTGGTTAATGTACATGACGATTTGGGAACTCGCCTACCTGATTGGCAACGGAGTGTCGTCCTCTGTAGTTGGGGGTGATTAGCAGACCATCCCTTCAGTTATCTTAAGATATAAACCTGATATCGTCAAACAGTGGATCGATCCTCCTCCTTCTGTACTGTACTCTTTGGTTGCCAGATTTCGTCAAACAGTGGATCGATCTTCTTTCCTCTGTGCTCTTTAGTTGCCATATTACAGGAGATCTTCCCTGCAGTAGGGTGATCTTAAAGCCGAAAACCAAGTGCAGTTTTGAGTCTTTAGATGTACTGAACCGAAATTCAGCACATTTGAGAGTTAGAGAGAGCACTCATTATGTTTGTTTTTGCTCAGTTGCAAATGAGACATCAGTCTCTCATTGTTGCAGAATAATAAACCTGACAATTGTGGGTATACGTGACTCGACAGAACACAACACAATCTAATGTCAGCGCAGGAGCACATGGGAACACAAACTAAAGATTGAGACTAATCTTGCTTAACTGCCCATCTGGACACAAATTGATTCGAAGACTGTCAGAATAATTATTCAGTGGTCGTAAATACCATGATGGAAGGATGCAGTCATCAATTCGTATGAGCATCTATAACACAAAATTAAGTATAGGCGCCAAACCCTCACCCGTGTGGCCCTTGGGGCCTTTGCTTCAATACCAATCTTCATGCTCGCAAAATACTACCTATTCCCTAGCCAAGAAAATGACAAAAAATGGTAAAATGATTCGAAAAGAAATATCCACATGATATCCACCGCCAATGTACTCCATTCATCAGAGTACTGACCTGCAATTTCTCTCGGTAGAAAACCATCCCACGAACAAAAAGAATTAGCAGCCTCAACAAGTCACTATGCATTAACATGATTAACATGCATGGAGAAACCACGATTGCTCGAGCTTGCAGCAGGTACTGCACTGGAAAATAGAGCAGATGGTATTCAGATAAAATACTCATGTGGCTGTCTTCTATGATGATAAGTTGCAGATTAAAAACCACCATACATTTCATCCACACCATTAGCGCTTAAATCTAATCGCCACATATACAATACGAACATGACTCTTGTCTTCAAAGTAGGACAATTGCAGGTCACTTCTTTTCATTCCAGCATACTTCATCAAAATGGAACTTAATGTCTTATGGATAAGAAACATCCAATCAAAAATGTTATATTGATGCTATGCTCTACGAGAAGAGAAAGCTCTCCTCTTATTTTCACTTTGTTTTCAGAGAGAGAAGAGGAAGTTTGATAACTGAGGCAAAACCTATTCACAAGCTATATACACCCACAACAAAATTTCATTCTATATTATGAAAATTGTTTCATTATTATCTACTACAATAAATTGAACTTCAATCTAGATTTCTCCTATTGAAATCCCATTTATTTACCAGTGCATGGAGCAATTTGAATTTGAATCAATCTTTCTTAATCAAGTCTACATAAACAAATCAATAACAAACTGCACTCAATCAAGGCCGGTTTAGGTTTTGTTTTCCTACCTGATATTGGGGTTTGAAGTTGTACGCAGCCATTGCACCAAAGCTAGTGGAAAGAAACAAGATGTACGCCACCCATCATTAAGACGTTCCTCTTAAGATATTCAAATATCTCAATGCAACCTTAAATATACAAGTACGAACAGTCATTCCAAGAACCTGAGGGAGAATAGCAGGCACAAGCACTCAAGCAGTTCACATTACCAAGAAACTCTCCACTATCCTCACATTATCATGGTCCAATTTTCATATTCCTAGCCATGTAGAAAAAACTTAAACGCAGAACATCCATCCTAGCAAACCAAACAAATCCAAACTTGTTATATGGTCATCAAATTCAAGACTAACTTTAATACGTGTATTTAATACTTGTAGGCATGGCCGTATGTTCTCATCTCCCATACCAACTTCAAACAATACGTGTATTTAATACTTCAAGTTTCATAAATGGGTAGGAATTACTACATTATCCAATCCAAGTTAAAAAGAAGAAGCAAGCAACCAGCACAAAATCCCTCCTACATAACCTCCAAAACAAAGACAAAAGAGCAGAATGATTTGTATCAATTACATAAAGAGAATTTGTAAAGGGGAAGGAAAGATATCTAAGAGAAAAGATTTATTCTCATTCATAACATCCCTATCTCAATCTCAATTATATACCATTAGCTTTTATAGGTTTGAGGTTCTAGAAAATTACAAGTAAATAACAAATGGATAACAACATTTATTATTTTAACATAAAAATAGAAATATGCTCTTATATGATCATGAGCACTCATAAATTCCCAACTTATCAGGAAACAATTTAAAACAACAAAACTAATAACTATAAATATTCACCATAACCCACGACAAAGGTCTTGATTTTCTTTCCCCCATGTAGCATGTATGGCATGATTCTAGCCATATCATTCCTTCCTACTTGAATAATCCTTGTCTGTAAGAATAAACTTGGGATATAAATGCGAAAAGCGCCATTGAATCTCCCAAGTAGCATCTTCGATTGGAGTATTCAACCAGTTAACTAGGATTTCTGTTCTCGGGTGATATTGACCTTTTTGAATGATACATTTATCAAGTATGACCTCTGGTTAAAGAAGTAATGTAGAAGCTTTTAAAGCAGGAGGAAGAATTACAAAGGCTGGAGGTGTAGTTCTCACATGTCACTTAAAAAGGCTGATAAGGAACACATCATGGATCAAAGAACTAACAAACAATTCTAACCAATAGACAAATGGACTAATCCTAACACACACTTGATAGGGCAAAAAATAACAAGGGGATAACTTGAAACAACGTCGAAAAACAATTGAATTTTGATGGTATGGTTGAAGCTTTAACTAAATGCAATCCTCGACATTAAAAACCACTTCCTTTCGATTTTGATCCACTTGAATTTTCATCTTATCCCTTGCAACATTCAAATTGATGCGCAGACCCTACAATAGTTAAGTTTTACTACGGAAGAGGTCATCAACATCTTGTACTCTAGAGGTTCCTAAAACGTAAGAAAGTAGATATGGAGGATGCAAACTATAAACGACTTCGAATAGAGATATTTTGGTGGCAGCATGCACTGAAGTGTTGTAACTGTACTCGACCCAAGATAATCATTCCATCTATTTTTTGGGTTGAATACTTGTAAAGTAACTCAAACATTATTCCAATATACGATTAACAACCTCCATCTGACCATCAGTTTGTGGATGGTAACTAGAACTCATTGTCAAACTGGTACTGTGCAACTAAAATAGAGTTTTCCAGAACGAACTCACAAATACCTTGTCCCTATCACTCATGATTGATCTCGGCATTTCATGAAGGCAAACAATATGATAGATGAAAGCTTTAGCAATTGAGGATGTTTTATGTGGGTGTTTTATTGGAACAAAGTGAGCATATTTAGACAAACAATCCACCACCACCATGATGACAGTAAACCCTTGAAAAACCAGCAACCTTTCAACAAAATTCATAAAAATATCAGTCCATACTTGTAGTGGAATTGATAATGGCTGGAGTAGGCTGGTTGATTTTGTGTTCTCATGCTTGCATCGTTGATAGATGTCACAGTTCTTGATATGCTCCTTAACAGAGGTATGCAACCCTAACCAAATAAAGCTTCTCTTAAGATGACTGAGAGATTTATGGTACCCAAAATATCCCCTAGTTGGAGAGGCATGATGCTTTGTCAAAATGGCAAAAAGTAGAGATCAGGAAGGGCTTAAACGCACATTTCCCTTTTTGTACCAAACCCCATCACTTTTAAAATAAAATTGCTAAACTTGAGTTGAAGTTGGGTTTTGAATTGCAATAGAAGGGGTTTTAGGACACTTTTTATTAGAGAATAGACCACCAATTAGCTACTGGCATGGAGATGGCCTAGCAAGCCCATTTAACGACTCGTGACAATGCATCAACTCTTTAATTTTTCTTTCCCTTTTTGTATTGAATCATGTAATCATATCCCATGATTTTGGCAACCAATATACTTGAGTAAAGGTTATAATTCTCTGCACTAACAAATATTTTAGGCTTTGCTAGTTGGTTCTAATAATGAATGGTCTTCCCAAGAGATATTTGTGCCATTTACGAATAGCTTTCATAATAACCAACATTTCTTTCTCGTGTTTGATAGAGCAAGTGACGAACCTTTGAGGGCTTCACCATAAAAAGCAATTGGTCAATCTTCTTGTATTAGGATGGCACCGATTACTATCCTATATGCATCTCTTTTGATAATGAAAGGTTGTGTGAAATTTGGTAGGCATAACACAAGAGGAGATATAGTGCTTGTTTGAATTGATTGAAGGCCATGACTGTCTTAAAATTCCAATGGAATTTGTCTTTTATCAACAATCGAGTGAGCGGGGCTGCGATTCTGCTAAAGCCATTGATGAACTTATGGTAGTATACAATTAATCCCAAGAATCCTTTAAAGCCTTTGGCCATGATCAGAATTGGCCACTCATTCACGACTTTAGTCTTTGTTGGATTCACTTACACTCCTTTATATGAAATCAGTGTCCCAAATAGTCTAACTACATAACTCCAAACTAGCATTTCAATTCTTTTTTATAAATAGGTGATTAGTTGACATGATTTGTAGTACCATGTGGAGATGAGAAAGATGTTCCATCTATATATGGCTATACACTAATATATCATAAAAAACACCAATATAAATTGCCATAAATGAGGCCTAAATAAGTCATTCATAAGACCTTGGAGGTGGTTGGGGTGTTAGTGAGGCCAAATGGCATTACAACGAATTCATGGTGCCCCTCATATGTTTGGAATATAGTTTTTAGTATATCCTCCTTTTTAACTTTGACTTAGTGGTATTTGAATGCAAATCAAGTTTTGAAAAAAAATTGGCATTGTGTAATTGATTAGTACTCAAAAGTGCATTTTTATCATGGATTTATATCATCATTTTGCATTTGAAGTATCAATAACTCATTAACTAAAGTATGTTTTATAATAATCTATCTAATAATATAAGATACCTTTAATTTATGGTAAATGTCCATTTTAAATGCAGGCCTATTATATAAATAAAAGGATTGATGACTTTAAGAACTTCAATTGCAAAGGCAAAGAGATAATCAAACTTAGAAAAAAGATGTCAATGCAATCCAAACCGGAATACTGTTCGGTAATTGGGTCATATTTGGAGTTATAGATCTCAGATTTAGGTCTACTTTATATGGATGAAAAGGTAAGACATAGGCCTACAACTTTCATATGAAGCCCAAGATCTAAAAAGGTCATTTTCAAGTCCAAATTGTTGTAACAACAAAGAAGCCCGATTCTGTCCTCCAGCCCGAGCACTGTTCAGTATTTAGTCATATCTAGAGTTCTAGAAGTTGAAATGAGCTGAATTTTTTACACAAGAAAGCTGAGACAATTTCCTAGAACTTTCATGTTTTCAAGTGGCTCTAATTTTGATGTCAGCAATGACATTTTGGGCAGACAAGAGAAGATAAGGATTGTCACCAAGTCAAGGGTTGACCATCTACTCATCAATTAGTCATCAAATCAATAGTTTCTAATTTTGGCCTATAAAAGGAGGCATTTGCCATGCATTTAGGCATCTTAGTGTCCAGATCAAGATCATGCTCTTGTTTTCTCTCTTTGCATTCTTTATGCTTTGTTTTCATTAATATCAAGTTTATGCCTTTCATTTCCTTTCCTTTGCTTTGTTAACTCTTATCTTATTTATGTTCTTATTTTGTTTATCTATTTTTCTTTCTTTCATTATGTCTAGCTAAGTTAATTATGTCAAGGTGAAAAGGTTACACTAATGGTGTAAGAATAAACATGGTATAAACTTAATATGGACTTTAATATTTGATACTAACATGTTTTATATTTGTTATCTTGTTCACTCTTTAATACTTTGCTTGTTAAATGATTAATCTTGATTTATATTATATAACAATTGGTACAACAAATGCTTGGCACTTTCATAGCCCATACTGTATGGTATAACCGACACCTGAGCTATGAAAGGAACTTGATTTGTTGTTAACATAAGTTATAATCATGAATGCTTAACGAAATTTACAAGTATTAGCATTAATTGAATAAGATGACTAATGTAATCATGTTAACAATCTATAATCTGATTGGAACCTCCTTTATGTGTGGTTTCCAATTGAACAATAAGAGTTTATATTATACTTGTTTGACATACCATTAATGGAACCTCTAACCTTGACATTTGATATTATCACTGCTTAATTCTTTCATTAATATTCTGTCTCCAAGTTCTCATCATCATCATCATCTTCTTCTTCTTCTCTTTCTCTATTATTATTACTACTACTACTACTAGTATTATTATTATTATTCTTATTATTATTATTATTATTATTATTATTATTATTATTATTATTATTATTATTATTATTATTGCTGTTATTACTATTATTGTTGTTATTGTTGTTGTTGTATTGTTGTTATTTATAATTTGTATAATAACCTCCCTGTGGTTTGACCCTGGTCTTGCCGGGTTATTTATTACTTCGACACTTCTGCACTTCGGAGAAGACAACAGTCTTTTCGTCGTGTCAGTAATTCATCCAATAGTTCATCTATAACTTGAATATGATACTTATCTTTTATTGTGGTATAATTAAGAGCTCCGTAATCTATGCAAAAATACCAACTCTCATCAGCCTTTTTGACAAGAAGCATTAGTGATGAAAATGGACTACAATTAAGTCAAATAAGGTCGGATTCCAAAAATTCTCTTACCATCTTCTCAATCTCACTTTTTTTATAATATGGTTACATATAATTTTAGACACTAATGAGGGATTAGTGCAGCTGTAATGGTATGTGATGATTATGTGGTCGCTTTGGTGGCAAGCTTATTAGTTCATTGAAAATTGGTTGGAACTTTGTAAGCTGTGTAAGGTTATTTAGATGAGCTATGAAGTTTTTATTTCCTTCAACTAGTACAATCTATAAAAAGAATTCCTAACCTTTTAAATTGTAAGCTTCTTGTCATGTAAGACTTTATGAAAACTCAATTTTTCATAGTTTGTTTCAATAGGACCAAGTGTCTTTAACCATTGAACCTCTAGTATTGCCTAACAAGTGGCCATTAAAAGCATACAAAAATCCTCTTATATGGTACACCCTTGAATGATCATTATAAGGCCTAAACTTCATCCATTATAACCTGAAATTTTTTGTCATGTGTTATTGGTAGCCCTAACCTTGACACCACAGATTGATCGAGGAAGTTGTGTGTGTTATTCCTATCAATCAAGATGGTAATATCTTGTTTTTTTAATTTACTAATCACTTTGATGGTTTAGAGGTGATTAGTTCCCTAAATTGCATGAAAAAAGATTTTTAAAATTGGTTCCGTGTCTAGTTATTCTTCTACAGTATTGTTAGCTTCTACTTCATCATTGGTGGGATTGTCCTCAATCATGAAGAGATGTAGGTTTTGACATCTATACCTCAGAATGAATTTTTCATCACAAAAAAAACATAAGCCTCTTGCTCACTGATCCTTGACCTCTTGGCTGGTAATTCTTTTAAACCCTCTTGGTGAAGTCTAGTTCAGTTTGGTGATGAGTGGTGGTCCTAAAAGGCAGACTAATGTACTAGGATTGCTTTTCTAGTGCGTTGTTACTCCTGTTGTTTGAAAGGCTAAAGTGGATTTTCTTTGTAGCTGGGTTCACTCCTCTACTGATCTTATATCTTCGATCGTATCTCATAATGTTCTTGGCTATTTAACTTTAACATCTAATCAAATCTTGTCACGTAGGTTTATAATAAAAAGCTAACCAACTAGTTTCTGGTAAGTGATCAATATACCAAGACAGCTTCTCGAACTCGATTTGTTAAATTTTAACAGCAGTGGTTTGTTTAAGGCAAGTGAGGGCCTTTAAAGGATCTTCATACTCTATAGGTCTGAAATGATGAAACACAACTTTGGTGAATTCTAACCAATTGAGATGTCTCCTGAATTTACTTAACCAGCAATGCCATTAGAGGGCATTATCTTCCAAGTGAAAGGAAGCTAGTTAAACACTTTGTTGATGGTGGATATTCTTGAATTCAAAATATTGCTACATTTTATATGTCTATTTTTTGGGTCTACCCCAATAAATCTTAGGAATACAAGTTTGAGTTGTATGTAGTTTCTATCGGTAATTTGGTTGGAATGGGAGATGTCAGTTTGTGATAAATTTTGGATGACAGGCTGGATTAATGGAAATAAGTCTGATTGTGTTGAATTTAAGTGGTTTGATGTTTCAGCTTGAGAAAATGAGTTTACATCTCATTCAATAAAATTTTAGATGTTAATAAAATGAAGGGTCTGCAACTCAGCCACAAGCATTTGTAAGGTTGCATTCATTTGATCAATGTTATGGTTGATGTATGTGATGTTGTTGTTGGCTTGGTTGATTCTAAACTTATAACAAGCCAAGATCTTGCTCACCTCATTTCAAAATTTCATGTTTGTTTTAGCTTGTGTCTTTATAAGCCAAACTTGGTTCTGATACCAAATTGATGTGTATCAATTACACAAAGAGAATTTATAGAGGAGAAAGAAAGAGATTTAAGAGGAAAAATTTATTTTCATTTATAACATCCTCATCTCAATCGTATACCATAAGCTTTTATAGGTTTTAGGTTTGAGAGAGTTACAACATCCACCACTTCAACATAAAAATAGGAATATGCTTCATTATATAGTCATGAAATTGCTCCACTTCACACATAGTCATAAGCACTCATGAATTCCCAACTTATCAATAAACAACTTAAAATAACAAAACTAATTATTGTAAATAACCACCGTAACCCATGACCAAGTCCTAGTTTCCTTTCCTTCACCTAGCATATATGACATGATTCTAGCCTTATCATAGAAAATCAACGAAACCTAAACAAATAAAAAATTAGTTAAAGTCCTATACCTTGTGAAAAAAAAATCAATGATTCCTTTCAAGGGGAAATGGCCGATTAAACCCTCCTTTATGATCCATATACTACTTAGGCTGTTGATTCATAATAGCTTTAACTTTACTAATATTCGCACCAAGCACCGACTTCCCTTGAGTCGAATAAAACCTTATTGGAATCCCTAACTACTTCACCATCTCAATCTCATCCTTATCCATCAAACCCTCATCCTCTTTCACTCCTACATTGTCATTATTATCATTCCTTTTGTTCTTTAATTTCTCTTTCGTTAAGATGAAACTCGAGAAAACTCAAGCAAAATTCCTCAACATATTTCAAGGTCTTTCTATTAAGGGTAAGTTTTTTTTTTCATAAAACTAAGAATTAGGTTGTTACAACATTTTCTCTTTAACCATTCTTCTATTTATAATTTGTTATGGTTGTAGAAGAGACCTATCAAAAGGAATAGGAAGACTAAACTGGATAACATGATTTCCTATATATTTCTTTAGTTAGGACACTTGGAAGATAAGATGAATTACAACAGTGGTAGGTAATTGTAATTCATAAGTAACTATCCTAATTTTTTTAATAACTAGGTAAGGGTTGTATAATTTTGCTGATAATTTATGAGAAACTCATTTGTGAACTGATTGTTATGAATAAGGTCATAACTTCACATAGACTAATTCCCCTATAAGTAGCATTCTTTTGCTTTTTTCCCTATTTACTTGCTAGGCCATTATGTTTTGAGATTGTAGTAGATTACTTCAAATTAACTTGAATATACCTTCCTTTTGAGTTAAATATTGATCAATAGCCTCCACTAGTAAGTCTTTAGGTGTATAGGAAATTTGAATTGGAGGCACAACTTCATACAGTATCTTATAAGGTGTTTTCCTCATAAAAGTGTGGTAATTCATGTTGTACCACCACTCCCATGAGCTTAACTACTTTTTTCATAGTGTTAATATAGTATTTATCATGCACCTTAGATATCCCTCTATACACTTGTTGACCAGCTCAATCTAGCAATTAAATTAGAGATGATAAGCAATGAAATACTATAAGTTGACCCCTACTGCTTGAGTAATTCCTTCTAAAATTGACTAAGAAAAATGTTGTCTCTGTTGCTTATAATCGTGGCTGGGGTTCCGTGTAGCTTATGAACATCCTCCATAAAAGATTTAGCCACTATAATGGCTGAATAAGGATGGGAAAGGATCATGAGGTATACATATTTGCTAAACCTATCTACCACCAAAAAGATTACTTCCTTTCCCTCTTATTTAGATAGCCTTTCAATAAAATCTATGTTAATATCAACAAAAGGAGTTGTGGGCACGGGTAAGGGTTGTAATATTCCAAGGGACTTTACATTTTTAGCTTTGTTTTGTTGATAAACTAAGCATTCTCGAACATAATGTTATACGAGCTCTGTAGCTTTTTTCAATATAACACTTGCCCTATTTTTTTTGAGGTAACAGTGGCTCCTCAATAGCTACCTATAACAAAGTCATAATATAAATTGATGAGCTTATTTTGCAGGCTTGGAACTTATCTCACTATAACTTTTTGTTTTCGAATAAGAGTGTCGTTAACCCATGAAAAGTTAGGATGTGAATTGACATTCTGATTTAATGTCATGGTAGCAGTGTTCGTCCATCTAAATAAGTCTTTCTTCAATAACTAAGTAAGGGGTCTACAAATTTCACCATATCTTTTGACTAACTTCTTATAATAACTAATCAATCCTAAAAACCCCCAAAGTTATTTGATGTTTGTAAGTATATGTCAATTCAACATGACTTTAACCTTATATTGGTCTATTGATACTCCTTCTTTAGTGATCATATATCTTAGGTATTCCATTTGATTGTTACTAAAAACATACTTACTTTTCTTTGCAATTAGTTTATTAGCACATAATAGTTCAAACATCATTCTAAGATGATGTAAATGTTCAGTCATGTCCTTGTTGTAAACTAGTATATCATCAAAGAAAACCAGAAAGAATTTCCTCAAGTAATTTTTAAAAATGTCATTTGTTAAGCTTTGAAAAATGGTAGATGTATTAAAGAGTCCAAAGGGCATGAAAAGGAATTCGTAATGACCATTATGTATTTTAAAGATTGTTTTAAAGATATCTTTTTGAAACCATTTGAATTTGATGGTAACCTATTCTTAAATCAATCTTAGAAAAGATAGTTACCCTTTATAGTTTTTCTAACAGTTCATCAATAATAGGAATAAGGTACTTATCTTTCATAATCAATTTGTTGAGAGCTCTAAAATCTACACAAACCTCAATGTCTGGTCCTTTTTTTTTTTAATGAGCATAACTGGAGAAACAAAAAGACTATTGTTAGGTTGCACAATTCCAGCCTCCAACATTTCAACCACTAGTGTCTCTAACATATCTTTCTATAACCTTGAGTATCTATAGGGTCTCAAGTTGACAGTTTGGCTTTCATCCTTTAAGGACATCCTATGATCGTGCCTCCTAACTGTTGATAACCCTATAGGATCACTGAAAATGTATTGATAGGCTTTCAGTAGAACCTGTAAGGGTGAATTCTCTTTTTTCTTGAAGGGATGGTACATCTTATGAGTATAAAGTTTCAGGTTAACATTCACTAGTATTGTTAAACTGCAGAGCCTAACCTATGCTAGTGAGGTTTCATTGGTAAGTAGTCTATTAACCCCTCTAGCCTGATGGATTGAGCTAGTTTAGGATTGTCACCCCATACTGTTACTTCTCTACCCTGCTACTAAAAGGAATGCCTATTTGTCTTTATAGTTGGAAAATAAATTTCTTAATAATTTCAACAATTATATGCCTAAAACCATATTATAGTTCTATAATTTCATAACAAAGACATTAACCTAGAATTGAACACTCTGTATCTTTTATTATAGGTTTTTACGCATATAACATGGTACCTCCATTAGCTGCATTTAACTCCATAAACTTGATTGGGGTCAGAAGACATCTCAATTTGTTAGCCAGGTTAAAGTTGAGGAAATTATGGGTACTACCTAAGTCAATCAAGATGAATAAATGACATTTGTCTATCTTTTCCCGTACTTTAATGGTGTGACACCATGTAGTACCTTGTATTGCTTGTAGTGATAAATAAGGAGTAAGAACTTCTAGATTCATTGTCTTTATAGGCTCTTCTTCTTTTAAGTTTTCTTCATTGTCTTCTATTATACACAATAAATATAACTTTTTGTTTTTACATCTATATCTAGGTACACACTTCTCATCATACTAAATGTATAAACCCTTGGCTCTCATATCATCCATTTTTTTAGTTATAATAGGTTTGATGGTTTGTAGGTGGGGTAAATATTGGTGTTATTGATTAGTGGTCTTGTAGGCGTAGGTAATAAGACATATGAGAAGGTCTAAAGGTATTAAAGGTGTGATTATAGTTTGCTTTGTTGGTGTTTGCAAGGTAGGTAAATTTTATGGTTAATGGGTTGAGACTCATCTAAGTCTAAAGTTTTGGATAATATGGGGTTGTTTTTTAAAGGTAAGTGTAATGTTATATAACCTAGCTAGGTTTTAAGCTTGTTTGAGATATTTAGCCTCAAACATATTCACCAAATTCTTAATCTTTATTTCTAAACCCCCTAAGAAGAATACTAAGGCCTATCTTTTAAAGATTTGAGCTATATTCCATAATATTGAAAGTCTTTGATGTAACCTTCTAATTCACAACTTCTCAATAATGAAATTTACACATGTCTAAATAATTCAATATTCTATATTTACATGGATGCAATCTAAAAAATTATTCTACAAATTATAATTGAAGTACATTACACAATTTAAAGATTTACAAATAAGGACCATTAATGAAATTATAATCGAAATAAGTACATGATTAAAGAAGAAATTCATAATTAAGATTATACTACACAAAAAGGCTTTTGATAAATTGTTGACACATTATATTACATAACAAATGATAAATTCATTCATCACAAAAAGATACCCAACAAAATATAAGAAAACTAATTTATTGTTCAATCTGATAGGAGAGTATACCTGAAAATTAATTTAATACAATAATTCGATTAGAAGATGAAAAACATATATCCATAAAATTCTTTCTATTTTCTTTCTTTCTTCCTTTCTTTTTTGTTGAAAATTTTGTCAAAAGATCATTAATTTAACTTACTCATCTAGTGTTGAAAATTTTAGAATAATCTATGAGTTTTTTTTAGACATCAACAAAGATATAATTATTCATATCGCTTAAGTAACCCAACATTATTTTCACTAATAAATAATTATTTTTTCACTAGTCCATTCAATAAATCAATCCAAAAATTAGTTTAATGTTTCACCCATTCATCAGGGTATAAATTCCATTAGCCAGAGAATTAATTCTTCGTCTTGCCTATATGTCAAGGCTTTAATTCTGTTAAATTAGGAATTAATTCAATGATTTACTTATTCATCAAGGTGCTAATCCCATTAACCAGGGTGCTAATCCCATTAACCAGGGGCTTAATTCCTCATCATGCCCATTCACTAGGACATTAATCTCATTAATTCACGAATTAGTTCAATGATTTGTCCATTTACTAGGATTACAATCTCATTAACTAGAAAATTAATTTCTCTTATCACACCCATTCATCCAGGCATTAATACCATTAATTAAAGAATTATTTCATCACATCACATATTTTATTCAGTCAAGTAAATTATATAATAATTATTAATTTATCAACCAAAATTAATCAGATAAAAATACATATTGACCAATAATAAATTCAGACATCATGTAATTACTTGACAATTGAGCTTACATCGAAGTTCCCTGCTGTGGTGTTGGCCTGGTAGCCTCTCTTTAATTGATAAGTATATCTCATCATTATTCTACTTTCCATATTAACACACTCAATAAATAAAATCCTTTCAATTATCCTTTTATTTGTTAAAATAAAATTTATAGAGAACTATGAAAATTTCCTTCTTGTTCTTTCAATTTCCACATTGTATCACAATTCATTTCATCATTTAAATCTCTCTCTCTCTCTCTCTCTCTCTCTACACACACACACCAAAATTTAAATTAAAGAAGACATAAAAAAATTGCATCATCTATTCACTCTTTAACATTAATATCATCTCTTTTCTTTACAATCTCATTATCTTATCAAAATTCTTAAATTTTATTTTTCTTGTTATTATTTTTCCAAAATCCCTTCTTCAAGAATGCCTAAAAATTTGCTTTAATTACCATAATTTTTTACTTTCTCTTCTAACTTCAATAATCTTAATATAATTTTACAATATATTGTAATTTAAAAAAATTTATCATGAATCCTAATTCCTCATTTTATAAAGGTCAATCAATTTTAAAAATACCTTTCATGCCCCTCAATTTTTTCTTCCCACACACATAATTGCACGCATATAATTACTTAACTTTTAAAAAATACCTTTTATATCCATTAATAGTAACTTTTATGATTTTTGGGTGAAATTTCTAGAATCTTGATGTCTGTTTATACCAAATCTTACCTGAGTTATTTTAAATTTCACTATGTTGCTCGTTGACACTTTCAGTTTCATAAAATTCACATTTATAAAAATTTTATTTACATTTTCATATTTATTTATTTATATATTTTAACAATTGAATAAAATATTTTAATTCAGATTTTTAAATATATCATTATTCTTATAATTTAATTTATCAATTTTTTTTAGTTTTTATCATTTTTATTTTTATTAATATCAATAATATTACTCAGGGTTGGGTTTTATAGATAGGGAAATCTCTTCTGGGCTTGTGTGTTCTAAAAGAATATTGGAACCCTTCCCTATCCCAATCTTGGGTGTTGGGTGATGTAGGAGTTCAGGAAATATAGATGTTTTGGGAAGAGGTTATCTCATCTACTACTGTTTGTAGAGTTTTTTTAATAGAAATTTGCTAAGAAAGTGTATCTTTTATCATGGTTTTTAGTTAAGAAGATCATCCAATTGAGCATTCAGTTTAAATCCCATTGATTCTTTGGTTAGCAACTTCTAAAGAATCGTTTAACCTGATCTAGTTTTTTTATGGCATTTTACTAGGGTCCAAAATGTTATGCTCTAATACCACTTTGCACCACGTTAAAGCTATAAGCCGTAAGGTATAAAAATAGAGGGAAGATGGAGGGGGAATAATGAAAAGAAACAAAAAGATTTACACACTCAGTGTGTATTGAGAAGAGAACAAAAAAAGGAAGATGAGAGGAATATAGAGCAAATCTTTCAATACTGTTATAGTTCTTTTCAATTCCATTTCAATCATTAAAGAATTTAAAGATAAAACCTTCTTTATTTCTATTACCAGTATGGCACCACACACA
This sequence comes from Populus ilicifolia, assembly GCA_015708895.1. Classification (NCBI taxonomy): domain Eukaryota; kingdom Viridiplantae; phylum Streptophyta; class Magnoliopsida; order Malpighiales; family Salicaceae; genus Populus; species Populus ilicifolia. Next base: position 94,974 of record SRLM01000659.1, on the reverse strand, counting down.
TGGCCATTATAGCTTAACTCATGCTTATTTAAATGAGATTGCATAAAACACATTTGTAATGTTACAGTGGGTTTAAAATCATATCCCACTTCCCTCCTTGATTGTTATTTACTTCATTTTTAGCTGTGACACTTTGGTAGCAGTGACGGCAACGAGGAGGCTTGTTAGACCGGTCTGGAGAGCGAGAGCAAGAGCGCGTGTGTCGGGAATGCGTATAGACTGGTGAGCGTGTGCGAAAGCAGGTGTTTCGAGTATGCTCTTATTTATCATGTTGCCTTCCTTGGTCTCAGTCGTGGTCTCTCGTGGCTAGGGTTGGGGGGTTTAGGAATTGATTTTGCAGAGCGTGTGAGGTTTCAATAATTAAAGTTGGAGATTGGAGTTAAACTTACACGGGTTTACGAGGTCAAGGTAATTGATTTTGGGTCAGATAGATGAATTCAAATTAATTTTTAAAAATAAAATATTTAAAGTTTTAATATTTTATATAGAAAAGTTTAAAAACAATATATCTTAAAAAATATATATATTAAAAAGTTGAGAAATAATTATCATGGATGTAGCTATATATAGTTATCCGACATTGAAAATTGAAAAAAAATATATGTGGATTTTGAAATAATGAATGTTAATATAAGCTATAAAAAAATAATAATTATGAAGTGTATTATAGTTATCCGACTTTGACAAGTGTGGTATAGATATCTATCATTGAAAAACTAAGAAATAATATGTGGATATAGACTATATATAATTATTTCATATTAAAAAATTTAAAAATAATCCATATAAATGTAGGCTATAAAAAATATAAAATGTAGTTTAATATAATTATCTCAATTCAAAAAATTAAAAAATAATGCATGTTGATGTAGATATTATAACTATAGTACACTGAAAAAATCAAGAAACAATTTGTATAGATATAATCATGTATAGTTATTGCACTTAAAAAAACAATACATATGGATATATTCAATATAGTTATCTCACCTTAAAAAAATTTTTAAAAAAAGCAATCTACATTAAAATACTAAGAAACAATTTTATGAAAATAAATTATATGGAATTATTTCATATTAAAAGATTAAGAAATAATTTATATAAATATAAATATAAATGATAAAAACATCAAGTCAAAATCAATTAACTTTCAAGTTGACCTGACTAGTCTCTCAAATTTAACTTTATAAATTGCAAATTCAATTTCTTATAATTTAAAACTTAGTCGGTATATATCGAGCCGTCCAAATCTTGAATTAATCCACCAGGTAAAGTCAAGTTTCTTAACCACTTAAACTTCTCTCTTTCTCTGTTTTTTTTTTCCATGTAAAATGAAAATTAGGCTTATATAATAAAAGAAAGGTTTTCTATTCTTTAGCTTAAAAAATATATGGATATAAAATAGAAATCAAGTGAAAGGAAATCAACCAATGATAAAGTCAAGAAAACTCCTCCTTTTTCCTTATATTTTATAAAATTAAATACTTTTATAAATTAAATATTGTAAATGTATTAGACAGGTGTTGCATTGTGGTTACGTGAATATTTTTTTATATTTCTAAATTTAACTATTTAAAAACATATTCTTGGTTATTTCTAAGCATTTCTTGAGATCATTTGTACCACATCAATTTCAGAAAAAAGAAGCACCTGTCTCACATGCTGTCGTGGAATAATATTCAACACATCTAAGATGGTATATGGAAGTCAAAATAAAATGATGTATTAACAAGTGTTATCTCTAGGCAAGATCAGGGTCGTGATGTTTTTGCTAGAAAGAGCTCCAGTGAGCTAGAAATTAGTCTTTGGTTTTATTAAACAAATTAAATAGCCCCTTTAATTTAAATAATAATTTTGAAATTTAATATTATATTATTTTAAAAATATATTCTTTTACCATCAAGATTCTCACGTCATCTCCTTATTGTTTTTTTCTTTTCCATTTCATAAAAAAAATAATTAAAAATCAGCTTGGTACTTCGTAGTTTCCATGCTTCTTTGGCCACATGTCATTTAAAATTTTGGGTTAACCAAACGCGGCAAAGAAGCTCCGTGTTTTCACTTCTCAGGGGCCTGAAACCATCCCGCCTTAAAATTTCCACTTCCAAAGTACCCACGATCCCTCTCTACCCAATTCCACCAATCAGATTCAAGGATACACAATCCAATGGTCAATAGCCTAAATCTCAATCCTCACGCGGATCGCCATCTAATCCAACGACCACCGCACCTCCTTGCCTTCTATAAAACTAACTCTCCAAATTCTACCTCATCAAATCAAATCACAGTAAATCGAAAAACAAAAGTCAAAATCTCCTAAAAAAAATGTCAGGGAGAGGAAAGGGAGGCAAGGGATTGGGAAAGGGAGGGGCCAAGAGGCATCGTAAGGTTCTTCGTGATAACATCCAGGGTATCACCAAGCCTGCGATCCGTCGTCTAGCAAGGCGTGGTGGTGTTAAGCGTATCAGTGGTCTTATCTACGAGGAGACCAGAGGCGTGCTCAAGATCTTCCTGGAGAATGTGATTCGTGATGCTGTAACCTACACAGAGCACGCACGCCGCAAGACAGTGACTGCTATGGATGTCGTGTATGCTTTGAAGAGGCAGGGCCGTACTCTTTATGGTTTTGGTGGTTAAAGGAATTTGGGGATTTTCTAGGCTAGTGGTCGATTTAGGGTGTTTTGTTTGCTCTTGTTAGGCTTTAGCTTTACTATAAATGAAATGTCTAATTCTTGTATTTTCAAAGCTGCAAGTGTCTCTCTCTTGATGCTTGATCTAAATGAAATGTTCCCTTTCCTTTTTATTCCGTGTCCTGTTTTGATCCGTTTTAATTTCTGATTCGATCTCCCAAGTTGGATTCTGTTTGCATACTGGGTTTTGCGTTGGCATTGCATATATATTTCACCTACAATTCCAGGGTCTTAGGTGTGACAAATTAGGAATCTGAGAGCGCTACTGTTCCTGTTTGGATGTATTACCATTAGTTGAACCAGAACTGGGTTGAACTCTTTGATGTCATATGCTTTTATGGCGCAGCTCGTTAGTGTAACGAATAAATGCTTAAAAAGAGTAATCTTGTGTAAAGTTTGTTTGAGTGCTGTTGCCGTTTTTAATTTATAGGACACTTTGTTGAGAGTTATGAACTTGAGATCCTCAAGGGGCATAGACAGTCTTTGCCTTCCAAAGACTGTAGGATACCAATGATTGATTTGAGATTGTTCCTCAGAATTGTCTGTCGTGAGCATGCTTGAAGGGTATTATTTTAAATAAAATAAATAATAATTAAAATAATAAAAATTCAAATACCATAAAAAATTTGAAAAATAATAAAATTAAAAATATAATTTTAAAAATATCATATTATTTATTAATTATATCAAATTTAATTTTTAAATTTTTAATTGTGATATATATATATTAGAATATTTTTTAATTTAATCTTTTAAAATTTAATTTTCATATTAATTTTAATTTTTATTTTTATAATTATTATTTATTTTTTTATGATTTTTTAATTAAAATTTTTTATTTATTAAATTTAATTCTTATTTATTTGATTATTATTTGTTTAAAATAATTTATGAAATAATAATTATTATTATTTTAATTTTTTCATCTTTAATTTTTTTAATTTCATCTTTATTATTTATTTTATTTAAGATAATTTATAAAATTATATTTTTTTATTCAATCTTTTAATTTATAAGATTTATTTTTTATTATTTTAATAAACTTGAAAAAAATAAAATATTAATAACTTATTTTTTAACTTATTTTTCATGACATAACTAAATATTAAAAATTATTCTGCAATTTATTTTTTATTATATTATCAAAGATCAGAAAATATTAAATTTGATATTATTAATAAAAAATAATTTTTTTTAATTGTTTACAACTTTTAAAAAATATTTTCTATTTAAAATAAAAAAAATAATTTTTTAAAAACCACCTGAAAAGTACACTAACGCTAATAATAGTAGATAAATATAAAAATGTTTAGAACACTTTCCATGAAACATGAAACAAACGGGCCTTGGATTCATTGCTATGCATGCATTCAATTACTTAAGTGGATTTTTGTTTGGATGATGAGAAAATACAACCAGTTTTTTATTTTGTTCTTAATTTTCCTAGCAACCAAGCAGATGATAATGTCTAAATCTGATCCAGTACCTCGGTCAATGCTTAATGTCAAAGAATGAATTTGGAGTAGTTGTTTAATTCCCTTAAATCTTTCAAACAAACCGTGATGATATTCGTAAATCAAGAATCTTGGACATGAAAATGCTAGAAGCAAAATCAGTTTCAAGTGGAGTGACGTGCCTCTAGGCTTACCTGAAAGGTCCGTAGTTGGGCTTAAATAGTTACTTACTCTAATCAGGCAGGCCCATAAGACATCCCCGTCACTCTGAGCCCTGACTCCTAATCTCCTCCTCGCATGTCTCTTCTTCTCGCCGATCGCCATTTCCTTTCTCCAACAACCGCTACCAGTCAATCATTTGTCCTTTGTTCTTCAAGGTAAGGGCTCTCCTTCTCAGGGATTTCCCAAGATCTAATAGCAAAAAATATATACGGAAAAACTTTATTTTCTTTTAGTTTTGATGTAAAGGATAAAAAATTGCTTCCAATTTACCTTCCATTGTAAACCAATCAAATCAGGGTAGCTCATAACAAACAGATCTAAATCATTTTTTGTTTTATAAAAATTACCATGTCCTGTTTAGCCCTTTCTTTGCAACCCTCAAATGGATCCGATATCCTCCTCCAAACCCGTGAGTGGTTCCCACCCGCTCGCGCACTCATCGCCACCTCCGCCTTCCGTCAAACACGCCTAGCCTTCGCCGCCACCAAACACCAACAAACCGCCACCACCAACCCTAGCAACCATTCTTCCGACGATTACTCCCTCCCTGCAGCCTCTGTCGACTCCATTGCCTCTCTCGGTGACGATCCCCTCGCCGCCTCCAGCGGCCAGCTGATTGTCGGTGTTGAGAGCCGTTACCGTGTAGTCTACCGTCTAGTCAATGGAATCTACATTCTAGGTGTCACAATTGCAGATGGCGACAACTCAGTTAATGTGTTTGAGTGCATCAACATTGTTAATCAAGCTGTTAGTGTCATTGTAACTGCTTGTCGTGGCGTAGATGTGACTCCAGAGAAGCTCAGCCGGAAATACGCAGAGATCTATATGGCATTGGATATTGTACTACGAGGTGTGAGCAATATCAGACTTGCAGCTATGTTAACTTCAATGCATGGAGATGGCATTGCAAAAATGGTGCATTCTGCTTTGGATACGGAGAACAAAATACGCGGAGCAGATAGTTGGTCTAATCTGGAAGTGCAGGCATCTGAGCAGCAGGCTAGCATTGAGGCATTTTCGAATGCAAGTTTTGAGTTGCCACCGGAGACGATTGCCGCTGGAGATGAGGTGGCAGCGAGTCTTGCACCTGTTGTAAGCGAGCAGGATCAAAAATTGGAAAAACTGGAGGAACCTGAGGGGCCTAAAGATCCGTTTGCTGCGAGTGAGGCAGTAAATAAGCCAGAGGAGTTGGCTGGTGAATTTAAAAAGGATAAGACTCAGTCTAAGGATTTGACTCTTGCATTGGCAGGGTTGGAGGTTACTACATTGCCCCCTGCAGAGGCGACGCAAGCAACACATATAAGCGTGGAGGGATTTGAAGGGGACTATGGTGGGATTGAGTTTAGTAACGAACAGGCTTCTTTGGGAGAAACATTTGAAGGTTTCGGAGATGCATGGGGAGGTGGATTGGATGCTTCAGAGTTTGTGGGGCCGAAGAAAATCCCCAAACAACAAGGTCTCGGTGGACTTGAATTGTTGCAAACTGGTGATAGTGGTGATGCAGCAGCGGCAGCAGCAAAGGCTGCGAGTGGAGCTACAGGTACTCCTCTTGAGAATCTTTTGGTTCAGAAAACTGAAATGAAGGGTCCTGAGATGTATATTGTAGAGGAAATTAGTGCAGAGTTTAGGGAATCGTTGCTTGCAAGAGTTGGATTAATGGGCCTGGTTTATTTGAGAACACTGCCCCCTAAAACTGCTGCTGATAAAGAAACTGAGTTTTCATTTCGAGTTGATAATACAAGTGCTGTCAAGAGATTTGTTATGCAGGGTTCAAAGGTTAGTAGCCTAGGTAACGGGATGTTTCATGTGAGGACTGCACCCTCTGATGAGCCCATACCTATATTGAAGTATAGTTTGCTGCCTAGGTTAACTCCATTGCCGTTAAGGGTTCGTCTTACACAGCGCCATAGTGGAACTTTACTATCCTTGATGATCCAGTATGTTTCAAATCCAGATCTTCCAGCACCACTCACTGATGTGACATTTATTTTGAAATTACCAGTAGACCCTACATTATTGAAGGTTTCTCCTAAAGCTGTGTTAAATAGGCCAGAGAGAGAGTTGAAATGGCATGTGCCAGAGATTCCACTCAAGGGTTCTCCTGGTCGATTGAAGGCAAGAATGCCTGTTGATTCTAATAACGGAGAGGTTGATGAAGAGATTGAGGTTTTTGGTTATGCTAAGTTTTCGATGCAAGGAAAGACTTCTTTATCTGGCATTTGTCTACGGCCTGCTTCAGAGGGTAAGACAGACTTTTATGAGGTTAGTCACAGATACGAAAGTGGGGTTTACATGTGCAATTGATCATTGACATTATGGCTGCTTGCTTACAGATTGTTGTGTTTGTTTTTCTCTTCTTTTAGTTCCATGTGTTTTGTTGTTTTCCTTTGCTTGTACCATTCTTTGATATTGAGCTTGTACTTTAGATTGAGATTTGTGAAAACTTTGCTGTTACTTGTTATTAGCTAATCATTTTAGTAATGGATAGTGAATTTTGATATTTTATCCCTGTTTCTTTTAGCTGTTCTTGGTCACTTATTTTTTGAAGTTCATGGTCTTAATATCATTTTGTTTTATATGAGATTTACCTATGTACTATTGTCCAAATAAATTGTGCCTTTTGTTTACTATTCATAAAGCACATGTGTGAAAGGATTCTAGGTAGAGCATCGAGTTTAATTAAGCTAGTAACGCTATTGTATTCTGGTGCCCCTGATAGGAAAAAAAATAGTGATTGGCCCGTGTACTGAGACAATAATAGGGCAATTTCAGGTGTTGCTTTTCAATGTTATCTTGGCACTGAGCAAATTATTGATGACATTGGTATCACTTGATTGGAGAGAGTTTTGTAATGCTCAATCAAGAAATAACCAGCCGTAGAGGTTTTAGTTCTGTTTTGAAAATTCCAATAGAACCTGTCCATCTGTGTCTTGTGTTGCATTCATTTTGTTGCTGTCATCTCATTGATATCCAAGTAGTGCTTCTTTTTGCCCTATGAGCTTGTCTTTCTACTTCAATGAAGGGATGTGTTAGGTATATGCAACACTCTGTCAGATTTGAACACACTAAAGCAACATAGATCTTTTTAACATTCAACTACAGTCAATAGGCAAAGTCATGGAAGTTTGAATGTTTGAAATTTTCTTCAATGTGATGGCTCTTAATGAAGTCGCTTTCAGGTTTTGCTTGACATGCATCCTTCAGTGATTTGATAGGTTAATGGAAAGCAGCATTTGATAAGTTTTCAATGAATAACCAAAAATAGATTCTCTTGAAAAAATCTTATTGGGTACTTGTGCTTGATGAGTTACTTGGCATATTTTCGAGTTTTCTGTGAGGCATATCCTTAAGCTGAACTTTCAGCTTCTCCTTCGATATTGCCCTTATGAAGGTTGTTTTGCATCTGAAGCATGTCTTGCTCTCAATTATAGAAAAAATTGTCCTATGCAATGAAACACATGCACATACACAAACAAAAGCACATGCGCGCACATATGGGCACTCACGTGCACCTAAACACCTTAATTCATTTATACAATGCTTGGTTTTTATCAAACAATCTTAAGTATTAGGATGCCCTTCAAATTGTCAAATGTGCAGAAATTAATGAGATATACCTTTTCAAGGTTGTTTTTTTTAATATCTGATTGTGTGGAAAGAACCGCTTTTATGCTGTTTCTGCATAGTAGGATGACTGAAATGGATGTCTAGGAGTGGAAATCAGGTCGGGGCCATTTTTTGGAAGGTTTTCCTGAAACTGGCAATGAAGAACAAATCATGTAAAGCTATAAGATAAGTTTTTAATATGATGAGAACAAGGCTCCAACAATGACCTCTACCATATATCAGAAGTCCATCAGAACTTCTCTAAAGGATGCAGTCATCATCCTTATCAAGTAATCATTCTAGAATACTAGATAAGAGTTTTCTGTTTTTGTCCTCATCAGCTATTTGTGCGGATGCTTTCTTTTGTGCCCAAGAAATTTTTATTTCCAACTTGTGAAACTTTCTTTTCTTAAATCTGTATCATGTTTAAAATTAAAATAATAATATAAACACATGATTGCGTCTTTACCTGTGAGCTTTGCACCCAAGGTGCACTTAAATAAACTCCTGCTATCAGATTTACATACTTGTGTATGTAGTTATTGAGCTATACTATTATTGAAATTCTGTAGCTAGCATTTTCATTCGTCAGCTGAAAGACTAAAGGTCTCTCTTGTGATTTCTGGAATGAAGCTTTTTTGAATTGGAAAGTTGGGCTTCTGAAATTGATTGCAATCCTAGATCCTGATTTAACAACTTGTAGAAACAGATGATGTCAATCATGTGATTTGACTTTTTGGCTGTCTGGAATGCATAATTCATTACCGGGAATTTGTTTACAAACTGGATTCTCCAAAATATGAATATGGATTGTGGTTTGATGGTTTTTTAATAAGTGGAAGAGATCGAGGGTTGCGCACTAGGACAGATTGGAAATAGTTCAAGGTTGGAAATCTTTATTATGTATTCATTGCTTTTAGCATTCAGTTGGTACACACTGCACCAGTTCACTGTCAAGTTTGATTCCACATGCAAGGCACACACCACATTCAGCCTGGTAAAACCCCCAACAGCTCACTTTCAGATTCAGAAGGCAAATACGGCCCTCAGATGCTGTGTGGTGTAGTTTTTGCATCTGTTTTAAGTTTGCCTGACAGCATAACTAAACACGCCTAGTCTGACTATTAATTCAATATCCACTACAAGAAGCTTATGCAGTAATGGTTTCCTGTGAATTACTTTGACATTTAGTGGATGAAACTAGGATAATTTTGTCCTCTCCAGTGAATGGATTACGAGGGTCTGCAGAATTTTGTGAATAATACCAGTATCCTTGCGAGACAGGGATTCTGGATGCTCTTCTGAATTATGTGATTTTTTCCATGTGCTTGTTCAGTCAGTAGACTATGTTTAGGCCAGATATAAACTTCATGTTATATGTAAGATGAATTCAATAACTCATCTCTGGACAGAGAAGAACGTCATAGTTTCCCTCTGATCTTTAGGGTTACTCCCCCATAAAATCAGTACATGCACTACCGTTTGTCCTCTTTATGATGACAATCCAGGCTTGAGTTAACTCAAAGCATGTGTATCTTGATGACGAGTGGAATTTTAGCCTTCTCATTTCTTAACGATTGAACTTACTTGGCCGTCCAAGCAAATGGTTTTTTTTTTTTTTTAGTGTAATTCTCCATAATTTTAACTCCTTAACTTATATGTAAAGGCACGCATAAAGTATTTTTGTTTGAGCACATATGTGTGTTTAAGAGTGTTTTTGGTATTGAATAGAGATGGTTTTTTTTTATTTAAAAATATATTAAAATAATATTTTCTTATTAGCATATCAAAATGATTTTAAAAATATGTATTAAAAAATAAATATAAAACTAAAACAAATTCAAAAAATTTGAAGAGCATCGTGCAACCATAAAAACAAAATAATATATAGGCTGTAAATTCATGCATTGAAGTAACTTATCTTCCTAGGCATGCATCAGATTTTATAACTTTATTTTCGAGTACAGAGAATTCTCACCTTTTTCCAATTCCCCATGCCAGCAATCATGAGTTTCATGAATAAATTCTATATTGAGGTATGATTTTTATAAACTGAGTTAAGTTGTTGTTTTATCTTTTAAACTTCAAAAAAAAAAGTTTGTTACGAGGTTTTGATTTAATAAAAACTTTAAATTTTCATTATTTCTTTTTCTTAAAAAGAAAGTTGTTTGGAGTTATTTTTATAAAAAAATCTCTTAAACTTGGAAAAGCCTAAGATCAAATAATCTTTGAAGCATTTGGTTAGTATTTCTCGTTCTTTAATGATTAAAATTAAAGTTGTTAAAATCAGTTAATTTATAAAATTATATAATTTTATAAGTTCTAATGTAAAGAAAGAATAAAATCTGATTAAAAACTTGAAAATTAATAAATTTAATCAGATTAGATAAACTCAAATTGAGCTTACAAGTTTGTTGTAAGGATTCAATGAATTGCAATAAGGTTACAATAAGGTGATTTGATGATGATTTCTTTAAATAATCAAGATTGTCAAGCATCTCTTTAAATTCCACTTTCATTGCTTCCTTTAATACCTCTCTCTAAATCTAAAATATATGGTTTAAGTGCAAGATCTACAAATATAAAAACAGAAATTAAAAAGGAAATCTTTCAAAGTTTAAAAGCCAAAAACACAATTAAAGAATCCTGAAAAAAAATAAAATCAAAATCACATGCAAATCACCCGGCCCAAATAGCTCCAGCTCATCACACACAACGATATAATATTTCAGCCACCATTAGAGACTGAGCAGCAACCAAAACAGAAACTAGAAGGATAACCCCATCCTCCACTCTTTCCTTCCCTGCAATCACCTTCTTTCTCGCTACCAACTGAGGAGTGCTGCAATACTCGTTACATATAGCTAGTACTGTTCGTAGTGCTAGAATGGGTAGCCAAATAGAGAGTAACAATGCTTCTTCTTCTTTTTTCCAATGCTATTTTTTTTCCACTCATACTAGCTATTATAACTCGAGTAAAGTTGAAGCCATCCTTGCTAAAGCATAAGCGACAACCAAACAAATTGTCATTGTGTCAGAATATATTAAAAAGAGTGGGGACCTGTGGAGGAGTTAAGTGGGACTGCATTAGTATTTAAAATCTTATCTAATTTTTTTTAGATTAGTTATTTTTTTTAATTTATTAATTTTTAGTTAATGAAATTTTATGGATATAATTATATTGTATTTTAAAATTATTTAAATTATATATAAATTTTTATTTGAACCTAAGGTATTTGAACTTTTGTATTATTTATTTCATTTTTATTTTAATTATGTTATATTATTATTTATTATTTGAGTGAAATTATCAATATATAATTATTTAAAATATTTTACTTTATGATTCAAGTTTATATTATATGTTTTATATCATATTAAAAAAATAATTTTGACATCTTTACTGACACAATGATTGAAAAAGAGTGAAGGAAACGTAATGTATATAGTCATAAAAAGGTCATTAAGTAGCCCAACTGAAGTGCTTGCCTTTGAAAGTAATCTAGCCAGCTACTCACTGTCCAAAGAACTACCCATTTTTTCTCACCTTACATAAATTACTGCTCAACAAAATTCCATCCAGCTAGTTTCGGTTAAGTTCTATGGCAATAATAAGGGCAGAATCAACGCCCCCATAGCTTGACTCCAGCCATTTCCCTTTCTTTTCAGAATTAATTTTTCTAAGCAGTTTTTTTAATTTATCTTAAGCAATGAATAAACTAGCGAAATGCTGGCTCCAAAGCCCGGTGGCACAATCCCCACGCCGCCACCATTCTTTTCTAAGCCGGTTGCTTTACAATTTGTCAAGCTTGAAGACCACTTTTACCTTCGTCTTATGTTCTCTCGATTAGCATTTAAAGGCCATAATCTCGTCCATTATTACTGTGGAGGACATGATGGTAGAGTTTCATGATTCAGCAAGGAAGCATCACTGTCCTTAGTTCACAAGCGAGAATGATTTGGTTTTTCCTCTTTCCTTTTATTTTCGCATGGATGTTAAGGAGGAGTACTTGGTGGGTTAGAGACTTTAATTAGTTGATTGCCCGAAACACGATTAAATATATGACTTTCTCCATGCTCAATAAGTTGCACCATGATATAAAATATACACTTAATTAAATCATTGTTTATTTTATTTCATATACTCATCATTTTTAATATGACATTATACGCATACAATTAACAGAGTTTAATATGACAATACACACTTCAATGCTCTTGATATAACGCAGAGATAGTCTAGCAAAAAAAGGAAGAGTGATAGAGAGAATAGGGATTGTTGATTTTGATGGTATGCTTTACCTATAATTTCTTCCCTCTTGGTAGCATGTCTATTATATGATTTTTTTGTTAATTGTTATATTAGTGATTGGAAAGTAGTGCAATTGGAGAAAATCTCGTTTTCTATTAAAAAAATTTAAAATGAGTGAGTTTTTCACTTAAAGATGTAATGGATTTTTTTATAATTTAATCTTTAAATTTTGTTTCTTTGTAATTGCATCCTTTTGCACCCCCAATTCATTTTGGTCACATTACTTTTTAGATCATACCTTCTCGGTTTCTCAATATTTTAAAATTTTTATTCTCGTGCAAAACTTTATTTTTTTAATTTTTCAGTTCTTAGTTTGAGAGGTCAGAGAAAAAATTACTGGATCGTAGTAATAAAGAGAAAGAGTCTGGTTGACACTGATTAGGGACAATTTGATGCCAATAAGTTCCATTCGATGAAAAAAGTCTCACCCACATGTTATTTGGCCTTCCCATCACCAAAAATGATAGATATGAACTCAAAAAGTTTTTATGTTTCAAGTTGATTTTAGATTTATAGATCTTTTTAGGTAATTTGATGCTATGTACGACTTTATCAAGGTATATATGGTGTTTTGGATAAAAAAGTGATTGAAAATTGAGTTTTTAGGTAAAAAATCAACTAACCTCAAATCTTTTCAAGCGATGCATTGCCTTTTTTTTCTAAGAAATTTGTGGTAAATAACACATCGTCCACCTTATTTTCAAATAAAAAAAATAAAAGCACACATGCACGAGCTCTTTTCAAAACGAGCAATGCATAATTTGATTTTTTTTTCTTGAAAATTTTTTAGGGTGAATAACATGTCATTTGCCCCATTTCCAAATGCAAAAATAAAGACACACATGCATTAGCTCTTTTCAAAACGAGCCAGCCACACAAGCCTAGCTTTCCAAGTACAAAAACACCTAACCATTTGTTTCCTTCTATTTTTATTTTTTTAATTGATAAATCTATTTTTTAAATAAGTTTTAAATTTATATCAAGATTAATAACTCTTATATCTAATTTGTTTATATTTTTTATTTAGCCTTTTTTAAATATTAGTTATTTATAAAAATTATTTTGTATGTTTTTAATATTTCAAAGAGATTATTATAATTCATCTATATTTTTTTTTTGTTTTACATAGATAATTTTTATTAAAACATAAAAAATATTTGTTCTTAATAAGAAAAAGGAATCTTTAAGATAAAAAGATGTGTGCATTAAAGGCAAAGATTGAGTTAATTATTATACTTATATCTATCTTTTACTTTTATGAGAAATATTAAACTTTATTAAAGGAAAAGATGGAGTTAAATATTATACTTATATCTATCTTTTACTTTTATGAGAAATATTAAACTTTTATTTTATAATTTGATTGACATTAAGAACTATTTCTTAGTTTATCAATTCTTGCAATTTGAAATTTCTTTATATTTTTTAATTAAGAGAAACATGATACAGTAAAACATAATTACAAAATTATAATATTTTTCTTCTATGTTAAAAATGAATTTAAGATTCTACACGTGCAATTGCATTAATAACTTTTTTTATGTATTTATTAACGTATATGATGCATGTTTTATTTTATTTTATATAAGTACCAACTTTTTAATTCATAGTTATATGTTTCCCTCAATGTCAAAACATGCATTAACAACATCTACACATTCATCATTTTATGTTAGAAAAAAAATTATCCGACCTGTGATGAAGCGAGTAGAATAAAACCAATAACAATTATTTTTTTATTTATTGGCACATATAATTTATTTAATTAATGCATATATAAGCTTCTTGATTTATTATTAGGATTTCTTCCATAAAAAAACATGCATATTGTTTTTTGCTAAATAACAATTATTTGATCTATATCAAAGAATTAGTCAAATAGTTATTACTTTTACAAAATCAATCAATTTTGTTATAAAACAACATGCCATGTAAAAGGATCAAACAATTAGTTTAATTCACATTATGTAAGAGGATTAAACTAAAACATTAATATAATTTTTTTGTTGGTAGATTATAGTGAATTTTACTGACAGAATATGCCCTCATTATATCTGTTAGTAAAAACCGATATAAATATTTCATCAATATATACTAAGAGAATTACAATGCTAAAAAAAATAAAAAAAGTTAAAAAGTATGATGATGTGTTATTTTTACTGATAAAATTATTGATAGATTGAAATCTATTAGTAAATCTGCTTACAATATTTAATTTATAACTTGATAAGAGATCTTTTTTTTCTCCCTCCATTTTTATTTGCAACAAACAACACCCCTAATTTTATCACAAATAAACCTCCCACTATAAATTTGGTTACCTCAACAATCAGTTTGTCAACATCCTTGTTCTGATTCAAATTTTATAAAGGATTTTTCACTTTAAGTAAGCCAAAATACCTATTTTTTATTTGAGCTTAATTTTAACATGTTTATTTTTATGGCATATTTTTGTAGTATATGTATTTTTTTAGGTGTTCACTTGTTTTATAGCATTTTTCTATAGAAATTTGTTGTATGAATGTATGATTTATACATGTTAGAGTTTATTCAAGATTTTATAAAATTATATTTGTTTGTAAATTGATGAAATGTATTTTGAATTTGTTACTTAGGTGTTTTGTGATGAAATAAATAATGATTTATTTAACGAGTCCATTTTATATTTTGTCAATTTTATTATGGAGTTGGAATTTTTGGTAAATTTATAGAAATTTAAATTTATATAGATAATTGATAATGAATTAAGAGTACTATTAAAATATAGTGAATAATTTTGAGTTAGACCAATTTTTATAAATTTATTTAGTTTACATAATTAATTAATACATGTAGTCATCAATATTCTTTATAGTTTTGAATAAGTAATGAACGATTGTTCATAAATGTATCAACATTCACCTAAAAAATTGCCTAAGATGAATTACTGTAATGGATTTGAGGGGTTTATTAATTACACGCTATCTAATTCAAGAAATATTAATAGAGACGATATTAGATATTAATGTAAGAGGTGTAAAATAAAAGATTTCTCGATCCATATGTTATAACGAAACATCTTCTGTAAAAAGAGTTCATGAAGAGATAGCTGTTTGGTTTGCACACAAAAAACCATATATTCCTTATGAGACCATGATAGAAAGAATACTTAGGTAAACTTCTAGTTTTAGTAAAATGCATAGAGTTATAAATGACAATACTAATCTTTATAGAAATATAGTTATGGATGCGATGAAAACGAATCAGAATTACATTGGTTAATTTTTAATTATAAATGAAGAACCTAACATAGACACAACTAGGTTTTTTGATCTTTTGAAAAACTCCAATGAACCATTATGAGATTAGTGTATAAATCACATTAAATTATCGGTTATTGCACTTGTGTTCACCATCAAGTTAAATCATAGGTTGAGTAAGGCCAATTATGATAGAATTATCGAATAGACAAGAAACATTTTACCTAAAAGGAATAGACTGAAAGATAAATTTTATGCAAAACCCTTCGACCTAGGATACCAAAAAATTGACATATGTCTAAACTTCCACATGTTATACTATCTTGAAAATACAGAGTTGATTGAGTGCAAAACATGTGGATAAACTCATTATAAACCTAGAACTGACACGAAAATGACTTTTATTACACATAGAAAACTTGATATATAGATTGCATAGGTTATTCATGGTACTAAAGATTGATAAACTTATAACATTACATCTTTCACATGATGTGATAGATGGAGTTATAATGCATTCTTTTAATAGTGAAGCCTGAAAACATTTCAATAAGATGCATATTTAGTATTAGTGGAATCAAGAAATGTGTGTTTTGGGTTATGTGTAGATGGATTCAATTAATGAGTCATTTACTACTTGTTATTCTTGTTGGCCGATGATAATCTCAATTTAGAACTTGCCATTGAAGATGTGTATGAGGTTGAAGTTTATATTTTTATCTATAGTTGTACCTTGTTATAGTAGTCTAGGTTAAAATATAGATGTTTGTCTTTAACTATTGATTTATTAGTTGAAACAGCTATAGTCATCCAAGGCTTTGACTTATGATATATTAAAGGAACAAAATTTTAGATGAAGTCAATTTTAATATGTATTATAAATGATTTTCCTACCTATGGTATAGTTTCTAGTTGGAGCACGAATGAAAAACTAGCATGTCTATACTATATGGAAAATGACAAGGCATTTATGTTAACAAATGACAGTAAAACATCTTTTTTTATTGCCACCAACAATTCCTAACAACTAACCATAAGTATAGAAAGAATAAAAAAGACTTCTTTGTTGGTATAGTTAAAAAGGATGTTGCATTATTGCTATTATCGGCTGAAGAATTGTATAATGTGGTATCAAGGTATAATGACATTTGTTTTGGTTTTTAATTCGGTTAGTAGAAGTTTCTTGGTTTTGGTTTCATTCACAATTAGATAAAATGAAGTATTTTCTAAGAGCTTTCTTATTATAATACTAATCTTCTCCGTCATAACCTTGATGTCATGTATATTGAAAATAACATGTTTGAAAACATTTTTAATATGATTGTAGACATGAAAGGGAGGACAAATGAAAACATTAAGGCTATAATGAATATAACTTTCTTTTGTTAATGTAAAAATATGAAGTTGGTTTATGATTAGTTAGGGGTCGTGAAGCTAAAGCCAACTTCATCTTAGATATGAATACACAGTTACTTGTCTATCAATGACTTTAGAGTCTATTATTTTCTGATGGGCATGCTTTGAACATATCAAGATTGGTGAATTTAGAGGTTTACAGATTGCATAAAATGAAAAGTTGTAACTACCACATATTTATACAGATACTCATTCCATTAGTTTACTAAGATTTATTTCTAAAGGGGATATGAGAGCTATATGCTCTAATAAGTTGTAAACACAACATATAGAGGTTTGAAATGAATATCGTTTGAATAATCTGTCAACTCGAGATGATATTCCCTCCATTATTCTTCGACTCAGTATAGCATCTATTCAAACATCTATTGTTTGAGGTAAAAGTTGAAGGCCTAATTTAATATAGATGAATGTATTCATTCAAAAGGTTAGAAATTACACATCCATTATAATTAAAACTCTATTTAAAAAAAAATTCAAAACATTCATTTAATTGCATGTAGGTACTTGTTCAGCTTCAAGAAAAAGGTAAAAAATAAGGCCCATGTCGAGGCTTTAATATACGAGGCTTATATTGTTAAAAAGATCTTAATATTTTTCTCGAATTATTTTAAGCTTCACTTAAAATCAAGAATCAAATGCGTTCCAAACATGACGATAGTGGGGAAGTGCATTTAAGTGAGAACTTATCAATATTCTCCCATTCTAGATGACCCGTAATAAAAAATGTCTTGAGGGAAAGATATTTGACAGAAATATAATTTGGACATGTGCATAAATATTTGCTATTTAACTATAATGAGCTAAGACATTTTATCTAATAAGTTTAATACCTAACATGTTGTTACTTTCAAACAATTTATCTTTTACACTATTATAAACTAATAGATTTTTTAATTCCTCATAAATAATATTGTTAATTTTTACCGTTATAAAACCCATAGCTAACTGAATCCTAAATCTTTCAATTACAAGATGAATAATTTTTCATGTGATTCAAAATATATATAAGAATTGTTTAATTATTCTTATTTTTTATACTGTGAAAAAGATGTAATCCATGTACCAAATTTATCAATTGGGAGTAAATGTTAATGTTACTTTGAATTTACTAAGTCCGGATCTTGAAAGAAAAGTGAAGTGTTATAATTGGTATTTTGTTAATAAATACACATTTCATATTGAAGAATAGATCATGTTAGAAAGGCATTAGCAATGAAATTTGTGTCTAGAGATTAAATTTTAATAAGTTTGAAGTTTATTACTATAGAAAGTTAGAAGATGTCATGAAATTGTAATATCATAAAAAGCATAATACAGTCTTTTTATTCAAATATTATTAATATGATACCACTGATAGATAAATCAAAATAGATCCTTATTATGGTTTGATTGAAATTAATATAAAGGCTAAACTCCTCAACATTGACGATGTCTTTGTTTTCACCAAGTAATGTAAACAAATTTATTACACATACATTTTTTCTTTTAGAAATGATCATTCAAGAGTTAACTCCTCGCCAAGCAATGCCATCAAATTTCTAACTCATACACTCTTTCCTCTAGAAAGGATAACTTAAAAGTTGATTAATTATCCGTAATAAAAACCAAACTGAGGGGTCGTGTCTTAGTTGTTCAGGATGACAACAATGAATTAACTATGAAAGATAATGTCTTTCAACTTGATGAATTAGTTGATCCATATTGAGTTACTCTACCTAATATTTTAGAAAAATCTTTAAATTTTCATATCATTGAGAATATTTTTGTTAATATTGATGTTGATGTTAATGTTGGGGAGTTAAATGATGTTTTGAGAGCCAACGAACATGCACAAGTCAATAAAGATGATGATAAAGATGAAATCAATGTAAAAGATTGTGATAGAGATGAAAACATTGAAGAAAAGACAATACTAATTAATTTGCAAAATATAAATGTGTAATGCCATAAAATCACATAAAATATTTTCATATCATTGAGAATATTTTTGTTAATATTGATGTTGATGTTAATGTTGGGGAGTTAAATGATGTTTTGAGAGCCAACGAACATACACAAGTCAATGAAGATGATGATAAAGATGAAATCAATGTAAAAGATTGTGATAGAGATGAAAACATTGAAGAAAAGACAATACTAATTAATTTGCAAAATATAAATGTGTAATGCCATAAAATATAATGTAATATTCTTGGATGAAATTAACTTTAATGTAATGACAATGATGTTTGTTTATTATTAAATAACAATGCAACATTTATTTTACGTGATTTTATTATTATACATAAAACTAGTGTTATTATGTTGTTGTAACTTGAAGTATTTACAGGATGGATATATAAGGAATACAAATACAATTTGAGAACAAAATTTTTTTTACACTAATAAAAATACTAATAATTTGTAAAATGCCAATATATACATCAATGGATTAAGTTCATTGGTATATTCTATAGAGCATTGAAATTGTTCCACTCTATCTGACACTGTTCATTGTGTTCAATGCATACAAATCACCGATGATTGATGTCTGTTAGTATTTTCTTAAAAGTTAAGGAATTATTCACCTTTTATTTTCTCTATTTAGTACTGTTCAATATAAGTGAGATCAGTAACGGTTAATGTCTATTGGTATTTTCTCAGATGGACTCGCTAATGGTTCGAAAAAATCTTTTATTAAATTAAATTTTTTAATTAGATATTACAAATGGAAATACCAAAAGAAAAATTAAAAATATTAATATTTAAATGGCATTGAGGAATTTTGTCTGTAAAATCCCCCTAAATTAAAAGATTAAAATCCCTAAAATCAGAACAGATGGGCACATATCTCTTCCTCTACAGCTTCTTCTCTTCTCCTTATAAATTTTCATATTTGTTTCTTTTCTCTTCTTCTGTAGGAGCATGTATGCCTTCTTCTTTATTTTTCTTCTCTCCTTATTTTATTATTTAACTTAATGTTTGAATTTTCTTTTCTCTTCTTAAGATCATGAGAACTCACAACGATAATAGGATAACAATCTTCATTTTTTTTTATGTTTTGTTGCATTTTTTTAAAATTTCTATTCTTAGTAATTGTATGAATGTTGTTAGAAATTTTTTAAGTGTTTTAGTTTTTATGTTCTTTAATGATTGTATGAATGTTGTTGGAATTTTTTTTAATTTGCTTTTTAATTTTTATGTTCTTATCTTTCATTAAATATTATTAGATTATAATTTTATTTACAAGAGCCACATAATCATTATGGTTATCTAATTGATTTATTAGTGATAACAAAAAAAATTTATTACATGAAAAATAAAAATTATTTAAAATTAAAAAAATAATAGCCATCATAAATAAATAAAAAATAGCTAAGATAATAGTTATGATAAATAAATAGTTTTTTAATGTGAAATATTGATACCATGAATACTTTAATGTGTTTATATTTATCTCTGATGATCATTTCATAAATGGTCGTAGCAAAATCAATTGAAAATTTGGTTAAATGAACATCATTGAAATGATTAGATTGATATAGATAGAAGTAAAATCAACTAATTTGTGACAATTCAATTTAAATTGTTATGTACTGAGAGGTTTAAATTTTTAGGTAGTCTCCTGTATATGGCAGGTGTTGCCGATTTGTTTTGAAATATAAATGATTTACAGTACTTTAATCTTTTAATTGATGTAGATGCCTATGAGAAAGTCAATAACACATTGTATGAACATGATCACTATTAGTTCTTATAACAACGATTCAGACAACCATAAGTCTTTAGGTGTTGACCAAGAACAAACACTTAAGACACAAACATCCACCACATTAAGGGGGGTCCTTTCATAGTATGATCCATTAACCTGGAAGTACTAGGTTTAGTAGAAGAATGATTTTTTAATGGAAGCTTGTTTTTTCTTTATATCAACAAGTTAGTAATTTTTGAAAAATTAATCTCAATTAACAAATGAAATTTTAAGTTTACAAACATAGGGGTTGCCAGAACCATACCATAACTCCGCTGCAAAGAATCGAAACCAATGTGTTCACGGTTCTATTACTATGCATACTAATAGCTTCGTTTTGTTCGTTTCACATGTAAAACAGATGATAAGATTCTTTATTAATTACATCATTTTTTTTATTTAATACATTTAACTAACAATAATTTTTTCTTGTAGGTTGCGGTTCTTAGATGTGAGTTAAGGCCAATAAAGCTTTTTATGGAAATGTACATGTGGAGTGATAACTACTAATAAAAGGTGTAGCAACTCATTAATAGTCAAGCTCAAAACTTTATGGTATGTTGGTTTTCGACTTTTTTTTTTGAAGTTATTACTTTTAAAATTTTCTTCAACGGAGTCAGGTTTCCAAACATCTTGAATGAAAACATATGATTGATACATGATTTAGAAGGTTTAAAGTTATTATTGATCTAAATATTTTATTATTATGTTAATTTGGTTATTTTATTAATATTAATGAAAATTTCATCTTACAAATTTTAATCGCAAGGAAAATTTTGAATGAGATATAGCTAACAGTGCAATTGCAAGATGGGTTTAGGAGAATCACGTTGCAACTAGGTAAGGTTAAAATCAAGATAATTTTTTTAATCATTTTATTTAATTTTATGTTTTATTTACTAACAAATAATTCATTTTTACCATAAAGTTTGTGGGATTTTTGGTATAAGAAAAAAAAATCCGAAAGATATGCAAAATAAAAGGAGTTTTTAAGCTAGAAGAACATAATGGTTTTGGAGGATTTTAAACCTTTGTACATCTTAGAGGCTGCGTGGATAGAACATGATGTCTAAATGTTTCGTGTGACGATCACACTCCGGTGTGGAGAACCGGAACCATTGTGTTTACGGTTCTATTACCATACATACCCATAGATCTATTTTGTTCGTTTCGCATGTGAAGCGGATAATAAGATTTGTTATTAATTACATTAATTTTTTATTTAATATATTTAACTAATAATAATTTACTCTTGCAGGCTACGATTCTTAAACGCGACTTAATCCCGATGGAGTTTTATGTGGAAATGCACATGTGGAGTGATGACCACCAAATAAAAGTGAAGCAACTCATGAATAGTTGAGCTTAACACTTTGTGGCATGTTAGTTTTCAACTATTTTTTTCTTAAGTTATTATTTTTTTGAATTTTCTGACTTTATTTTCCAAAATACAAATAGCAACTAGTTAAAAGTAGATACAAGGATGATCCTTCGACCCATCTAGATCTGGATCTGGATTTATGGTTAGAGGGAGATTGATCTGGCAAACTCGATAGAAATCAAATTTATGGTCTCTCTATCACTATGACCGAGGACTTGCTAATGACCTGTGATGTTTCAACCATTGGATGTTCAAAATCGATTTTGAGCACTTAAACTTTAGAGTTCGAGATGATTTTAGACCAATAAGTTCAAGCTCAAACAATCCATCTTGCTGCTGATTATGAACGACTCGGTGTTAAGATGATTGATTCTGTCGATTGGTGATGGAGACAAGATCATAGATGGGTGGTACATATGCTCTCCTTTATTTGCCCTATGGTGTCAGTGAAGACCTACCTCTTCCTCCTCCTACGCCTTTATTCTAGATTAATTTTATTTGAACTGATAAATATTTAAATTTATAATAAATATTTTATTTTTATGTTAATTCAATTATTTTCTGCTTCTATTTAATAAATTCTTTTTTAAAAAATATTTTTAAAATATTACTGATGAGGTTACTGACAAAGTTTATTTGTTAGTATATTCTAGATAATTGGAAAAGAATTACTGAAAATATCACTACCACTATTTACTCACCAATAAAATTACAGACAGTATGTTGAATTCACCAAGGGGATTACTGATGGACAAAAAAAATCACCGATGAAATTATATACACATACGACTTTTTTATGAGTGATATGTTATATTCATCGATGAAAATACTGACAATAAAAAGAGTAAATTTTTTTAAGTGTTTTTACCATAAAAAAATTTATTGGTAAAATTGTTATCGACGGACTCACTGTTGGACCATAAATCATTGACAAGAGATTTTTTGAGAGAATATTTTTATTTATGAGCTCATTAGTAAAATTTATTATAACAAATTAAAAATATTAATATTAATATTAATAAAAAAATTCATCAAAAAACCTAAAAATTATGATAATGATGCAATGGTTGGGAGCACTGATTTCGAGATGATAAAGCCTCCAAAGTATTTACAATGGACAAACATAGTAGTTATCCTCGTAGTCCATTGTTAACCACCAATTTAGTAAGTATGATAAATTATTCCGGCTGTTGGGTCTCTCTCATCCATACAAATACAATTATGGGTATCAACTTGTATAAATGACATTGCATAGATCATGAGAGTTGTGGTTGGCACATCATAGACGATGATCCAGCAATGCATCGTCCGATCTTTAACTTGGTTTAATTGCACTGCATTTTCTTCTGTCAGCTTCTTAAAATACTGAAACTCTTTTTAGATGATAAGTAAATCATGAGCCCCAGGAAGCATCGGTGCGTAATAAAGAAAAAAAAAAGAAATTATTTATTGAATATATAACATCGATCTTCCACCAACTTTCAACATCTAGCTATAAATAAAGAGACAAAATCCCAAAAGTGACGATAACATTAGGTATAAATCACAGATAATATCGATATTTTTAATTATGCCACTCGCAGGACTCTCGTGATCATCTTTCGCTTCAGTCTACACCACCTAACCTAAAAAAAAAAAAAAAANAAAAAAAAAAAAAAAAAAAACCCTCAAATCTTGAATGCTCAGTTACCAAGGGGGCCATAAATATTATCAACCATGCATGTTCCATCACTCTACTCTTATCACCAAAATCATGTCCCTTGCTTGTACGTTGAGTCACAATTACATTACCCTCGCTCCCAAGGCACCAACCAAATCAATCCTCAAATGTAATCCAATCACCATTTTACCCTCACCAAAATCACCCACTCTTTTTTCGCACAGCAAACTTGTAGACCCCATATTGTCCCGAAAATGTTGATTTGGACGGACATCACCTGCATGGCAAGTGCCAGATCCAATTCCATTTGTTTCCATCTGTTCACACCTGGGGCGTCAGGAACGACGTCGCTACAGCAACACTAGCAGGGTCCTTGCAGCTTAATACTCTAAGCAACCTACAAGAGCCCTTGCTAATAGAACTCTGGCTAACGGGCGCCTTCTTGCCGTCGGTGTCAACAGGCGGGAACATGGTCATCGAAGAATTACGGCGAGCTTGCCGGCTTTTTATATCGCTAAGGTCCATCTCTGTAGGTGGCTTAACCACCCCGAACATCAGCAGATACCATCGGGGCTTTGAGGTGGTCCTCTTAACTTCACCTCTTGCATGGATACTCTTTAATGATGAACTTCTTTCAATATCCAATTCCGGTGAAAATTTCTTAGAGCTAGGAAACCTTTCAAGGTTGCGATAATCCAGAGACCGACTGTTCCTCATGAGTGCAATATTATTCTTGGTACTACTCGAACGACTCATAGAACTTTGCAACTTGGATAAAGACTCGCATCGGCGACGAAAGGAAATGCATTGTTGGTCTTCTTTTGTTTGATTTTGGGGAGTAAAGTAGGGCTCTATGAAGGGAACGAGCTTACCATGAAAGATAATGTCTTCAGCTGAACTCATCTCTGAGCTTATGTCGCTAAAGAACTCGAAGAATTCGGCAGGCTCTGATGATGGTCTTGCACTATTGTGGGAAGCTATATCTGGGCTTTCTTTGTTCCTGTCTTGTAGCGGGAAGTCACAAAGAGAGAGAGCTTCGTCTTCTTCTTCTTCTCCTTGGTCTCGGTCTCGGTCGTGTTCCTGTTCTCGATCACGGTTGAGATTGGTGTAATCTCCCATAATTCTGGAGAGAGAAATCAAATGTGGGGAGGGGGAATGTTCTTGTGGTTTCTATATCATGATCTTATGAGGAAGTTTCCTACAAAAAAGAAGAAGAGAAGAACGAAATCTTAATTTTTATTTTTATTTTTTTTTGTCTCTCTTTCCCACTCTCCTTTCTCCTCTTGGCATTTATCAATGCTTTGTAAAATAGAGGAGAGGGAGAATATAAATACTATGTATAGAGTCAAGGAAAAAGAGAGGCAAATTAAGACCACGTACATTGAATTTTTTGGGCTATAATAATTTAAGTTTTGGAGTATGTGGGGATTCTATGATAACATAGTTTTGTTTTGGCTTTGTAGGAGGGAGAGATAAAGCCATTTGGAAAGGGTGAAAACAAAGAATTGGAATTGAGGTTTACATAGTTAGGACAAAAGAGGGGAGAGAGAGAGAGAGGACACTAGTGAAGAAGAGGGAGGTACTTCTTTCCACCTAGCACTTTCGACCAGGTTTCGGAGGTGGCTGCTATTTACAAATTCTTTTTTTAAGCCTGAGTAACACACACACACACATATATATATATATATATATTGAAAAATTAAATTAAATTTATAAAAACTCTATTAAGGTATCTTTTTATCCTTTGTAGTGATTGAAAAACTATATCATGGCTGATGAAGAATTTTTTCCAGGTTTTATTTTATATTTTTAGATGAATTTAGAGGTGTTTTGGGTTGAGAAATTGATTTATTGAGTTTTTTTTTAAAAAAAAATTATAGATATTTTTAGATAAAAATAGATCAAAAATTAGATTTTTGGATTGAAAAACTCACCTCACGATTTTCAAATCATTTCATTGATGGTTGAAATTTGAAAATACAAACTATGAATTGTCTATATTAAAAATAAATGGGTTTGTAAGCCTTGGGATTTTTTTATGTGCTAGGCTCACAAGCCTAACTATTTTTTTTATTTAGCTTTTTTCTTGTAATTTTAATTTAAATAATTTAAATAGACTAATTAAAAGTTTATTTGAGAATTTTTAATTGAATGCAATCCAATTTCCCATAAGTCAATCTTTTTTATTGTTATTATATTAGCAAGTGCTCTTTTATACAACCATTGATACTATTTTTTTTAATAATTCAATCACTTTCTTGTGCATGACTATTATTATATGATTAAATAATAAAATTAATTAAAAAATAAAATTGTTAAACTTAATTTGGTCATGCATTTAACAGGTTAATATGGGTTGATCTAAGAAGATATCATTGTCTCAGTATTTAAAAAACAATGTTAGAACACCATTGCTTTTTTTTTTTTAATTTAAATCAAGTTTTCTTTTGGGTTTGATTGGATCGCTCTCTAACTCATTTAGTCTATCTAGTCATATGAAATCAACTCTAACTTGGTTTAATTTAAGGATTAGGTCAAGCAAAAGCCTAATCCAACGAGTGTTTAGTTTCAATTGAGACTTATTAAAATATTAAAGGGTTTTTTTTTTTTTTGCATTAGAGATTAACTTTTGATTCGACTTGCAATAAAGCGTGGACAAGTTTACCATGGGTTGTAATAATAATTTCTCTCCAATTTTTTCTTTTAATTTTTTATACTTCGTTCATCTAAATTTTTATTTTATTTTATCCTTTCACATTTTGTAAATTGAAAATTGAGCTTGATAATTTATTTTACTTTTTTTTTCTAATAGGTTGTTGTGTTGTCAAAAAATATTTTTCCATTGGTGTCATTGTTCGCTAGTGGCATGGCGGGATGTCAAGGTTCAGGAGTCGTCACCTAGTTGTTTGGTTTAAGGTCGCAAGGAAACGCAGGTGAACTAGTCTTATATGAAATTTTAAGGTAAAAAGCTAATTGTAGTTATGAAATATATTGGTACCTTTAGCACGTCTTACTTAAGATAATTTGCACTGTATAGTGAGTCATTACTCTTAAGACTAATTTGGTGAAAATATTTGTATTTTGGGTAAAGAAATACAAAATTCAATAAGGATTCAATAAGAATTTTGAAAGGCTTAATTAATTTTATTAAAGACTTAATTGCAAGAAAATTAAGTTTTTAGAGTTAATTTGGGTGTTAATTAGAAGAAATTAAAGCTTAGGGGTTGAAATTGGACTTTGAATAATTGGCAAAATCAAGGGCTTAATTGTGAGAATATTAAAATTTTATAGCCAATTAAGGATTTAATTGAAGAAATTCAGGACTAAGGACCAACCTGTAAATGGTGCATAATTTCAAAGGTAGAAATTGGTGAAATCAATGGCCAAATCAAAGAAAATTGAAAGTTCAATGTTCAATTGAGGTCCAATTAAACAAATTAGAAATCAATGATCAAAATAAAAATGAAACTAAACTTTAATGTTTAACTTAAATGACAAATCATTCAACCTCTATTCATCTTTTTTCTTGGCAATTCATAATAATGGGATTGACATTTTATAAGAGCTCATTATGGAGTTCTAGACCTTAAAATGACATGTGATTTTTGCTAATGGACATGAAATTAGGCATTTATATCCTAATTCTTCCATATTAGTATCTAACATTTTGTCCTTGATCAATCATTACTCAATTTTTTAATTATAGAGTAATCGAGTTGACACCTTTAAATGAGTAAATGTAGAGCTACAAACCTTTAAATTAAGCAAAGTTCGATCCAAAAGAAAGAAAAGAAGTGCACCTTTTTTTACCAACTTTAAGAGGTCTTTAATGATGATGACGTTGGAGTTGCTTCGATAAAATCTGGAAAATGATCAACTTAATTAGTCTTGACTAAGTAGTCAAAACCACCTAGCATTTTCATATGTTAAAGCTCCTAGAGGGTTATTATAAAGAGCTATAAATCATTCCCTGAAGATTAGAAGGTAAAGAATGCATCCCTTTTATCTCTAAGCAAAGGAAACCCACCATTACAATAACCATTAAAAAATAGAGTATCTAGTTGTAAATGTTTTTGTAGAACTCTCATTTTGATCAAATGGCTCAGCTTTGATCAATTTTTGATGAAATCTATTAAAAACCCTATAAATAACCTTGAAAATTTGAGATGAAAGAACGAGAAAAAAAGAAGATAAATACTAAGAAAATATCCTAGTTGTGAAATTTTATGAGCCTAGCATAAGAGTTTCTTCATCTTTGAAATGACAACAATTTTATGGAAACAAAGCCTTACAAAGAAAAGAAAAGAAGGGCAATAGATGTTTTAAAGATTTGAATGTATATTTCTTAACCTAAAAGTGAAGTCTATGTGACCTACTTGATTAGATTTTTATTGTCATTTGGTTTGTGTTTATGTTTATAGGTATGAAAATGTGTTTGGAATACTTGAAAAGACTTCTAATTAAGTTAGTTTTTCTAATTTAAAATAATGCTCTTTTTTTTTTAGTTTTGTTAGTTTGATTAATGCATTGATAATATATGTTGTTAATCATGGGTTTATAAGGCTTTTATCATGATCAAAATATGTTCTATAAATCATTTCTTAGGTTTATGAGGTTTTTGTCACAATCAAAATATGTTTTATAAATAATTTTTTAATCCAAGTTACATGGATAAGCTTGTTATTTTTATTTGTTAGTTTTGAAAAATAGAATCTCATACATGTTTTCCATAATTTATTGTTTAGTTTGATTCAAATGTATATGACAATGACAATGTAACTTGTGTTAACCAAAAAGATTCAGTTTCGAGGCTAGGTATGCATTCCTAGCTTTAGTAGTAGGATAATGCATTTCTAGGCAAAATCTGGATGGGTGTTCTTCATGTTCTTTCTAAGAACATTGTATTAGCCAAAAGTTTTTAACCTATTTTATTTTATTTCTTAGCATCTTCATATTCTCATGACATCATTTAACAATGAGCAAGGGTCTTCATGTATTAATTACTATTTTCAATGAGTTTTAATGTAAGGGTTTTGGTATTTTGTACCAAAATGTTTCGTCAAATCAGGATTATTAAGTGATAATTATTGAGTTTTGTTGCTTGATTATTGGTCTTTGCATGGTCTGTAACCTTTCTGTTTCTTTTATTTCAAGAAATCTTATTTGGTTTATAGTTTGTGTTACTGGAATCACTTTAAATGTTTGTTGTTACTTATTTTTGGACCCCACGTGATGGAGATATTATATACCTCTTTTGAACTAAGTGTAGGAGTTTAACTCATATTTGTTAAAAGATTGATAAAAGCAGAAAAAAAAAATATTTTTTCAAAACCTTGTTTGAGCTGTTTTCTGCTATTTTTTTTTTATCCTTCCCCTTTACTACTAAAATCATCAGGTTTTCTTAGATTGATCAAGAATTTTCATAATGCTAAAATATTTTTTTATCTGGTCTTTAAGGTTGAATAAAATCCCTCAGAATTTGCATTTTGAAAAAGAATGGTTCTGCTGTAGTCGCAGTTTGTTTTGTTCCAATTTAGGCTCTAATTCTAACTTGGTTTTGTATGATATCTAACCATCTTAGGTATATTTTGTCACTCATGACATGTTGAATAATTGACCTACATATTTATTAAATTCTAGGGATCATTCTTCTTAGGGCAGATTCTCAGTCAAATTTGGATGCTTTAGTATTGTCAGATCAAGAAACTTTTTGACCAATTGGATTATTGTCATATTCTGTTTTCTAAAATGATTTTATCTCACTTCAACTCCTTCATCAAAGTTGTAGTCTTAGATGCGTAGATGATTTTGGGCTTTTGAATTGCTTGATTTCGATATCAGAAGCTCAAGATATTTTTATTTGAATATCTAACGTGAAGGTAGAGAATTTTGCCGAAAGAAGGATATTGACCCGAGTCCGCACTAAAAAAATTTCTATTTTTGGCTTAATTTTGTGATTTTTGTTCTTAGTTCATACTCTCAGTTATATCAGGATACTCAACATTCATCAGTTTTTGAGTTAGACCTGGAAATCTTTTTTGACCAACTAAATTACTGTCAGTTTCTGTTCTATAAAATGATTTTATCTCACTTTGACTTATTCATCAAAATTATAGTCCTAGACGCGTAGATGGTTTTGGGCTTTGCAATCGCTTGATTTTGATATTAGAAGCTCAAGATATTCCTGTTTGAATATCTAATATGAAGATAGAGAATTTTACTGCAGGAAGGATATAGCCCAAGTTTGCGAGACTGATTCAAAGGATTTTTGTTTCTGGACCAAAGACTAAATCGAAAAGTGTTAAAATAAGGGATTGAATTGAAGAAGAATACTGAAAGCTGGAGAGGAGGGCTGGATCATCATAAATAACAAGATTTTTACCACACTGAGTAAGAAAAATAAGACTTTGCAGCTGCACCCTCCATCTAATTTCTTTCTTTTTTTTCTTTGCTATTTTTCTTTCTCATCACGTTTGATTGAAATCATCAGAATGCTGGTTTCTATCTTTGCTCACCCGAGATTACACCCTAGAGTTTATATAAGATTTTGTTTTCTAAGTGGAACTGCATATAGACTATATGCAAGCATCCTTTGCTGACCTAAAGAGGCAAAGGAGGGAGAGGAAAGAAGAAAAAAATGGACTAGGGGGAACGAAAGAAAAAAACCATTTTGTCTGCAGCCGGCTCCCTTTCGAAAAAGAAAACAGAGGAGAAACCCTGTTTTAGGATTTTAAACCATCGGTTTCTTCTCCCTGTAGCCGGACCCGTCATCTCCAACCATCCCATCCTCCTTCAGCAGCCCCGTTTGTTAATCAAACCAATAATCCATGTACACCCACACATTCTTCCCCAAATCATCACCACTATCTCCCCCGTAAGCACCAGCCCTCACTCTTCTTTCTTACAGTGAGCATGCTAGCCATAGCAGCTGTAACCATGTCTTCTCAGTAGAGACAAGACTGACGCGAGTGAGAGGAAGGATGAAGAGAAAATACAGAGGGAGAAACAGAGGAAGCACGGGAAAGCAAACTAGAGAAACAAACGGATGAAGAAGTGCACAATAGGGACGAGCAGAAGCCGAAGCAGCAGCCCACAGGAAAACAGAGAAAGAGAAGAAAACACAAAGGGAATAACGTCCAGTACACCAGCACATCACACCTTCATCGCCGTCTCCCTCATCATCTCCACTGAGAACATCAACAGAAGGAAAGAAAAGGAACAGAGGTCATCAACCGGCGCGGCCATCGTTTTCATTGTCCCCAGAAGCAGTTACCACCGGCTGTGCGCAAGAAGCTGCAGTACCGTTGTCTTTCATCCATCTCAGTTACCAGAGAGGGAGAGAAAGAAAACACAGAAAACGGGACAGAAAAGAGGAGAGAACAAGGGGAACGAAGATACAGAAGATGAACCCACGAACGAAAGCAGCGGAAAGCAAAAAAGGCCCGATCGGTAGCAGACCAGGTAAACTGTCAGATGTTCCCAGCTTCTGATTTCTGCATGCATCCTTAATGCATTTATCACTGTTCAAGTGAAATTTAATTCACTTGAACACTGATCAGCCAAGGCATGCATGAGAGGAAACTCACGCATGCCTTTGTGCCCAGTCGGCTCATTGGTTTGGGTTAGTGACCCAATTAGGTCTGTCGGGTGCAGCCCAGCTACATGGGTTAAGCTGGACCCAACCCCCTCTAAAAAAAGCAAGTAATATGATTGGCTTCTTTTTTTTTTTCGTGTATTTAGTTTATGGTTTGTATTTTTTTTATATTTTAAAAATACAAATCAAGTATTAAAATATTTTATTTTTTCATTAAATGTGGCAAATATATAAATATAAATACATGTTTTGAACGTTTTTTAATGCAAAATATATATTGAAAATTCTTAAAATATGTTTTCATATGGATTTCTTAAACACAACAAAAATTATTTTCTTGCATTTCTGGATTTTACAACATGTTTGTAAAATTCCAAAAGGTATTGACCAATATTCCAAAAAAAATATAAAAATCTTATTTTTTTTTGGGGTAATTCATCTATTATTCACCACCAATGTTTGGATAAAGAAATCCTGAAAGGACAAATATCTAAAATATTATTGGAATAATTTGTTATTATTCACTGTTAATATTTGGATAAAGAAATTCGAAGTGGTAAATATCTAAAATAATTTTTAGGAATAATAAATCCGCACACATCCTTGAAAGAAACCTTGATTATAATCGAGGACATTTTAATTTTTTTTTACTCTACTGTTTACGAGCTGTGAGAGTATAAAACACTAAGACAAAAAAATAGAATTTTTTTAAGCACCCTAGATTTCTAAATTTTTGTCCCTCCTTGTGATTTACGAGTCGCAAACTCTTGAAATACCAAGAGAAAAATGAGCTTGTAAAACACATGAAATCTTCTTAGATTTCTATCTTAATAAATTTAGTTAGAATTAAACCGAGAAAAAACTGATGGGATTAAAAAACATCAACACCATAGCAATTATAAGACAAACCAAACACCAAGCAACTTACCTTAGGTAGGGCGTCTAGGGGTGCTAAGATCTTCCCTTTATGAAACTAGTCCTTTATTTTAGAATCTCTGAAAGACTGGTTTAAGTTTCCTAGTGACCATAATACTAGGTGGTGACTTCCTTGTTCACAAATAAAACAAAAGACCCCAAAATCAATCAATTGGTCACTGCAACGCCGTGCTCCATGATTGATACTTAAAAGTGTATTTTTATCAAGGTTTTATATCATCATTTTGCACTTGAAGTATCAATAACTCCTTAACTAAAACAGATTTTATAATAATATATTTAATAATATAAGATATCTTTAATTTATGGTAAATGTTCATTTTAAATGCAGGCCTATTACATAAATGAAAGGATTGATTGATGAATTTAAAAACTGAAATTGGAAGGATGAAGAGATGAGTAAATATAGAAAAGAGATGTTGATGCAATCCAAACTGGAACACTGTTCGATAATTGAGTCATATCTGGAGCTATAGATCTCAGATTTAGGTCTATTTCATATGGATGGAAAGGTAAAACATAGGTCTACAACTTTTATATGGAGCCCAAGATCTAAAAAAGCCATTTTCAAGTCCAAATTATTGCAACAACAAAGAAACTCGAATATGTCCTCCAGCCCAAGCACTGTTCAATATTTTGGCCATATTTGGAGTTCTAGAAGTCAAAATGAGCTGAATTTTTTACACAAGAAAGTTGAGATAATTTTCTACAACTTTCATGTTTTTAAATGGTTTTAATTTTAACATTATCTATGACGGTTTGGGCAGACAAAAGAAGATAAGGATTATCACCAAGTCAAGAGTTGGCCACCTACTCATCAATTAGTCATCAAATCAATAGTTCCCAATTTTGGCCTATAAAAAGAGGCATTTTCCATGCATTTAGGCATTTTGATTTCCAGATCAAGATCATGCTCTTGTTTTCTCTCTTTATATTTTTTGTAATGTTTATGCTTTGTTTTCATTAATATCAAGTTTATGTCTTTCATTTCCTTTCCTTTACTTAGTTAACTTTTATCTTATTTCTGTTCTTATTTTGTTTATCTTTTTTTTTATTATTATGTCTAGCTAAGTTTATTATGTCAAAGTGAAAAAGTTACATTAATGGTGTAAGAATAAGTATAATATAAACTTAATATGGACTTTAATGTTTGATACTAACATATTTTATATTTGTTATCTTGTTCACTCTTTAATACTTTGCTTGTTAAATGACTAATCTTAATTTATGTTGTATAACACTTGGTACAACAAATGCTTGACACTTTCATAGCTCATACTGTATGTTATAACCGACACCTGAGCTATGAAAGGAACTTGATTTGTTGTTAACATAAGTTATAATCATGAATACTTGATGAAATTTACAAGAATTAGCGTTAATTGAATAAGGTGACTAATGTACCCATGTTAACAATCTACAATATGATTGGAACCTCCTTTATGTATGGTTTCCAATTGAATAATAAGAGTTTATACTATACTTGTTTGACATATCATTAGTGGATCCTCTAACCTTGACATTGTTTATTATCATTGTTTAATCCTTACTTTAATTTTTCATCTCATAGTTCTCATCAATTTTTCTTCTTCCTCTTCTTTGTTGTTGTTGTTGTTGTTATTACTACTACTACTATTACTACTACTATTATTGTTGATGTTATTGTTACTATTGTTGTTGTTTATAATTTGTACAATTAACCTCCATGTTGTTCGACTCCAGTCTTGCCAGGTTATTTATTACTTCGACACTCTTACACTTGGGAGAAGACATCAATCTTTTAGTCGTGTCAAGTTTTTGAAACCATTACCGGGAAGGTAAGTTTTTTTATAAATTATAATATTTATTTTATTTTCACTTTTCTTGTATATTTGTTTCTTTTCTCTTGTTTCTTCTTCTTCTTCTTTTCTTTTTCTTTTTATTCTATTCCTACACGTGCATGAGAGTGTGGTCACATACATCAAGTGATAGACTTTGTAGGGTATCCTCATCATTTTTAGAAAATATGGCCGAAGAACATAATCAATCACTTTATAATGAGAATAACCGTGCTAGAACACTTAGAGATCATATGAATCCCACAAGAACGAGTGCACTATCATGCATAGTTTTTCCTCCTAATGCATCTCATTTCAATTTAAGCCAGACATTATTCAACTTTTACCTTCTTTTCATGGCTTAGAATTGAAAAATTCGTACTTGCATTTAAGAAAATTTAAGAAGGTTTGCAACACATATAATAATTTAAATTGTAGCATGAACACCATCAGATTAAAGCTTTTTTTTTTCATTAAAAGATAAAGTTAAAACATGGCTATAAAATTTAAGACCAGGATCTATTCATGCTTGGGATGAAATGCAACAATAGTTTTTAAAGAAGTTTTTCCCATCTCATAGAACAAACTCTTTCAAAAGACAAATCACTATTTTCACTTAAAAACCAAAAGAAATATTTTACCAATGTTGGGATAGGTATCGAGACTTGCTTAGTACTTGTCCTCATCATGGTTTTGAAACATGGAGATTGATTTCACATTTCTATGAAGGGTTAACACCTAGAGATAGGCAAATGGTTGGATTAATGTGCAATGGAACTTTTAAAGATAAAAATCCTGATGAAGCAATGGAGTACTTAGACTTGTTAGCTAAAAATGCTTAAAATTGGGACACCGCGGGTGCTTATAAGGCACCAAGTAAAACTCAACCTTATACATCTAGTAGAGATATGTACAACCTTAGGGAAGATCATGACCTTCAAGTCAAGTTTGCATCTTTAGCTAGAAAAGTCAAGGCACTAGAATTGAAAACGAGTGGTCAATTAAAATCTGTTGAAAATATTGTGTCAAATATATGAAACAAATGAACACTCAACCAATAATTGTCCAACGTTGTCTTCTTTTAAGGAATGTCTCTATGAACAAGCTTATACTTTAAACAGTTTTCAAAGGGCTAACCACAACCCATACTCCCAAATATATAACTTTGGTTCGAGAAATCACCCAAATTTCAATTAGAAGAGTGAAAATGCACAAACTTCACCACCATAATTTCAAACACACCATAATTTCCAAAATTCTCATGGATATGCACCTCCTTATACTCAACCTTCTAGAAGAAATTTTGAGGAAACTTTGTATGCATTCATTAAAAAGCAAGAGACAATCAACACTTAACTTGCATAAAGCATAACAGATTTTAAAGATACTCTTACAAAATTCACATCTGCTCTCAGTTTTTAAAATAAAGGTAAGTTTTCATCTCAACCACTGCAAAATCCCAATGAACAATACAATGCAAATACAAGTGATCATGGAAGTTAACACATGAATCAAGTCAAATCAGTCATCACTCTTCATAGTGGTAAGGTTATTCAAAAACCAATTCTTGAACCTTGTAAGAAAGATAATGAGTTAATCTCTAAGGATAAGAAAGGGGTTGAATCTGAACATTGCAAAGAAAAGACTAATTCCCCGCCAACACTTTCATTTTCTTATGCTATGACCAATCAAGAAGAAGTCAAGGATGAAAAAGGCACCGATAAATGTTGATGTGGATCTTTTATCAAAAGTGATAACAGATTTGACACCCGACATCACACTAATCAGTGATTACTTTCTTGATGAATCTCTACTTTCTCATAGTTCAATGCCTTGGTTTGCTAAAAATATTAATTTTCTTGCTTCAGGATTTTTGCTAACTCACTAGAGTATTAAAGATAAAAGAAATGTTTTTTAGCAATGTGCAAAACTTTTATTGAGATAACCCTTACTTATTCAATTATTGTCCTGATCAAATATTTTAAAGATGTATTTCCGACAATGAGGTAAGTAATGTCATTAAATTTTGTCACTCTAAGGCACGTGAGGATCATTTCTCATAAAAAAAGAGGATTGTAGAAATCTTACTCAGTAGATTTTACTGGCCCACCATATTCAAGAAGTCACATGCATTCCGTAAAAACTGTGAAAATTGGTAAAAGGTGGGATTTATTTCAAAACAGAGAGAGTCTTTAGATAATCTTCTATTGACTATTAAGTCTCATCATAGTCAAGATGTGCATCATGCAATTCATGATTTACAGCCACTATTTCATAAAGAACATGATTGACTTAGTCATGGGAATATGACTAAAAAAAATACCTTCTTTACTAGTTTTTAAGAAAACTTGATAGGAAGCCTATCCCTGACCCATAGAGGGCGTTTAAGCTGTTCTTAGACGTAAAATCAAGGAAAGATGTAAGCCACAATCACAACTACATGTACATGCACATGCTTTTTTAAAAGCAAATAAGTAAATAGAGAGAGAGAGAGAGAGTGTGTGAGACTCCAGCTGGCCTACATATAAGTGGTATGGTTGTCTTTCTAATTTCTCCTCTATAAATTCTTTCTTCCTTCCTTTCATTTCTACTCAACCTATACATTCAACAAATATAGAAGTGTGTAGAAATGGTAAGTTCCTTAGGTCGTCATATAAGAAATATTTGTGTTTTCAGTGGATTTAGTCTTGGGAAAGAAAAGGAGTTTCTAGAATCAACAAATCATCTTGGTCAAGTGCTAGCTGAGAGAAAGATTCATTTAGTGTATGGGCGGGGCAGTCTGGGGTTAATGGAAAGTGTGTCAATAACTATATTTTTAGGAGGTAGTCAAGTTTTGGAGGTTGTCCCTGAAGCTTTATCACAAGGGGACATCATTGGAAAAATAATTGGAGAGGAAGTTCAGGTCTCTATAATGTTGGCTCGAATGAATGCAATGTTTAACCAGGTTGATGCCTTCATTGTTTTATCAGGTGGTCTAGGCACATTAGAAGAGATCTTTTATATTTCCTCTTGGGCCCAACTGCACATTCACCATAAATCTATAGGTTTGTTAAATGTTAATGGTTATTATGATAAATTGTTGTCTTTTCTTGATCATGCTATGGAACAGGAATTTCTAACATCTTCAACACAACAAATCATAATCTTTGCTGCTGCTACTGAACAATTGATTGACCAACTACAATCTTTCATTCTTGTAATAGATCCTTCCATGAGTCGTATAAATTGGTCAACTAAGAAAAGCCGTAAAAAGCTTAGATTGGATTTGAGCCTTCATTTGTGAATCTTTGTGTCTTTTGGTTTTATTATTGTGTTTTGTTGTTTCTTATATTTGTTTTAGTGTGTTTCAGGTTTGTTAGTGTTTGTTATTTCAGGTGATATCTTCTATACTATATCTTTCTAACTTTAAACATTGAGAAAAAAATTTTGTTTTAGTTGGGATGAGAGGGTAGTAGCTAAAATAAAAAAATTATGTTTTTTATTTCATAAAGAATGTGCAAAATTGTTGTTACTATGATGACAAAATAAGGACAACTTTTTATGATTCTTTAGATGCATCTTAGTAATCATTCATAACAAGGTATATCATAATACTTTTTGAAATATTGAGGTTTACAAACACTTGCATTGTTATCACTTAATTTTGCTCATGTACGTAGTTAACATGTATTCTTAAACTTTAATTTACACACACACACACTTTAACATATGATTGTGGGTTGCATATTGGATTATTATATTATTTATGTTCTTTTGTTAAAGGTAACAACTAAGAGAAATGGATGGTATATAATTAAAAAAAAAAGAAAAAAAAAGAAAATAATAAAAATATAGATAAGTTTGGTTTCGTAGCCTCCTTAACCCATGCAATTAAGCCCGAAGGGGTGTTTTAACACCTAATACTCTAAAATCAACGCTTGCTTTAACACCTAATACCCTAAAGTCAACTAACTTGGGAGCTATTGACCCAACACTTGTTACATGGGTTGAGGAGAAAAGCTTAAGGGAATCAAATATTGCACTATCTACATATCAATATCTGTGACCCGAGTTACTAAGCTCGTAGGAGTGTTTTAACACCTAATGCCCTAAGACCAACTAGCCTAGGAGTCATTAGCTGAAAGCTTGTTACATGGTTAAAGATGCATGGTATTTTAAATTATATGTATATATATTAAAAAAAAACAAGAAGAAGAAGATAAAAATAATAATTTCAACTCAAGGAAATTAACCTTAAATATTATAACAAAATTTTTGTTTTCTTCCAAGAAAAGCCCTATAATTATGTGTTGATACATTGAGCATAAAATAAAGGTTTATGAATATCTTGTTAAGAGGTATTAAACAGGTATATAAATTTAATGAGAGTTTGTTTACTGAATAGATTAATGGAAGTTAAATGATGAATATCTTGCTTTATGGAATTTGCAAAGTCTTTTTCTATTTTAACGTTTTGATTACTAAGGACTAGTAATACGTTAGTTCGGGGGTGTGATTGATACTTAAAAGTGTATTTTTATCAAGGTTTTATATCATCATTTTGCATTTGAAGTATCAATAACTCCTTAACTAAAACAGGTTTTATAATAATATATCTAATAATATAAGATACCTTTAATTTATGGTAAATATTTATTTTAAATGTAGGACTATTACATAAATGAAAAGATAAATTGATGAATTTAAGAACTAAAATTGGAATGATATAGAGATGGCTAAACTTAGAAAAGAGATATCGGTGCAATCCAAACCGGAATACTGTTCGGTAATTGGGTCATATCTGGAGCTATAGATCTCAGATTTAGGTCTATTTTATATGGATGGAAAGGTAAGACATGGACCTATAACTTTTATATGAAGCCCAAGATCTAAAAAGACCATTTTCAAGTCCAAATTATTGCAACAACAAAAAAGCTCGAATATGTCCTCCAACCCAAGCATTGTTCAATATTTTGGCTATATCTAGAGTTCTAGAAGTCAAAATGAGCTAAATTGTTTACACAAGAAAGCTGAGATAATTTCCTACGACTTTCATATTTTCAAGTGGTTCTAATTTTGACGTTATCAATGACGGTTTAGGCAGACAAAAAAAGATAAGGATTGTCACCAAGTCAAGAGTTGGCCAGCTACTCATCAACTAGTCATCAAATCAATAGTTTCTAATTTTGGCCTATAAAAAGAGGCATTTGCCATGCATTTAGGCATCTTAGTTTCCAGATTAAGATCATGCTCTTGTTTTCTCTCTTTGTATTTTTTATAATGTTTATGCTTTGTTTTCATTAATATTAAGTTTATGCCTTTCATTTCCTTTCCTTTACTTAGTTAACTTTTATCTTATTTTTGTTCTTATTTTGTTTATCTATTTTTCTTTCTTTTATTATGTCTAGCTAAGTTTATTATGTCAAGGTGAAAAGGTTACACTAATAGTATAAGAATAAGAGTAGTATAAACTTAATATGAACTTTAATGTTTGATACTAACATGTTTTACATTAGTCACCTTATTTAATTAATGTTAATACTTCTAAATTTCATCAAGCATTCATGATTATAA
Organism: Populus ilicifolia; assembly: GCA_015708895.1. Taxonomy (NCBI): domain Eukaryota; kingdom Viridiplantae; phylum Streptophyta; class Magnoliopsida; order Malpighiales; family Salicaceae; genus Populus; species Populus ilicifolia. Next base: position 55,361 of record SRLM01000659.1, on the reverse strand, counting down.
CTTATGTTAACAACAAATCAAGTTCCTTTCATAGCCTATACTGTATAGTATAACCGATACCTGAGCTATAAAAGAAACTTGATTTGTTGTTAACATAAGTTATTATCATGAATGCTTGATGAAATTTACAAGTATTAGCATTAATTGAATAAGGTGACTAATGTAATCATGTTAACAATCTATAATATAATTGAAACCTCCTCTGTGTGTGGTTTCCAATTGAATAATAAGAGTTATACTATACTTATTTGACATACCATTAGTGGATCCTCTAACCTTGACATTGTTTGTTATCATTGTTTAATCCTTACTTTAATTTTTCATCTCAAAGTTCTCATCAATTTTTCTTCTTCTTCTTCTTTATTATTGTTGTTGTTGTTCTTATTATTATTATTAATAGTAGTAATACTACTACTACTAGTATTATTATTAGTATTATTATTTGCTACTATTATTGTTGTTGTTATTGCTACTATTGTTGTTGTTTATAATTCGTATAATTAACCTCTCTGTGGTTCGACCTCGGTCTTGTCGGGTTATTTATTACTTCGACACTCCTGCACTTGGGAGAAGACATCAATCTTTTAGTCATGTCACTCTGCTCGCGAGGGTGCGATAATGTTCATCTATGTTCTTTCTGTTTTTTGTTTTTTTTGGGTTTTGATCCATTTTCACTAAATTTTTTATGTTTTTGTGTTCTTGACAAGTTTAATCTGTTTTTGTTTTGGTTTTTGTTTATGGCTTTTTTTTTTGTCAAACTCATATCTTTGATTTGGTTCATGGTCAGACCAATGATTTTTGGTCAAGTCAAAATTAAGTGAATGGTTAAGACTTTGTTTGGCTAGCAATATGTTTGCCAAAGTTTCTTCTTCTTTTTTTAGTTTAAGGGTGACTTTGACAAACACCCTTTAGATTTTTTTTGGCGAGTTTTATTACAAACAAAAAAGGCTTTTGTCAAATAAAACTTAGAAAAAAAATTTAAACAATAAAAATTATAAAACATATACTTTTTTTTCTTGTATATGGCTAGAAAATTCTTAAAATTATTTGAGCATTATATATATGTTGCTTGATTTTACAACAAGTTTGTAAAATTTCAAAGGATTTTAACATATATTCAATACCTTTAAAAATTTTAATTCAAGAAAATTAATGGTCAATTTCTTGACATAAATGCTAGACTTATAAGTAGATTGATATTTCAATACTAGAAATTGATGGAAAAAATTTTAGAATTATTTTAGATATTTATCAATTTAACATGAGAGTATTTTTTTTACCATAATATACGAGTTGTGAATAACCCTTTCACTTTTCAGGACATGTGAACTTTGTTAGGACACCTAAATGAACCTTTTTCATAAGAATTTATTCTGGCATATGAGCCCATATTATATTTGAAATGCTAGATTTATTCATGGAAGTATATTTTTTTTCTGAGCCATGGACAAACCACTGGTTAGAAACCCATCAAAACATTTAAATCATATTTAGACTCTACAATAAAATTTACCTTGGATAAGATGCGCTAGATGTGTTAATATTTTTTCTAGCTACAACAAATTTCTTATTCTTTATTATTTTTTATAAGATTAGAACACTCAGGTTTTCTAGTGACCCTAAATCAAATAACCAGATCACGACTCCTTAATCCCCACGACATCGCTCACTTTGCACTCCCATGTATGATAGCGCTCAAAGTTCAAGAATTGAAATTTTTTTATTTATGTAGTTAATTCAAATAAAGCATATTTTATTTTTATTCCCTAGTAGTTACACTTTGATTCATGCCATAACATCACAACCCATAACTATTATGTTAATTTACCAAAAAATTTAAAATTGATATAAACCCTAAGTTTTTCTAATTTAGAGATTTTTCAATTCTAATAATAAGAGAATAAAAAACACCATTAGAACATAAAAAAAAATATTGTAATAAAATGTTTCAATACAACTTTCTAAGCCTCTTGAGCTGTTTCCAAAGTTCTACTCTTTCCTCTTCAATTCAACCAACTTTAAAGTCTAATTTATCTTTTCTTTTCAACCCTAAATATGTTCCCCTCCCTCGTTAAACATAAATGGATAAAATCCTACTAGTCTCCAAGTTTTGAAGCAATGAAATAACTAATAATAAATAATATGCACGCGGTTCATGATCTCCATCACTTTTTCTTTAAGGTTTTCATAATTAACATTAAGACTAAGATTTATCATCAAGAATATATTTTAATTTGAGATGAAAAAATATCATCTTTGATATATCCATCACAAGTAAAAGATTATATTTTTTTTGTTCCTATTTGAACCTTGTATATTTTCTTGGATAATAACTCAAATTAAGATCACCCTTCACACTAGGAGGCATGTTTTAGAAGTATTTGTATGATTGATGAAATTCTTCAAATAAAAAGAAAGAAGTAGATTATACAAAAGATGAAAAGTGGTACAAATAAGAGAAAGAAAATGACATGTACGGGGAAAAAAAAAAGAAAAGGTTATCTAGAACATCCTAAATAAGGGTACAAAGTCCAAAATTGAGGACATGATATTAATGATGGACAATGAGATAGAACTTAGAGAATTTAGATTGATGTGAGACCAATTAAATAAATATCAAAATCAAGACGAGAAGTAAAGAAACATAAATAAATGATCTTATATCTTTATATCCTTAAATATCATTTGAGCCTTAACCTACATTACATATTTTTAAAAGATCTTTTTGATTAAAAAAAACATTTTATTTATGTTGTTAACCATTAAAAGAGAAGATAAAAAAATTTCAAGAAAAATCATAACTCATATGTGTGTTGTTATATCATTGAATAATGACATTAAATCAAAATCATATAAAGTAAGATGCTCCTTTTGAAAGTCAAAATTCTATGTTTAGAACCTATTATTTTCTTTATAAAATAACCCTTTATATTTTGAAAAATCAATTATAGCCATTCATAGCTAAGATTTTGAAATAATTGTTCTTTTCCATTACATAACCAACAACAATTTCATCATATGCAATACTCAAAATTACATTTTAGCATTTAAATGACATGTTTTAGGTTTTTTACCAAGGAAAATATCTTCTCGCTCAATAAAAATATTTTAAAATTTATATTATATTTATTTTATTTTAACAATCACACTTACTTGGACACAATTATAAATTTTTGTTCTGAAAGCATAAGAGATAATATTTTTACAAAATTTTCTCATTGATTAAATTTACAAAGTTAATAAAAAAAAATGAGATGCATGTGTGCCTTATAATGGCCACAACTAGATTAGGTGGGGTAATTCATCTTTACAGAGACCAATTATGATGATAATAGCTGAACAATAATTTGATGAAGTCCATCGCGAGTTAAGATGATAATTTTTTTATAAAAATGATAAAAATAATAAATAATAAAAATATAATCTCAGATCATATTTAAGGGCAATAACAAGTAGAATTAATATAGTTTAAGCTAATATGATGGAAGAATCATTCTTTCATTTTCTTTTTCTTTTTCTTTTTTTTTTCTTTTTCTTTTTATCAAATGCAAGTAATTGTATAGGTGAAAAGTGAGACAAAGCTGGAAACTAACAATTCAGAATATATAGGCATGTACATACAAGCAAACAATGAAAACAGACTCCCTTAAACATATGAATATAACAAAAAAGTGAACATGCTTCTTTAACAAAGATAACAAAACCAACAAGCTTAACAAAAAGCCACAATATACCAACACAACCAATAACACATGTAGCCAACATTCCTATTCATTAACATGAGAGAGAACATTGGAAGACAAATTTATAACAAATATTAAAGATATTAATGTCACTTAAACAATTCGAGTAATCTAGTATATGGTGATTGATATTTTTAAAGATTACAGTCCTTGTAGATACCATCTATAAGAATAGTAGTGGAGTTTCAAAATATATAAGTTTTACTTTACAAATAAATTAAAGTAAGTTGTTGCTACAATCAAATCTTGAGGTCAGAAAATCTCAGGCCTTGCAATTAGAAAATTTTCAAGCGCTATAATTAGAAAGTTCAAATCTACCATTAAATAGTTGAACTCTTTCATTAGGAAGTGTAAGCCATACGACTAGAAAAATTCAAGCCCTGTCATTGAAAAATTCAAGTTGAGTTTGCAATTAAAATAGCTTTTAATTATTTGATATGAGAATAGTTATTTTTTTATGAGTTTGTTTTATCATAATAATAAAAAAAATTATGATATTATATTTCTTTATAAATTTACTATATAAAATCAAAGAAAAATAAAGTTTTCAATATCTTTGTACCATAGTTATTATAAAGAAAAGGCAACTATCATAACTTATTTTCCACTCTTGTTTTCTAAAATATTTTAAAAAATACAAAAAAAATTCTTTAAAAAAAAGTATTTCTAAAGCAAGTTTGTCAATTTATGGTATTTTTGACACTGTAACTTATTTTACTGTGAGATGAGTATTTATAAAAAGAAAAGAAAAAAAAAGTATAAAGAGTGAAATAAAAAGAGAGAGAGAACAATGGATTAAGATGATTAGGAACTAAAAAATAATATGAGAACATGAATTCGGTCTTGCTCCAACCTGCTTAGATAACTTGTAAAGGTCAATTTTAATTCTCATATATGATTTTTTTAGAATAATTTTTTTATATATTTGTTAATTTTTTACCCATGAATTTGTATTAATTTATATGTTGTTTTGAATAAATTCCCGATGAGAACATGATTTTCTCCTTATATTTAGACTTGTATTCATTAAATTGGTAGGAATATTTATGGTTATTTATGGTGAATATTTTAGGACAAATAATTGATTTACGGTGAATTAATACAAATTAGGTGATTAAAGGAAACGATTCAAAACCCAAGTCTAGCCTCATCGTACAATAATCATTTACTATTATTTAAAATCTTGTGCCCATAAAAAAAAAAGGATTATACATCATACTTTAACATAAATTCCAAATCATTATCCTATGAATTTATACTTTTCATAAATATATATAGTTTTAGTTTAGAAAAAATATTAATATGTATACATAATAAGTGTTTTTATCTTAAAAAAATAACGATACAACTTATCTAGATAAGATTTTTTTGTGTGATTTACATTTTTATTTTAATATAATTAATTTTTATTTAAAAATTTCTAAAAATTAATTAAAATTTTTAGTAATTATAAAATTAGATAGCTTGCAAAATAAACTACCAAAAAACCTAGCACAAGGAAGAGAAAGAAAAAAGAAACGAAAAAAAAAAAAAACAAGCTACCGAATTGCGTAGAAAATATAGCATAAGAGAATGAATTTTTTAGCCTCCAATCTCAAGTCTCTCGTGGTGGTGATTGACGCTGCTGGAGCCAACAAGATGAGGAATTAGCTGTCTACGACACGGAGTGGTCCACGTGCCTCATTTACTTAGCGGCCCACGAAAAAAAGCCTCGAAAGCCAATATTGTTTTTTATAGCACTTTTTTGTCTTCGTTCAGACATGTGGTAAAGTTCCAACCTATTCCAATGACTTGTTCAGACGTTGTTTTAATACCTACATGTGATTTATTTTTTTTAGAGTAATTTGTGAATTTCTTTGTTAGTTTTTGACTTGCAAACATTTATTAATTTATATTTTGTTTTGAATAAATTTTCTATGAGCACATAATATTCTCTTTGTATTTATACTCATATTAATTAATTGAATTAGTTGGTATATTTATAGTTATTTATGATGAATATATTGGGAAATATAATTAATTTATGGTGGATTAATATAAATTAAGTAATTAAAGAAAACGATTCAAAACTTTATTTTTTATTATTATTTGAAATTTTGCCTCATAATAATAATAATAAAAAGAGTAAGGATTATATCTTCTTATCAAATCTAAATCTCAAATCACTATCCTATGAATTTTTAACTCTAATACATATCTATTTAGTTAAGAAAAAACATTAACTTGTATACATAATAAGTATTTTTATTATAAAATTAATTAATAATATAATTTACTTTAGATATAATATTTTATGATGATCGTTATTTTTTCTTTAATATAATTAGTTTTTTATCCAAAAATTTCTAAAAGGTAATTTTATAAAACTAGATGACGATTCATTTATTTTTTGTTTTTAATCCTTTCATGTAATTAAATATCTCTTGTGGAAGTGAGGGAGAGGCTTTCACTCATGTAGCTGTGACTTTTATATGATAATTACTAGAGAAAACATGGACATTTCACCGATACTTATGAACAATTTTATTGCCAAACTTTAAAAAATATTAATTAAAGACTTCCTTAAAAAAGTCAATTAGTTGTATTTTTAAGATTTGCCCTAATAATAACCTCATTGGCAAAAATTGAACTTCACGCCCGGTGGGACTCGAACCCACAGTCGCCTGACTAGAAGTCAGACGCCTTATCCATTAGGCCACGGGCGCTGCTTTTGAACTGCCCCTATATCTATAGTATAAATAAAATAACATGGAAAGTATCTCTTTTCTTCTTTGCTATCATGGATTTGCTTGAAAATGATAGAGAGATGCAGACTAATTCATTTAATAATTAAAATAATTTTAAAAAATTAAAAATATTATTATAATATATTTTCTATAAAAAAAACACTCTCAAAAGTAATGATAATAGGTATTATAGCTTTATACACAGCAATCCACCTGCTTTTAAAATTAAATTATAATAGCTATCTATTGTTATTTTTTAAAATATTTTTTATAGAAAATATATGAACAAAATATTTATTTTTTTAAAATTATTTTAATTATTAAATGAACTAGTCTGCATCCCTCTTCCATTTTCAAGCATATCCATGAGAGCAAAGAAGAAAAGCGACTTTTCATGCTTTTGCTTTCAAACTTCATGTAAATAAATTAAAATAATTACAAAAACCGAAAAACGGAATTTTTATTTTATTTTTTAACACTTTTGTAATAAAAAATAAACAAAATATTAAAGGTTAAGTGGTTAAAACAGATTATTAGTGGACATCTAGCAAATAAAAAGCACATTTCATTTTTACAAACTATAAGATGTTTATGATTTTGGCTACGTTACGAGAGTCCTGCACTTAGGCCCCTCAAACATGTCATGATTGGCAATCCTCCCGGCGATAAATTTTCAGTTTACATATAATTTGGATTTGTGTAGTACCAAATATTCTTTCTTCGAAGCACATTTTGAGACTACACACATGAATACATATACATGTCATATGGCTATGGAATCCATAAAATGACAATCCACTCCTGCTGCTACTTCTACTCCTGTTTCGTGGGGGTAGATTAGCCGGACCCTGAATTTCTAAAACAACAGGGAAGATATTGACAACTGTTATCTTCCTCCTCAGTGCTTGCTTTCTACTCTGTGCTTGCTTTCTAAACTTTAGAAAGAAATTCAGTACACCTGCATACAAAACATGGATGGATCCTTTCAATCTTGCAGTTCATAGAAATGGAGATCATCACTGTGTTATAACCATTTAGTAAAGGGAAATATCTGTCAGATGTGCGTTAAATCGAAATCTTGTCACCCAAATGTTAAGCCACCAAATTCAACCACTGGAAGAAAACAAAACGCTAGAGTTTGTGAAAGAGGAGACTCAGTCTCTTTGGACATCTGACAGTTAAACTAAACATCTAGTCATCTCAACTGCACAAGATTCACATTTACTAACAACATCAAATACTATTACACAGAATTTTGAGAAAGTATCCACACTTAAGACTGTCTAAATGCTCCCTCTATTATCCCCATTTTGGATGAACCAATTCTCAAGACTCAACACTGTACTTCGATTGGACTCTATGGAATCATTATTAGCATTCATAAATAGCTCCAGTGTTGACAAGTCATTGCAGCAGCCCACAACATTGAACATTTTTTGCCCTAAGCTACATAAATAAGACTGATTGATCCATGACCCTGAGAGACAATGGTTTCTAACACATGTTTGAAAGCAAAATAGAGCTTCCAACTCTTTCCCATGTGGTCTCTTATCAATTGCTCCAATATTCCTCAATTTAAAACTTAGGTTTTGCTATAGAAACGGACTTTTGTCAACAAGCATTTGTTTGGGAAGATGATGGATCTTATGCTATATCAATTTCAAGTGGCGAGAACATAGCAGCTGCAAAAAATTCATGCACTAGAGGTACAAGAATTATAATATGCCCCCTATATCAAAAGACTTGAGTAAAGCATGAAATTGGGTGCCAAAACACAAAGAAGCATCTAGTTGATTCCATGCAAAAAAGATTCATAGGTTTCAAGAGTGGAATCTGGGTCAAGAAGACAAAATTGGTTCAATAGCTGAAAAGGGGACAAAAATCCATCATAACATTTGTCTTAGTTCCAAAATAGGAATAGCAAGCAAACACTCAAAGTCACAATGTCAGTGTTTTATGTTAAGTCGTCACCATTTTTTTCTCAGAGTTGGCAATGTGGGATATATTTACATCATCCACTAACAGTAATGCCATATTACCTCAGTTTTATATTTTTGTTAAATATCTCACAAGAGTATAGTTCATAGGGAAACAAATTCAAGGCAATAGAATTACCTTTCACCTCTATAATGGGCAGTGTAATACTAATTCTCAAGCTGAATAAACTAGAAAAGGCACTGCAGAGAGAAGCAAGTTAATAACCTTAATCAGTGTAATGTTAAACAAGGATTCAAGCATGGGCAATAAAACAACGTAAAAAATATGAATTACAACAGTTCTCTCTATCATTTAAAAAACACAGAAGCTCAAATTTCCAATCTATTTCCTCGGTTCACAAATTGAAGCCACAAGTACAAAATAAAGATAGGACAAGTGATCCATATCATTCACAGGATCGGTCTATTACACCTGCATATCCAAATTGCAAATGTGGCTATGATGTTCTCTTTTCCTTTCTGTGTTTTAACAAAAGAGAGGGTTATGATGATGGCATCACCTTTTTCAAATTTACTTCATGTGTAAGCACCTAGAGGACTTAACAAACCCAGTTATTTAAAATGCTCCATTGATCAGAAATAAATGTTCCCTTAGACCAAAATCTCATCCACGGACACGTGTCATGTAGGAAATATTGAAATGATAATAGTCAGGATTTCAATGCTAGGTAAATACTTCCTACGTACATTTTTTGTTGAGCTAAAATAATGTAAAGATTGACAAATGAGCTTGCAAAGTTGACAGAACAATCAGATATTTCTCACTCATCAAGGAAAGAAGTTCCTTATCATGTGATGGGACCAAATTAAACAAAAAGGCTCCTAATATATACAAAGGTTGAATGCCTGTCTGACAGAAGATGAGCTCCAGGAATTTTGGATTCAAAAATGCTGGTTAACATCTTTCATAGGAAAAGTACACAACTCTGATGAGAAGTTAAAAGTTGGATATCATATTTCATAGAAAGGACTTCTAAGCTTAACCTGGTAACTTGAAATGCATTTTCAAAAAGATAAACCATACAAGTAAAGGAGTTCTGGAGTAAAATGATGGCATGAGGATGAGATTGTTGGTAGTTTGCTTGATCAATTAAGACATATAGTATCATTATAGTAGTGCCTGTAAGCACCCATGAATCTAGCGGGGAAAAAAGCATTCTGTGCAGAAATTGGTTTTGGATATGCTAAATATCCAAACCTAACCATCGAATGATATCTTCCAAGGAGCTAACAATTTTATATTAATGGAACCACATCTTCTGTTAAGGCCAAAGGCAACAACAGTATCTGCTTAATCCAATATGACATCATTAAGCCAGTAAATTGTCTTTAACTACATAACTTCCTAGAGTATATGCTTGTTCAATGATGTCCACAATACTGGATCATTCCAATATGTTGATCAGTGGTCTCAAATTAAGTATTGTCTCCAATACCAACTGCTGGCTATGTGCTTTGATCAGCTAGTATAAGGGGAGAACCAAGACAATTGTGTTTGACAATCATTTTTCAACAAAATAGTGCATGAAGTTCAAAAGAATCAAGAACTTACCAATTAAGAAAATGCCGAGCATTAAAGCAAGAGTAAGTTGGATGGAACAGCTGAACTGCAGGTGCAGTGGGGTTTGCAATTGCCTTTGGAAACCACCAGTCTGACCAGAGAGCTGCAGAAGGTTAAAAATTTATAAGATGTCTTGGGAATCTACCAAAACATAATGATTAGTGAAGTAAAAAAATAAATCTTGACAATTGCATAAATACTGATCCATTTAGTTTGAAAATAATGTGAGAAACCATCCCTGCCTTCACTTTCACAATTATAATTCAAAAGGGACATTTATTTCAGACAGATAAATAATCCATTTTCACATATCATAAGTAATTAACTATTTCACCTGATTGAACAAAGTAATTGATCCTTTTGCCCGAGAATGTTCTCCACACCTTCGCTTCCAGAAGAAAGGTTTGTACCATTTTTCTTTAGTAGTGGCCTCAACACTTGACTTCATTTTGTCCCTTTGTTTGTCATCACGAGCAACCACGAATTTCATAGAACCAAAATTTGGTGAACTCCATGTTCTCCTTGAACCAGTTGTTTTATCAACTTGACTGATTATCTCATCCCTCATTCCAAGATTTTCTTTCTCTTGTATATCTATAATAAATTCTCCATTTTTATTATCAGTGATGAATTCATTTTCATCAGAAGTACATCTACTACAGGTGGGCCCAGAGTTATGGTCCACTTTTTTTCTCTTATGAGGGTTCTCTCCAGGAGAACCTTTCATGGGAGATTTGGCCGTGGTGAAATCATCTTTCACATTCTCCGGAATTTGGATGGTGCCAGATAGAAACATGGCTAAATCATCACATTCTTCTTTATCTAGATTCACCCATCGAAAAGGTTGCTTTCCTTCCCCACTAAAAGCTTCCCTTAGAGCTGCTTCAACAAGAGATATTTGACTTTCAATAGCAGTGACAAATTGCTTATGCCTAGATGTGGTGAAATCATCAGAACAATGTCCACGGCTCAACTGAACAGCCCTCTCAAACTCCTCCAACTGTTTCATGGTTCAAAGATCAATGATACAGGGAAAAATGGAGAAACAAAAGAAAAGAGAACCATTAGCGGAAAAGAAATTAGTCAACTGTAAGAATTGAAAACAAAATTTATAGTGATTTCTTAGTGCTCAGTTCATTTGGCTAGGGTGTGCAGTAAAAGGGGAAAAAGTATTATGATATTTAATAATATTGATAAGTGAAATTTAGGTAAAAGCACACTTTAAGCAAGGGATTCAAAGTTGGATGAGTTGAGGTTAGCTTTTCTTCTGTCAGATGTAACTAATAGAAAACATAGAATTGGAAATAGTCCTTCAACTGAAGTTTAACATTCAACATACTGAAAATTAGTTCAAAGAAACGGATTAAGGGAGGCATGTAATAAATTTAGAGGTTTGAAGAACAAAATAAACCTGCCATTTGGCAGTGCCTAGAGTAGTTTGGAGCTCTCTGGAGAGTTGATCCAAATCCTCTGGTTTTGATCCCTCTCTCTTCTCTCTTGTCCACATTCTGTATGCTGATTCCATTCTGCCATAAACAAAAATAACCAAAAACTGCTTCAATTTCAGTTCAATAGAAGTCTAAGAGCATATGAGCATTCTAATGATTATCAAGTTTGTAGCACAAGAGTAACTTGTTGATTTCATTAGAATACAAAGCTGCCTGCCTTCAAAGAGCACAGGAATAACTTTCCGCTAGTGAAAATTGAGAACTCTCCAAAATTACAGGAAATAGAATTTATGATACTTGAAGATCAACAATTTCAAAGATAGGAACATATAGTCATGCATTACAAAACAAACAACATAAACCCCACATTTTCACATCAACAAGACCTGAAAAACAAAGAAATAAGGCACGCATCCGCATATTTGGTGCCAAACTTTAAATTGAAGAGCTTGACATCACAACACATCTACAAACACATTCCTTTAACTAAATAGGAAGAAATTCCAACCAAGAAAACCCCAAAATCTACAAGACAACCTTTAAAACAGAGCAATAAACACACATCCAGAAGCAAAACATATAATAAACATCAGTATGCAGCATGCAAAACCCAATTCAAAATACAATCCACAGTCGTAAAACTGGAGAAACTAAACAAATTGTTGTACCGAACAAATATAGAATGTAAAGCATGAAATGAAAACGTACACATCAGCAGATTCCTGAACCTCCTCTGCAGCAGAAAAGAAACCATCTTTTTGCCATAGATCGAAGCTGTTAGCTACCATCATCTTCTTCACTTCAAATTCAAAAACAAAACAAACGCAATAAGAAACCCGTACAAGCACAAACAGAAACCCAAAAATTATCAACAAATGTTTTTCTTTTTTGCTTTGCTTGGACGGATATGCTTTCTTTTCTCTCTTCTCTCTTCTCTTCTGTACGAAGAAGAAGCAAAGAATGAGAGAGAAGAGAGGCCAGAGGAAAGAAGCACGAAAGAAAGAGACGTTTAAGCAAATTCTTCACTCTCTCTCTTTATTTTTTATTTTTTGAAAAAAAAAAATACAATGCCCTCCCTTTCCTCCTTATGTGGCGTGCTCGCTCTGTAGATGAAAGATTGTGCCCTTATTTTATTATTTCCTATTAATTTAAAAAAAATGGAAAAAACATGCAATAAATTTAAGTTGTTCTATCTTCTGTTTTCAGTCCCATGTTATTGTTGAGAGCACTAACATGTTCTTTATACTTTTTAGACTTCAACTATTATTTTCGTCAGTGCGGTTGGAGCTATTTTTAAAAAAAAAAATTAGGGTATATAATTTTTAAAAAAATCAGATTTTTTTTAATCTATTTAATATTAAAAAAATATAATAAAAGCATAATTAGAAAAATTAAATGACTATGAACAAGAAAAAAAATCTGGTTTGATAGGTAAACCCGTTAAACCTTTAAATCAAGTAATCTGGTTCAACAAGTTAAACCCATAAACCAGATAATAGACTCTATTGAAATTAATAACTTATTTTTTTAAATTATTTTTTATTTAATTATATAATTATAAAAATAAATGATCATAAAATTGAGTGTTAAACCAATATTGATATTTTAAAAAAAAACTATGATAACCTCGTAAAAAGCAAAATGAAACAAATTATGAAACTCAATTCTCAATTAATTTAATATTGATAGATAAAATACATAAAAATATTAAAAAATTAAAATTACTAAACCTGTTAATAAATTCATGGACTTTATAAAATTTAATAACATGTTTTTTTTCATAATAATTTTTTTAACTATAAAATAAAAAAATATACAACCACATAATTTAGTCAATTAGAAAAAGAGAAAAAAAAAAACCTTACTAAACCTACGAAGTTGGGCAATCAGGGTTATCTCTTTAAATTTGCAAATCGAGTCATTGACTTTACAAAGTTTAATAACCTATTTTTTAAAAAATATTTTTTATTTAACTAATTTTTTTAAAAATAAATCATATAGCGATGTCGAAATATTTTTCTGATACAAATTTAATGTTAGGGTATTTTCTTGATATCGCAATAATTATATAAAAGAAAAATCAAAATAAATTATCAACAATAAAACCCCGTAAACATATTATATAAGGATTAAATAAAAAAAATCAATAACCAAAGGAAATGAAAAACAAAAATTGTGATCCAAAATGCTATGGGGAAACCATGTTTCCCCTATAGAGAATACTTAAAAGTATTAAAAGTATAGTAATAGTTATTTTTTAAAGTATTTTTTTATTTAGAAATACATCAAAATAATATTTTTTACTTTTTAAAATTATTTTTAACATTAATATATCAAAATAATCTAAAACACTACAAAAATAAATTATAAAAAAAATTAATTTTTTAAGAAATATGGTTTCAACCGTGTTCCCAAATAGTCAATTAGCTTTATATTAATTAGAAAAAAAATTTTACTAAACCAGTAAACCGGGATAATCATGGTTACCTCGTTAAACTCAAAAATCAGGTCATTAATTCCATAAAGTTTAATAACCTAGTTTGTCTTAAATCATTTTTTATTTAACTAAATATTTTAAAAAAATAAATCATATCATGATGTTGGAATTTTTTTCTCATACCAACACGATAATGAATTATTTTTTTGATATGACAATAACTAAATAAAAAACAAATTAAAATAAATTATCAACTCTAAATCCCTATAAACACATCATATAAATATTAAATTAAAAAAATCAATAACTAAAGAAAAAAAGAGTAAAAAAAAAAGATTCACAATACTAATGGGTGTGGGGAAACTATATCTTTCCCACACTTGGAAGTGTGGTAATGATTATTTTTTAAAGTTATTTTTGCTTGGAAATATATAAAAATAATTTTTTTATTGTTTAAAAATTATTTTTGACATCAACTCAGCAAAATAATAGAAAAACATATAAAAATTAATTTTATATAAAAAAATTTAAATTTTTAAAAAATATGGTTTCAACTAGTTTTTAAACAATCACTTAGCTTTATATTAATTAGAAAAAAAATGTATTTTGCTAAACCCACAAATCAAGATTACCTTGTTAAACTCACAAATTCAGTCATTGACTCTATAAAATTTGATAACTTAACTTTTTTAAATTATTTTTATTTAACTAATCTTTTATAAAAATAAATCATATTGTAATGTTGAGATATTTTCTGATATCAACCCAATGTTAAGATATTTTTTTTAATATTGTGATAACCATATAAAAATAAATTAAAATAAATTTATCAATTTTATATTTTTATAAACACATCATATAAAAAAATCAATAGCTAAAGGAAAAAAATGATTAAAATGAAAAAAAAAAGATTGATTACTGGATTCTCCAGTAATTCACAAAACTAATGAATATGAAAAACTGGATTCTCCCCACATTTTTTAGTTTTATATTTAATTAATTAATTCTTAATTAGGCATATTTTTAAAGGAAGTATAGAAAATCAGATTTCATAAACGCAAACCACATTTTAATTTAAACGAAATTATCTTCTTTTCTTTTATTATTAATGAGTGATAACATTATACTTTAACTGTTACATGAATTTGGATTTAAGATTTTGTATCCAATTCTGACTGTTTAAAATTCTTAAGCAAAATCCGTATTTTTATTGCACTAATAAAATAAAATAAGAAAGAAGTTTGAAGAGAGGGAAAGGAGATGGGAGGGCTGCCCATTAGCCAAAAAATTGTGTTCTCCCTTCTTCTGGATAAGATTTCTATTTTAGACATGCTAACAATTTATGGTGTCGTGTCTAAGTAAAATCCTAATTTAAGAACATTTATTATACTAATGATGCAAAGGGAATTGTTAATGATGATTAGTGAAGAAGCGGTGCATTATGGATGAAAGACATGGAAAAAAAAAAGAAAAAAAAAAGAAGGTAAGGTGGTCCGTCCTCCTCCTCCTTCCTAGTCATAACCTCGCTAACCATCGCTTCAACAAC
Source organism: Populus ilicifolia (assembly GCA_015708895.1). Taxonomy (NCBI): domain Eukaryota; kingdom Viridiplantae; phylum Streptophyta; class Magnoliopsida; order Malpighiales; family Salicaceae; genus Populus; species Populus ilicifolia. Next base: position 39,903 of record SRLM01000659.1, on the reverse strand, counting down.
CACTCCTTTTATATATATATATGGTAGGAGGCAGCAAATTGGAAGCAGTCTGCCCAGCAGCAATTGCTGTTGAATTTAGTTTTTTCTTGCTTGAAATTCCAGTGTAAAGTAGATATTTTGTCTTAAAAACAAGGGGGCATAGGCAAATATGCTGGCAACCAGCTGGTGGTTGTGGTTTGCTAAGGTTCTATTTCCATGTTTGATTTGTCCACACGGACCTAACTCCATGATAGACAAGATTTGAGGTGGCAGTGGTTTCTTTTTCTTGATCTTGCCTGCTGCTCAAATTAACTAAAGTTAAAATTCTTTAGTATTAGATGAGTTTATTGCATTGTAATAGAAGGTTGCTCCTTTTTACCTTCTTTTCCAAGCAAGACACTTCTTCGAAACTGGTTTTGTGTGGTTTGAATCGCTAGAGTTCTGCTCTCCCCCCATAGACCACATGGTTTTTGGAGAAGCTTGTTAGGTAGACAACTCCAAAATCACACACCAATTGATTAATCACTCAAAAATATTCTCTCAGCTATTTCTATTCAAATTCAACAACTCTATAGAAGAAACAAGAAGATAAATCATGATTTGGCATGCTTGAAAAACTATTATTTGTCTAGTCAAATTTGGGCATCCGTATCTAATCTCCAACATAATGCAGCCTCTCTTCACTTCCTTTCCCTAAGACCACCCATTTGCACATTCCCTCGCATAAAAATAAAAATTATGGAGGCTTGAGACACCAAAAGGCCATTGACCTTGTGGGCCTGTGGTGTAACAATACTACAAGATTCATGCGTCATGATCAGTACGCTCCATCTACGTTAATTTTTATCATGGCTTTTAGGTTGGGGAGACTACATCCCAGGATTGAAGCAGACACATAGGCTTTCAAGCCAGCTCATCTAAAGCTTAGACAATTCATCTTGAACCAAATTGAGACCCACGGCACATGATGTTAAAATTGAGGAGACAATCCTTCTTTGTAGATCTTTAAACTCCAATGCCAGCTTCACATCCCAGCTAGCATCATCACTGCAACGATGACATAAAACCTTCCATTAAAATTTTAAACGTAAATAGTTTGTTTCGTAACAGACATGTTCTAAGCTATTTGATGAATAGAGAATTTGTTACCCGTCGACAAGATCTGTGTCGCCAAGATTTTCCATCATGCTACTAAAGGTTGACTGGAGATCTTTGAGAACTTCAATTTCATTCTCCAGGTTTGATATCTCCTAATTTTACAATTACAAAGAAACGGATATCAAAGTCAAGCAGGGTTAAAGAAAAATATATTCAAAGTTAAGCCAGTTTAGGAAATATGCATAGAAATTACAATGGTCTTGGTGTGTGGGGAAGGACTCTGAGCTCCACGTAGATAATCCAATAAAGGAGATGGCAATCCATAATAGAATATATTATGGTTGTTTGAGAGCCAAGTTCCCCTCAACATGTGAGTAGTCCAGCTCGACGTTGGGCAACCCTCAATACAATCAGCATCACCAACATCAATATCTGCACATGTTTGTGAGTACTGACTCTAAGTTCATAGAAGGAAACAATAACCCTGAATGATAGAACCTCAAATTCCTAAGCATTGGTTTCGATTTTTCCTTTGTAGGGTGTTTGGGCCAAAGAAGATTACCCAATGGAATTACATCACAGGGATTGTCTCCTTGAGGCATGAAACCATAGAATGTAATTAGATGTGAACTAGAGAAGTTTCCATAGCTAAGACAGCATTGCTCTCCATAGCAACAAGGTCGTGCGAGTGGAAATTTCAGTGTATTTGTTGCAGAATCTACTTTACCATAGTGAACAATGTGTGGGTAGAGCTGCAAAGAAAGGTTTCAGAACATGAACAAGAAGCACTCTTCTCCAAAATGGTGTAAAGGTATGATAAGTAAGTTGAGATTAATAAAACAAACAGCAAAGCACTTTGCATGTGAACAACCATGCAATTAACCCCAGAAGCCCAACACAGGAGTAAAATGATCATAACTACGGACTATCAGCTTTTTGGGAAGCAAAAATTTTTGAATTTGACAATCGTATATCCTAGCATAAATGAATTAGATCAAGGTATCAGTTTTCAAATTAACAAAATCAACAAAGAGATCAGCACAAGGGTGGCAGAATATATAGTATTGGCTCCAGTCCAGGCATGTTATTCAGAAGCAAATTCCACTACCTTTGGAAGCCTTAAGTTTAATCTAAACTAGATAGATATAAAAATATACAGCTAAGCACAAAAAAATGGTGAAACCAGGAAGGAATGGTATACCGAATGGTTAAGAAAGCCTGCAATAGGAATCAAGCAAGTCCTCAGTTTTCCGTCAACAAACATAACTTTCATGCTATTAGAGTACCACAGTTCACAAGCCCATAAGAATTGCTCCCATGTGTAGAGCTCTGGCAAAAATACATCGGGATAATTTTTGCACAGTGAAGGAACCAACTCATGATATTGAACCCGCAAGTGCTGTGAAAAATGGAAGTAACAAATAAAGCAGATTAAGGTGTTATTTCTTAAATTCCAAAACATACACTGTTGCACATGTAAGATCAGAGAGAACCAAAGTTGCTTTGATGAAACCTAATGGAAAAAAGTCAGAAATTTTATTTCCATATTCAGACTCACAAATGAAAAGGTAAATTTAAATAACACATTGTTTTCCCATCAATATACATATAAAAGTAAAACATAAAATATTTTGAAAATTTTATGACGCTATAATTAATGTCTTGGAAAGAGTGTAAGGCACAGCCTGCTTCTGACATACAGCAATTATCCCTTAGGCACATAACAGTTCAATGATTTGGCAAATAGAGATCCTTCGAACTCCCAAAATGAAAGGGGCAACTTCTTTCTTTTTTCTTAAGGGTATCATTCCTTAACATATAGCTTGTGACATTTGATGCATCAGAGATCAGCAAACTAGCATCAGATTGTAAAAAGACAGGTCATCTTACAGTATCAATATTCTTTGCCCACACTCTAGTGTCCCTTGTAAGAAGCAAAGTTTGAACACATATAAAAACAGTATTTTGTATGCCATATTACCTCTTTTGCTTGGATTATCTCCTCTAAAAGCAACGTTCCATCCAAAGCCATGATTGCATCAACTCCAAAGCTCAACCCTGTATATATTCATAAAGAAGATGAGGGAATTGAAGCCAAAGAAACAGAATGAGCAAATTTTAGAATTAAGAAGAAGGGGTTAGTCATACTCGCTCCTGCAAGAGTGGGATACTGGGATGAGAACTCTGGAGACTTTGTTACCCTTCAGCAATTTAGCTTGAGATAGCTATTCTAATGCATCAAAGTTACATTTTCTTCATTGCAAGCTTGCAACTTCGTACTTTTTTACTATTGCACAAGACAACAGCCTTGATGCATTTAGCATGAATGTTTTCCCCCCAAAATAGTATACAATTAATTGAAGATGAAATTAATACTTGGAGATCAACAAATCAGCTTCACTTCCACAATGCTCAGGCGATAAGATTTTAAGATTACCCTTTCTAGAAGGATCATGAACTTGCCATCAACAAAGTTTCAATTTCAGAACCTTGCTAAAGATTTTAAGATTTTAGCATTAACTAAAGGGGACAAATGCATCTCAAAGCAATAACTAAAGATTAGTATCTTATTTCAACTTAGCTGTTTCCAAGTTGATAAAGTATCATTGACAAAGTGTAGCATATCAAAGGGGAATACCAGTCTTGAATTCCTCTGGCAGAGTGTCAAAGTAAATCTTGAATTTTGAAGAACAGTTGTGCCTCTCCTTCATGCTCCATAGTAACAACATAGTCTCAGAGGTAATCCCATCAATCTTTTCCAATATATGATACTGCAAGCATACTAAATAGCAAACCTTAATACAGAGCATTGCGGTGATATTTAAGATTTTAGGTTGGGTCAAATTCAACAGTTCCACATCCCTTTCAAGTATCGTTTACATTTCAAATAAAATATGGGAGAGCACACATGATAAAGCTCATGTTTGGACTCATCACCAAGGACATATCCATGGCTTCTATTGTTGATCAAGTTTTGTGTTGAGCACGTAGCGAAAGCTCTCTTATGCCATAGGACAACTCAACTTTTCATCTAATTGGTCAAGCAATCATACATAAGGTAAGGCGTTCTTATCTTATCTTAACTTTTTTGCATTTGCTAAGGTTTTAAAACAAATTCTCCATTGGATTTCTTATCAATGGGGTCTTCTTTATAACACACACGCGCTCTATCATTTTCCTTCATATAGCTTGGCTATCAATATCAATTCGTAGTTTAGATAACAGGCAATTATTTCGCATCAGATGATATATATAGGCAGCTTTAGATGTAAGCATTATAGACTTATTCTAGTTCTTTACAAACGCTCCCATTATCAGTAAACATCAATGAAACAAATACTCCTTACAAATTGGAGGTATGTATTTATGTTCACGGATGATGAAACATACCATGTCAGATTTGTGCACATGTTCCTCAGAAATAATAATAGACACAGGAATCTCCAAAGCAATGTCTCCAACTTTAAGGTCTTTTGTTGCTATGGCTCCTCTGCCAGCTCCTTCAACACCTTTAGGAAGTATAAAGTGGGAAAAATACAATATGTTAAGGAGTAGATTTCTTTCTCTTCTAAACATAATTACCTCTTTACCCCTTCTTTCAGTTCCAATTCTGACTTTAGATCCACACAAATGGTAGACATCCCAAGGAACAAAAAAATCCTCTTATATGCATTTTTTGTTGGATGTGAAGTCTTAAACTAATATTGGAACTTACATGCTATCTTCAAGCTTGTTTTTACACCTTTGCTCTCCCCCCATTTTGCTAAATAATTTTCTTTGTCACAACTGCAGCTTTTATCAATTATACTCTCCACTTTGTTCTTGTCTATGAATTCCTGGATCCTTTTCAGAACTTCATCTTGCAAGGATTGCAAGAAGTTCACTTCCTTCTTTCTTTCACAAGAGGAGTGGCTGTTAATAAGTGAAAGGATCGAATTGAGAGCCTCCACCTCATTCCTGGTGCTCCAATATTCAAATGATGAACAGTCGTTGACCTTGCCAAAATAAAGTTCTACCTGCATTAGGGTGGAACACCCATTTCTCCATCATTATTTGCTTCATGAATTACACTTCAACCTATGCTATGCGATTTGTGCCATTCTCATAAAACAGTGAATAAACAGGCAAAATACATTGAAACTAAAGGCTTCAATATGCTAAAGGTGAAAGCATATGAAGACCAACCTGCGAAATTGCCTGGCAGTCGTTCTGCCCAGCTGGGGACAAGGTTAATACCGACTTAACAAAACAGATAAACTTGAATTTAGCTGCTTCTTAAGTCCTAACATCTATCTAACATAGAGAGAGAGAGAGAGAGAGGAGGTCTAGAGGGCACCTCAGTTTACCTCGTCTAAATGTATAATTCTTGCAATCTGAAGTATTCTTTCCAAGATGGTTGCAATTGCATCAGGACATGAAGATCTATGAAACTGCACTTGTTCCCTGATATCAAAACCCATACTATGTAGTAAATTCTGTCAAACAACACGAAACATTATCAAAACAAAGGTAAGAAATTAGCATCTCAATCAAATGCCTCACATATTAAGACCTTGAAAAGTGTGAGTGAATCAAAATACTAAGTAGACAACAAGATTAACTGACATTAGAAAGCAGCATCCCCAGAGACACTATTAAATTTGTGTGCTTGTCACTTTCTCCAAGTAAAAATTAGACAATGTGAGTCTTTCCTAAAACAAAAAGGGACTCAAGCTACAGTTCTGTCTATCATACTTCAGGGCGTGGCACCAATTAATTCATATTATATAAATTTGGATACATGCATTTTCTTCTCTATGCATCCCATCCAAAGATAGAAAAAAAAATAGTATTCAAAGGAATAAGACCATTTGTTTTATTCAAAAATAGTATTTAAAAGAATAAGACCATTTGTTTTATTTCTCACCTTCTTTTTATCAAAAAAAGGGGCATTTTTAGAGATCTCAAGAACTATTTCACACCCATCACTTGTCTTGATGATCTTATTAGATGAACATGGCTGCAACTGAAACGGGAGGCCAGGAATGAGGATTTATTTTTCACAGGAGATAAAATAAATCAAATCAGGAAAAGAACACAAAGCAATGAAAAAGGTTAAATAATTCAATTCTATAATACGACTAGTCTGAAAGTAAGAATACATGTACAAGCCCTTAAAAAATCCGTTTCCTGTTCCTTTATGAACTCCCACCATCCCAGTTGAAATTATGTGCCTTATATAATGTGGCGAAAAGCCCATAACAAAAAACCAAAAAAATAAAGAAAAAACACAACAAAAAATGAACACACGCATATACATCACAAACTAAACCCGTTTTAGATAACCAGATTATCACATAAAGCTTGTTAGGAAGACCTGTTACAGATAACTACAAGACGTAAAGCATAGACTTAATCAAGACCAATCACTTAGAAAACTGAGCTAGCAAAGAGTGACAGCAATACCAGTCAGTTTGGTTAGGGAGAACAGTACAATCACTAAATATCAGATTATTCAAAAGAAAATGAAGAGAACACTACAGTGTAAGAAAAGACTTGGGTATACCTTATTATTATTATCCATTGATGAACACAAGATGAAGCAGGAGCCCAGACTGAGCAGAGATGGTCGTGACGAAGGGAAAGGTCAAGACAGGTTCCGCTTTGCAGGGTTTAGATTTTGGGTAATCTATACTATAGTCTCTGTAGATTCCACCATGTTACACTTCAGCCCCTATACTATAAGAGCTTCTGATACTAACCATAAAGCAAGCGCGATTGCCATCTTAAATGGTGCGCCGGTCGTCATCTCGCACTGGAGAGACAATATTGTCAATTCTGTTTCGTTTTATCAGCAATAAACAAAATATTTAATATTAATTTTAAAAAAAAATAAAATAAAATAATTTTTATTTTATTTTAAATTTTGATTTATTCTAGATTTTTTAACTAAATTTCATCCAAAATATTTATGTTTGGTTCATTTCAATTTTAAAAAGCTATTAAATTAAGTTGAATCGAGTTTAAGTTAATTAATTAAATTATTCAAATATAAAAAACTCTTTTTTATTATTATTTTTAATAAAAATAATATTAAAAATTATTATTATTATTATTTTCATTAATAATGATATTAATTTTTTAAAATTATATTTATCACTAATATATATAGTTTATATTCATCTTATTTTTTCATGTTTGTACTTTATAAAAATTTAAGCAAAATAAAAAATATTTTACATCTTATTGATAACATTGACCTAACTTTATATTTAAAATATTTATGCTAAAACATTTTACTTTCATAATATTTGATATTTTGTTTAAATTGAATTAATTTAAATAAAAATTTTATTTAATCTTCACTATTTAGAAATATTTTAAATTTTAAAATTATATTTGTATGACACTGTGTTTGTATTGCATAATTTATAATTAATTTATTTTGAATTTAAATTGTGTTTGTTGAATAGGTGTGTGTGTGTGTGTTTTGAACATATTTTAATTGAACATTTTTTTTTAATTCTAACATCTTGATTTTTCTAGTTAAAGATATAAACTTGACTTAAAAATCATGATCTTCCTTAAAATTGTATATACCTCCACTAGATATATAAGGTTAAGTTTTATGAAGTGCCTCATAAATACTGCAATGTCTTAATTTTAAGCATTTTTAGCTAATAAGTCTAAGTGCTCTATTTTTTCATCGGCATATTTATATTTAAAAGTTTTATTGCACATCAATTCAATCATTTGTCTATCTCTAGGTGTTAACCCTTCATAAAAATATGAAACCAATCTCGATATTTCAAAACCGTGATGAAGGCAAGTATTAAGCAAGTCTTAATATCTATCTTAATATTGGTAAAATATTTTTCTTGGTTTTTGAGTGAAAGTAGTGATTTGTCTTTTGAAANGTGTGTGTGTGTGTGTTTTGAACATATTTTAATTGAACATTTTTTTTTAATTCTAACATCTTGATTTTTCTAGTTAAAGATATAAACTTGACTTAAAAATCATGATCTTCCTTAAAATTGTATATACCTCCACTAGATATATAAGGTTAAGTTTTATGAAGTGCCTCATAAATACTGCAATGTCTTAATTTTAAGCATTTTTAGCTAATAAGTCTAAGTGCTCTATTTTTTCATCGGCATATTTATATTTAAAAGTTTTATTGCACATCAATTCAATCATTTGTCTATCTCTAGGTGTTAACCCTTCATAAAAATATGAAACCAATCTCGATATTTCAAAACCGTGATGAAGGCAAGTATTAAGCAAGTCTTAATATCTATCTTAATATTGGTAAAATATTTTTCTTGGTTTTTGAGTGAAAGTAGTGATTTGTCTTTTGAAAGAGTTTGTTCTATAAAAAGAAAAAAACTTCTTTAAAAATTATTATTGTATTTCATCTTAAATATGAATGGATCCAAGTTTTAAATTTTGTAGCCTTGTTTTAGCTTTATCTTTTAATGAAAAAGAAAAAAATTTTAATCTGATAGTGTTCATGTTACAATTTGAGTCATTATACATGTTGCAGACCTCTTTAAATTATCTTAAATACAAATATAAATTTTCTAAATCTAGACTATGAAAAGATAGTAAAAATTAAATAATGACTAGCTTAAAATTAAAATGAGACGCATCAAGAAGCGAACTATGCATAATAGTGCATTTGTTCTTGTGAGATTCATGTAATCTCTAAGTATTCTAACACGGTTATTCTCATTATTTTTATTATGAAGCGACTGATTATCTTCTTAGGTCATATTTTCAGAAAATAATGAGGATACCTCATAAAGTCTACCATTTAATTTACATTATCACACTCTCATGCAAATGTAGGAGTAGAATAAAACAAAAAAGAAAAAAAAAAGAAACAAATTTAGATACAAGAAAAATAAAAGAAAAAAGAAAAGAAAATAAATATTATAATTTGTATAAGAATTTACCTTCTTTGCAACAACATCAAAAACTTGACTTGACCAAAATATTCATGTCTTTTTTCAAATGTTGGAGTCTCGAAGTAATAAATAACTCGTCAAAACCAGGGTTAAACCACAAGAAGGTTAATTGCATAAATTATAAATAACAACAATAATAGTAGTAGTAGTAGAAAAAGAAAAAGAAGAAGTTAATGAGAACTTTGAGATGAAAGATCAATATAAGGACTAAACATGATAATAACAAATGTCAAAGTTAGATGATCCACTAATGGTATTTCAAATAAATATAGTATAAACTGTTATTATTCAACAGGAAACCACATATAAAGGAGGTTCCACCTAGATTATAAATTGTTAACATGACTACATTAGTTATCTCTATTCGAATAATGCTAATACATGTAAATATTGTCAGATATTCATGATTATAACTTATATTAACAACAAATCAAGTATCTTTGGTAGGATAAGTGTAGGTTATACTATACGGTTGAGTTATGAAAGTGCCAAGTATTTGTTGTACTAAGTGTTATACAACATAAATCTAGATTAATTATTTTACAAGTAAAGTATTAAAAGTGAACAAGATAACAAATACAAAACATGTTAGTATCAAACATTAAGGTTCATGTTGAGTTTACACAATACTTATTCTTACACCACCTTTTTCACATTTACATAATAAACTTAGCTAAACATAATGAAAGAGAGAAACTTAAATAAATAAGATAAGAACATAAATAAGATAAAAGTTAATTAAATAAAGGAAAAGAAATGAAAACAAAATTTAAGCATTATAAAAATATAAAGAGAGAAAACAAGAGCATGATCTTGATTTGAAGACCAAGATGCCTAAATGCATGACAAATACCTCCTCTTATATGCCAAAATTTAGAACTATTGATTTGATTAGTAGTTGTTAAGTGGGTGACCACATCTTGACTTTGTGATAATGTTTATCTTCTTATTTGAATAAAACATAATTAATAACGTTAGAATTTGAACTAGACTTTCACATAAAAGTTGTCTTAGCTTTCTAGGGAAAAAGATTGAGGTCATTTGAAATTCTAGAACTTGAGATATGGGTTGAACACTAAATAATGTCTAGGTTGTAGGATAGATTCAGACTTTTACGTTGTTGCTAAGATTTGAACTTCCAAACAACAAAATTAAGTCCTGACTTCCTAGAAAATTTTAGGCTTATGTCTTAACTTTCCATCAATATAAAAGAAACTTAAATCTGATATCTGCAGCTTCAAATATAACCCAATTATCGAATAGTGTTCTAGTTTGAACTATACTAGTATCTCTTTTCTAAATTTGACCCTCTATTTGCCCTTTCAATTTCAATATTTCAACTCATTAATTAATCATTTCATTTATATAATAAGCCTGCATTTATAATGAATATTTACCAAAGATTAAAGATATCTTATGGTATCAGACTTATTATTACAAAACATGCGTTAGTTAAAGAGTTATTGATATTTCAAGTGCAAAATGATGATATAAAATACACACACACGCACATATGAACAGTACAACCTCGAAACGGCATGACAAAACATTTCAAAACTAAAATATTCCATTCCAATTGAAAAAATAAAACACCTACTGAAACAAAATTGACAATTTTGCAAAGAGGTAAATAAAACTCTTAAATTACGTAAATTTGCCCTATTGTTTGGTGTCTTTTACAAATTCATCTTTAATTGTGAATTTTATCAATTTAACCCTTAATTATCCCTAAAACTTCAATTTTATTGTTATTTAGCCCCTGATTTCAATCAATTAACTTGGTAAAAACTAAATTTCATCTCTTAAAATTTTAATTTTCTCAATTGAGCTCAGATTAGCCTCTTAAACTTAATTTTTCACTAATTATACTTCAAATAAAATTAATTTGACCTATTTAAAGTATAATTAATTTCTTGCACTCAATTAAATCCTTCAATTGGACCTAAATTAATTTTTAAACATAATTAAAATTTAATTTGACTTATGATTAAATCAAATTAACCTATAAAATTTAATTATATCATTAGACTTATTTTTTATACAAATTCATCTAATAATCATTTAATTTGACTTTGAATTTGCATTTGCATTTTTTTTGCTATTTTTAGGAATAATGGGGTATAATTAGGCTTTAAACTTTTCTCTAAAATTGCTGTTTAATTCCCTAGCTTGTTTTCTCCACGTTATTAGCCTTTTTTTAATTTTTATTATTTTTTTAAAATGATATTTTTTGAAAATAACCCAGAATTGAGTAGTTAAAGATATCATATTCGCTATTTAGACCTATAAACCTATTAGTATTTCATTAAGAAATGTTCAAAGCCAAAAGCTACCTTCTATCATATAGGAATTTATCAAATTAGTATATTTAAAGAAATTTTCAAGTCATTTTCAAATTGACCAGACAATTTTCATTTATATAGTCGATTGTTAGAAAATATATTAAAACATTATTAATGGGTATATATAAGGCCAAATAAAAAAGGAGTCCATTAACTTTTTTGGTTAAAACTTTATTGAAATTTAATCTTCAATGTAAGTTCTTTAATATAGAATATTAACATGATTTAAACAAATTATGAGTAAATGAGAAACTGATAAAAAAAAATCCTTGGTTGACATATTTTGGGAAAACTTTTAAGAGCAAAGAAAAAAAAGATGCCTAGGTGCATTTTTGAATACTTCTAATGGTTTTTTAGTTATAATCAATCTTAATAAAGGCAATTCAATCTTTTAACAAATATAAAATAATTAAAAATAACTGGCATATATTAAACAAGCACCAACGAGTGAGAGGATTTTATTCTTTTTAGATGACACATGCGGCGCCTCTAGGCAATCACGTCATCTTTAGTGATGATACTAAAAGTGTCACTCCATCTTCTTCGCGATGGTTATATATTTATATACGGCTTAGCAGTTATTGAGTTTCAATTAACTTTTTTCTTTTCTTTTTATATATTCTCTCTCCTTACATCAAATTTCATGTAAGCCCTTTCAAAAATCAAATATGTCATGTCAGTTTGTATTTGTATCAATTTTTTTCTCATTCTTAATTGCTATTTTTTTTACTTTAATATTTTTAATTGATTTTTTTCAATTTAGTCCCTTTTGATTTTATTTCATTTAATTCTCATATCTAATTTGGCCCTTATTTTTTTATTTCTATTTTTTTTGTTTTCTTGATTTATTTTTCTTTCAATTTGTCCCTCAACATTTTATTTCATTTGATTTTTCTATTCAAGTTGGTATTTTTTCTTTTGATTGCTATTTTTTGGTTTTTTATCCTTTTCTTGATTAATTTTATTTTTTAATTTCACCCTCATTGTTTTATTTTATTTTATTTTAATACTACATTTAGTTTCATAATCCAAGTCATGAGTTTTGAAGCAAGCTCGATTTGACTTCTTATTTTAGATTCTTTTTAAATTGATTTTTATTTTATTTTCATTATTCGAATTTAAGTTATTAGACCTTTAGCCTCATTATTTTTATTATTTTCTTTTATATTATTTCAATTTCATATCACGAGCTGCAGATTAGTTAAGTTAACTAGGCCTTTTTGTAATTTTTTCTACTGGTTTTTTCTAGTTTTTTTATTTTATTATTTTTTTATATGAGGTTATCTTGATATCACAACTAAGGCATAAATTTAGCATACTTACTCAATTTTTTTTAATATTTTAAAATTAATTTTTTTAATTTATCTTTCAACATTTTATTTACTAGTAATTAAGTTCCATATTTTTTTTTCTCTTTATGAGGTTACCCTGTTCTTAATTTTTTATTTGTTATCAAATAAGACCGTTGATATCTTTTAAGAATATTTAGAGGATATCTTTTTATAATATTAGTAAATGTTTATTTTTTATTAGTAATTGTTATTTTTGGGAATTTTTTATTGTCATTTCTTTTTTCATATTATATATTTAAATTAACCAAGCTTATTAAATTCGTGTTATTTATAGGTGAAATCAACCTTAATTGCATGAATTAGTAGCTAATTTCAACTACTTCATGCAAAACCCTTAAATTAGGCAATTTATCCAAACATTCAAGTCAACACAAAACTCAATAAAATTCCACCTAATTCATGTTATTTTCATGCTTAATTGCGTGAAAGTAGCTCTAATTGCATGTATTCATAGCTAATTTTAATTAATTCATATAAAAATTTTAAATCCAGTAATCCCATGACATAGGTTATGAGTTTCGAAGGTAAGCTTAATTTGACTTTTGTTTTTAGATTATTTTTTTAATTGATTTTTTTTATCATTCAACTTTAAGTTATAAGGCCTTTAACTTCATGACTTTATCACTTTTTTTTCTATTGAATTATCTTGATTTCATATCTCGACGTGCAGGTTGGTACAATGAACTAGGGCATTTTCTAATGTTTTTTTTTGTTTTTTTTATTTTTTTGTATGAGATTATTTTAATATCACAACCATGCCATAAATTTAGCATATTGACTCGAGTTAGTTTCCTCTTTTAAAATTGATTTTTTTTCAATTCGTCCTTTAGCATTTGATTTGCTAGTAATTAAGTTTCATATTTTTCTTTTTTTTATAAGGTTATCCTATTCTCATTTAATTTTTTATTTATTATCAAATAAGACTGTTGAGACCTTTTAAGAATATTTAGAGGGTATCTTTTTATAATATTGACATGTATTTATTTTTTTATTAGTAATTGTCAAATTTGAATTTTTTATTATTATCATTATCTTTTTTATAATTACATATTTAAATTAACTAAAATTATTGAACTCATGTTATTTATAGGTGGAATCAATCCTAATTGCAAGAATTAATAGCTAATTTCAACTGATTCATACAAAACTCTTAAATCATTCTTAAATCATGTAATTTATCCAAACATTTATCTCAATGCAAAATTCAATCTAATTCATGTTATTTTCATGTTTAATTGCGTAAAACCAACCCTAATTACATGATATTATAGTTAATTTTAACTAATTCATACAATTTTTTTAAATCCACTAATTTATTCAAACATGTAACACAAGATCTAACACAAGACAAAACTCAACCAAATCCAACCTAATTCATCTTGTTTTTAAGCTCAACCCTAATTAACTTAATTTATATTTAATTTATCAAAAACCCAACAACCCCTAAAACAATAATTTAATCACAGCTATACCAATTACAAATTAAGTATAAAATCCTAATAATATAGGATATTAATGTTACTTTTTTTACTAAAAAATAATAATAATGACTAGAAGCGACTAGCTTCTTTTTATATCGTGTTATTTCTTTAAAATTTATAATTTACAGTGCTAATTAAATTAAAAAAAATAATCAAAGTAAGGCTCATTAACCTATGTCAGCAGTCAGTGTACCTTTTCTTTTTGTTAACATTCTCAAGTTACTTATTTGTTATCAGCCAAAAAAAAAGAAGTGACAATCAGTAGTTAATTAGCATAAAATAACAGGAAACAAAAATATGTTAATCTTACAATTATTAATTTCCAACAATTACATTTGCTCTTCCACAAACCTGTCTGAAATTTTCCAAGAATAATTAAAGAAAAGATAATAAGAATCCAAACAAAACAATGATAATAATAATAATAATAATTAAAAAAAACACTTAAAACCCAAAATCCAGCATTGAAGTGAGAAAAAATAAAAATGAAAGAAAACCATAAGATAAGCAAGGAGCTAGATAACATCCTCAGCTCGATTGTTGCATCGATGGGCCTTTGGTTGGCGAGTCAAATGAATTAATACTGTAAATTATCATATGTCACTCATTTTTCATGGAAAATAAGTCACCGCAACATGTGCACAACGTCGTCAAGATGACAGGGAAACATCCATTCTCATTACAAAACCAATCCTAGTTGTTGCGTTGTCTTTGCAGGGCGGTTTCTGTTTTGTTCTTCTCTAGAAGCCAGTCCAACATAGAGCCCACTTATCACCACCACATCATACCCTTGCTCGTTATGATAGGCCGGAAGACCAGGTGTCTCTTAAGCCCAATCCTGGACTTTCCCCCTCTCTTCATTTGGTCCATGCCACAAAAAGTCTCGTCTCCTATTTTTATTTTCAAATCCTTGACCATTGTGAGATATCTCCCATGTTTATCTTAGAGGTTACAATCTTTCCTTAGCCATTCAATTCTGACATATAGGTTTCAGCGTCTTAGCAAAGGAGTCGGCGGCGGCGGCGGAGCGCTAACGATAATCTGGTCAAGAAAACTGTATAGAGCCTTCGAGCTCAAAGGCTGGTGTGAATATATAGGCATCAAGATTTGAACAATTCTCCGAGTGTGCTCCATTAGACCAATATGGCCGGCCATGGACTTGTTCAGAATGAGCAAATTAATTTGAGAACCCACGGCACCGATATTCAAACCCGTCATTTTCTTTGATTTGATATTATTTCCTTTCACCGGAAATGAAAGCGTGCGTGTCCATTTTCACGAAGAAATTAAAGAAAGTATATCTTTTTTGAAGACTAACTTTTATTAAGAACCAAAGTTGTTCTTGGATTATATCTTCATGATTTCATCCTTTTTCTTTGTTCCCACCTGTTAATTTGGGCCTTTCGAACTTGAAGAGAACACAGGGAAGGTCGTAGATTCCCAAAGATATGGTCGTAATAGGATAGACATAGCATATGCAAAAAGATTGACATTTTCGACATTAAATCTTTGGTCATTTGCCATTTCTCTTGTTGATCATACTCCTTCCTTTGGCCTATGATTCTATAATCTTTTGATGGCTGATAGATCCCTATTCAAAGTCCACTCAATTAAACATTATTCGCCATTTCTTACTAATTAACTGCCATACTCCTGCATTAGAATCTGATGCTCATGTCGTTTTTTTTAATGTGGACTTGAAAAAATGCTACATTCAATGTGTTTCATATAGGAAAAGAAAGGTATGAAGCAAAACTGTGACATAATGTTTTGTTCGGTCTAATCTTATCACATAACGTTTTGCTATATATAAAATCACTGGGATTTTAAATATTGGACCGAAATTCCATGTTGCATGTGTATACACACACACGCACGCACACAATAGTAAGTGGTCTAAGATCCTCCTAAAATGGGAAAAATTGTCTCCAAGCCAGACCCGTTGAATTTATTCCTGGTAAGGCAATTGGGCACCCAACGTGAGGCTAAAAATGTTTGGTAGAGAATGCCAGCCGTACCAGTCGATTTTTCTTTCTGCGCGGGACATGTAAATGCTTCAGCGGGAAACCACAGGAATAAAGAATATATTATAAAGACTAAACTATTGATTTGCTGCTTAGCATGCATGGATTGCGATGACTGATGTGTGCTGGTTTGGAGCTGCGCTATCCCAAAAACATACCTGCTTCATTGTCTATGGGCGTGTCAGTGCATAATTTACTGAAACAATTAGTCTTTTTTCTTCTTTTCTTCCTTCTGGGGTGCGCATGAAATTTTGCTCGTTATGATTGAGTTGGAGACCATTAACGTTGAGATTCAAAATAAAATTATGATTCCTGATCTAAGGGTATAGGTAGTCGCAAAACGCCAAGAGGCTAGACCTCCAAAATTTGTTTAAGAATCAACACTGAGTAGATACAGAATCCATAATCCGAACAATCATTGGTCCAAATTCGCAAATGCACCCCCCTTGTTTCCTGAAGAACAGTCACGTAACCATATTCCTTCCACTTCATTTTCTGGGCCACAAATCTTGCAGGCTAATATCCAAAAATGAAGTCCCAACTCCTCACAGCTGAAGCAACAGAGCACACGGTTGCAAAATTGATCTGCTTCTACATTACTTTCACCGACAGTAGTACCCTGCAATAATTTTCTTGATCGTGCATTAACTCCCACAGGAAGGAAACAGGGCTCCATGTGCTATTTTAAAATCTTTTTATACCAAATACGTGACAATTAGCAAGTGTCCCTTATAGCATATTGTCCACACATCGAAATCTTACTATACAGGCAAGAAAAGTCACCATGCGAGGCTCACCATATACCCGTGCTAAAGCAGCGGTGGCTCATCCTGAAAACAGAATACGTGCTATCATTTCTATTGGTGTCTTATTCGTGGCTCCAAATCTTCGACACGGTAATTGAGGTTGTTAAAAGGAATTTTTTTTTTAAATCACTTTTTCTTGTGGTGCTGTACAATAAAAAAATATATTTGATTAAAATTATAGGTTAAATTATTATTATTTAAAAAGTAATTTATATATATTTAGTTAAATTATTTTTAAAATTACTTCTGGTAATAAAATTATAAAAAAAAGAGTTAATTTTAAAGAAATGCAAGAAGTATTTGTTCGTATTTTTTTTGCCATACATAAAAGAAACAACAATGTTATATTATTGTTGTTCTTCAATCATCTTATTAAACCATTTGCTATTCTATCATGCATAGAATTTATTTGAGAAAATCTTAGGTTGTCTTGGCTTTGAAAACATGAAACAACATTTACTAAAATATTATCAAAAATAAAATTAAAATTGCAATTATATTATGTAAATATAACATCTTCTTATGACTTCCTCCTAATATAGTTATGTAATGTCATTGATGTCACTACAATCTATACTTATAATTTATCAGATATACTGGCATATTCTATAAAATTCTTCTCCTTTCTTTTCACACTCTGAATGCACATTCAATGATATCGCAAAGTTACAGGTGTTAATGATTTAATCGCTTTTCCTGGCTTCTTGGTTGCCCTTGACGCCAAAAATCTTGGAAGTGATATCTCCCACCTTTTTATGGACCGAGATATTTATACTCCTTTGAGTACCCAGCATCAATTAAATAATATTTCCCTAACAACAAATAAAAAAATTGTAACAAATTTAATAAAAAATATAGAATACACATATTTTAAATTTAATTAACAATTAATTATTTAAATATATTTACCTTCAAGAGGTTTTGAAAAATTTTATATATGGATTGTCAATAGTCTTCAGAAAAATAAAAGAATCATGAGCGCTACCTTCTCTTCATGTCTAAACAAACGTGAATTGCATATCAAATCCACATGCGATCATTACATTCTGTGTCAGCACATCTTTTCTACCAATAAATGACACTTGATTTCTTGAGAAACAGAAGCATGGACATGTGTGTTGTCTATCGCACCAATAACATTTTACAAAATTGAACAAAATAAAATAAAAACCAACATTTCATTAATAACATCTAGCAAAATCTTAAATTATGTTTTTTTTGTCATCAATTGCTATAAACATCATCAGTCTCACCTTAAAATGAGGTATAAATCTCGGATTCATCCCAATTTTCTATAGAGTGTTTAAAAATTCAGAGTCCCCTAGTTTAATTATATCTATCACAAGCAAACAAATTGTCTTCAACACTTTATTAAAATATTGACTCATAGTTTCACTAGAATGTTGAAATCTTTCTTGGATATTTGTTGCATCTAATGTAATGGTATATAAAAACATTATCACCTTCTCAATAATACTCGTCTTTTTTTAAAGGTTTTGGCCCATACTATGCTTCCAAATCATAACAAAGATTTTATAATATCATTGCATCCATCTTAAACATGTTCACACATCATTTCTAGTATCCTCATATGACTTTATTCAATCATCTTATCCTTGTGTTATATGAAACCATACAAGGTTTCTTATGGATATAAGTAGCATAATATATGTATAAAACACCAGTGGTGCATAACAATAACTTTTAATAATCAAACTATCATAGTCAAAATGATTGATCCTCATCATCAGTATAATTTTCATCTTTGATTTCATAAATATCATCATCATTGTCACCATCATCATTTGTTTCATTTGAATCATCTTCATCACCACCACCATCATTAACTCCTCCATTACCACTACCATTATCATTTTTGGCAGCTCCACCACTATCACCAGTACCACCATAATTAATATTATCAATTACATGATTCATCACGGTATTATTATTATCGTCATAGTTAATATCAAACATAACATTAACCCAGTCATCTGTCATATTTATATACAAAAATTCAATTAAAAACATTTGCCTTCGTAACAATTCATACCATAAAAGAAATATAATAATTTTTATATATCAATTAATAACAATTCATATATGTATTTGATTTTAATATTATGACAAATGCTTGTTATGAATTGAAAAAAAAAGTTAGCGTGTTTTATTATTTGTTATAAAATATAAACAAAAATTTATTAAAATTATGATTTTTAACTGTAAACAACAAGTATAAAGAAATAAAGAGGGAAGAAGCATGGAAAAACATACAATACCATAAAAGGATGAATTAATTGTCAAATTCTAGGCGAAAACAACAAAAAAATTTAAAAGGTGAAATTTTCCAAAAAAATACATGTAAGGCTTCATTTGAATATGGACTACATACTTGATTTTGATTAAAAAGTACGCGTTACCAATTCTTTATAAAAACAATTAATTTAAAACATGTATTTTTGTTATTTTTTTTTTACAATACTTGGGTTAAATTTTTTCTGCTCTTCAATTAATTTTTTAAAAAAATTATTGAAATAAGAGTAACTTACAACTATAGGTGATTTTACAAAAGCTCCCAATACTAAAAATTTTTCTTACTTTAGTATATTAAAACGTTCATGAAAGTTATTTCTTATATTGAAATTACAACATGTATTATTTAGGAATCTGCAAGTATTGTAAAATAAAAAAATAACAAAAATACTTTTATAAGTTTCAGGAAATTATTATAACCAGACAAATGATATATAAATTATAGTTTGCATTAATATGTTATACAAAACTTTAATAAGTTGACAAAATGCCCCTATGAATATGCCTAATATATATTCTATTGTATTTATTTTTTGCCAACTTTTCCTATACTATATACACTGTGCCATTGTATTTATTTTGAAGTTTTTATGAGGTCTAGCTTACTTTTCAGTTATGTACTCCAATTTCTTTTCAACCACAGCCATATATAATTATTATCAAGAATGAGTTGATAAAATAGTTTCATTTCACATCATTAATATCATAAAAGTAAAGCAATTATCATATTATGTCATGCTAGACATGAAAAATATAATTGTTAACTTGGCAACCATAACTCCATTAATTATTGTTATTATCTTAAAAAAAACAATGAATATACAGATAGTAAGGAAAAACCAAAATGTTAATTATTTAGTTGCTTTCTTTAAAAACACAAGTTAGGCAAAACATAACCCATATTATTGACTAGCATTTTCAAACTCAAATGAAAAGTAGTATATAAATAAAGCTACTTTAATCTTTATTTCTAGTTCCTCTGCATATGATTGCTTCCTTGTCAATCATAGTGGCTCAGAAAGAAGATTAATATAATATGCTTTATAGCTTTTAATATATTAATAACTAACTAATTTTTCAGGATAATAATTCACCATCAACATTCATAATAATTTACCATCAACATTATAGTAGAAAATATAAGAAGTTTATCAATATTTTATTAAATTTAAAACATGTTACATTAACAATCCATAAATATAATTAAAAACATTCATAATAATTCTCCTCAAATGTATCAGTAGACAACATAACAAGTTTTAAAAATATTCTATTAAATTTAAAAATGTTAGATTAGAAATTCACAAATATAATTAAGAAAGGTGTTTCTCTATTGAAATCCTCTTTATGCTTCAATACATTAACCTTAAGAGTTATTGTCTCAATATTCCAAACCTACACATCATTTGTCACCACAACAAAACTCTCATAACATGTAGTTATTTAAGTAATTGACAGTAAGTAATTTTAATTAACCATGAAATTATTACACAGGAAAGAACAAAAACTGAAAGCATCATTAAAGCAATATTAAACTTGATTTAGTGCTTTTAACTTCTCTTGTATATTTTTTAAAGTCATTGATATTTCCTATCAATATCTTTAATTGATGCTCATATCTCTCTTTTATTCTTTTTAGACAAATACTCCATAGCAAGGTAATATAAATCATCACCAAAAGTAATTTCGGGTATGGAATGGGTCTCTGTAATCACCTTATTAATGTTACACCCTATCTTATCCCTATTATCATTCCTGATCAAAACATGATCAATTAGTTAATCCCAATATGAAAGCAATTAAGCTCCAACTCCATGAGGCTTTTTAATTTTCTTTCTACTTTGCCCACCGCATTGCTCTTTTGCTTTTCTCTTGCCACTACTATTTTTTATATTAAGTCCTACAATTTGAAATCATCATTTCCTTCCTTTAGATTTTCTTCTTCATTAAAATTAATATCCTAAGTGCTTTAATTCACAACATCATCATCAAATAAAGACTTGAAAAATGGAGTCCAAGCATAGTGTCCAGTCACCACAACATTGCTAAACATTTTATCAAATTTACTGCAAAGTAATGGTTTAATCCCAACATGTCTAAACTCTTTGGACCCTCTGATTTTCTATATAAAAGAAATATCAAACATCAAATGCATAAGCCATATAAAATATGCTAAATAGTTTAAGAAATAAGACAAGACAAAGACAAATCCAGAAAAAAAAGGATATTAATAACTAACTTGAGTTTTTTTTTCCACCACTCATCACTAGCACTAATAATTCCAAGTTCACTATTTCATCCTACTCCTATTTCAGAAATCAATTTTTTCCAAGTACTCCACTGTTTTTTTCACCATCCCATTTGTTTTTTAGTTGAATCTTACTAAAAGCACGACCAATTTTCTCTTTGAAGATATCCATAACTAATTCACATCCAACTTTATCAAAATGCATGTCTAGCCTCATTATTTCCTCAATAACAATAATATAAATATCATAAAATATATGTAGCATCTTTTTACTCCAAGATGCTTTATCTAAGCTTTCAGAATCTCCTATTAAATTTTTTTTCTAGCAAAATGTTATATGTAAAGGAATTTTGTCAATCATTAAATTAAAAAAATGTGATAATGTTGCCATCAATGTAATTGATTCAGATACCTATCCCTATATTCATATTCATATTACATAAGACATAACCATATATTCAAATTCATAATTATTATAATCAATAAACTACAGATCTTGAATCAATAAAAAAAAAAACATAACCTCTCAAGATATACCATATACTGGCATTTTATAAAAAAAAAACATTCTAAACAATAAAATATTATCATTTTAAATCTAAGTGCAAGCTCATTGGTTATATAACAAAACAAATAACAATGTTATTATAAAAAAGATAGTTAAGTCAAGTAAATTAATACACAAAATCATTGTTATTAGACATTATTTGGGTAGAACAAGGACACTACAAATGATAGACAATCCAGTTCTAATTTAATATGCTTATGACCATAAAATACACATTATCTGGGTACTAGTCTATAACATCCAAATGCAAAACAGGGAAGGGGAAAAAAACATATGAGATCTCGATATTGCATATTATAAACTAAAAAAAATTACAAACTTACCAAGTAATATTTGAATTTTTTAGAAAAGGATGATTATTATCATTAGGGTCTATAGCTTTATTAAATGCATTGAAGCATATCTGGAGCTTGAAAAAAAAAAAAAACCAATGCGAGCTATAAGTAGAGGAACTTTATATCTGATCACGGAACAAATAGAGTTTCAGGTCTTAGTAAACCGAATGCAACTTTTAAGGATAACCAATTTACAAGAAATATAAAGTAATACGGACTCCATTTATCATTTACTAATAAATAGTTAACCAATTAATAAGAAATATTGTAATTTACGATAGTTACACAGCAAGACAGTTTCAAATTCTCATGCTAGCATTTTAAAACTTTTATCCAATACAAAGTATCATTTACACTTTAACAATAAAAGGTAGTTTTAGAGAATCTGCAGAATCATAAATATAAACTCACCAGAATGGATATAATGAGGAAGCATGACAGTAAAAATATGGTAATTACATAGCCAACTTGTTCAAAAAAGCAAACAAATAAAAAAACAGTTGATAACTAAAAAACCAGACAAGAGATGAATTAATGGTCAATATAGCAAGTTATTTATCTCTTAAGGAACTTGGTTTCCTTGTTAGAGCTGACATGAAGCGAAGTAAAAACAGAAAGGATGTAAAACTGAGTGAAATGTATGAGCAATGTTTATAGACTTTACTGGTTTGATAGGAGAAAGGCTATTAATATAGTTAAAAGCAAGTGAATCCAGCACCCAGTAGTAAAAATTTATATCAATCATTGAACAAAAAAGCAACTAGATGGAATGAATACAAGATCTTAAATTATTGATCTAGAATCATATAAGTAAGTTCATTCAGATAGAAGGGTTAATATTAATGATAGATAAAAAACAAACAAACAAAAAAACAATGTGATTACTAAATTTGTAGCTTATATGAAGATGAGTGTGGGATGGTGATTGAAACCAGAGTGAAGAAGTTTTTGTTACTAATAATAATTGGGTTTATAGATATAGATAAAAAAAAAAAAACAAAAACAAAACTAGATCTCTAAAAAGAACTTAGCCTTGGAGATATGTTGATTATGATGAATAACAACAAAAAATAATAAATTTTTATTTTACTATATGATAGGTTTTCAGGATCTAAAAACTATAATGAAAAAAATAATTTTTGATAGCTTAACAATATCAATACGAACGAGTGATGACTTTTACAAATCTAGAAGCTATAGTGAAAAAAACAAAGAGTTACAGTTTAGAAATATGAAGAAGTGATGATTTTTAGAGAAGAAAAATAAAGCAAATAAAATTTTTAGGGCACGATTCCAATATTATGTTTATAAAAAAAATAATGTTGTTTAAATTTTTAAACAGTATCAACCACCACAAATTTCATTATTTGTCTGTTGTCTTC
Organism: Populus ilicifolia; assembly: GCA_015708895.1. Lineage (NCBI taxonomy): Eukaryota > Viridiplantae > Streptophyta > Magnoliopsida > Malpighiales > Salicaceae > Populus > Populus ilicifolia. The sequence goes on along the minus strand of SRLM01000659.1, from coordinate 16,029 downwards.
AGGCCAGCTTTTGACATGAAAAAGCTGGCAAAAATTACTTCTAATTAATTGAGGTCCACAGGTTCAATATCAATTTATTTTCTTTACCAAATAATTAAAAATTATGTTTGAAATAAACTGCAGAGCCGCCACAGAGCCAAATACTTTAAAAAGTGGTACTCTCCTCCGACGAAAAAAAATGTAGATTTCGCTCCGCCGTGCCAGCCATCAGCTCTCCCTTTTCCTTCATTCATAGTTTTCCATGGAAAATAAATATTAATTTCTAGAGAGAAAATTGTCACCTGTCTAGGCATGACAACCCTTTCTCATCGTGAATGTAGGCTTTTTAGTTACTTTAGCTCTCCAATCCTTCCTTTCCCAGACATGAAATCTGGAGCTTGTTAATCAAATTTGCCCTTCTTTTTGTTTTTCCTAAAGTGCCCTTTAAATCCTATCCATAAGCCGCGTCACCTCAAGATTAGAATAATTATTATTGCATTGATTAGAAATTGACAAGGCAAAGTACCGACTACAACAAATCTTAAGGAAGAGCTCGAGAAGGTTATGGAAACTTTTTCTGATTAGGCCCATGCTTGTTTTCCCATTCTTCAATCCGTGGAACAATTCATGTATGCATGAGTTCATGCATCAATTCTTTCGTACTGGAGTGTGATTTTTGGGAAACTTGTGGGAAAGGGAGCCAAAAAAGAAGAAGAAAGAAATCCACCAATTTGACAGAGAAAGAATTGGAAAGGACCCTCCCCGGCGCACCAATCTATCACCACAAGAATAGGTGGAATTTGTTCAAATTATCATGTGCTCCATAATAATGAAGGGACCTGTATCTTCAGCTCTGCATACTTTCATGGAGGCTCACATTGGAATTGACAAGGAACCTTTATTCTTTGTCTTGACAAAACAACAATGAATGGGGGTTTACATGACAGTTTGTCAAGATCTGCTACCCAACACCTAGCCATCATGTTTCACTTTCTCTACCCTTCCCTTCCCGTCTCATTGCTGACGCATCATATCCTTCCCTCGGCATTTGATCAATTAGACAAGGCGCTGCCACAAACTGAGAAAGAAAAAAAAACCCAGAAAAGAAAATATTAACTTGGAGGATACAATTGGATCCTTCCCAAGTGCGCACCCTTGATGCTAGTTAGCAGCGTAGATTTAAGGTTCATCACAATCCAAGGCCCCCACAGTCATTCATAATTGAGAATTGTAATGGAAGAAGAGCATGTGGGTCACCCGTTGCAGAGGAGGATGATGAGAAGGGGAAAATGGAGGCGTCATTAGACCCTTAAAGTAAGGCGTATAAGAAAATCCCACATGGCCAAGCCACCCACACCACAAGCAAATAAGTTTATCTGTTGATCATATGATACTACTTTCATTATTTAATTAATATTAAGATGGATAATAATTAAACATTGAAAAAAATTGGAGACCTAATATTATCCAGTACAGATTCACTTCCAATCTTCGCAGCAGCCCACCACCACCGCTTATGCTATGCACCGGCAACGATTTGAAGATAAAATAGAAATACTTTCAATCCAGAAACCAGCCAGTAAGAGACTTCATTCTTCTATATCATTTTACCTTCTTCTCTTCATCCTCCTCTTCTTTCTTGATGCTGTCCTCATAGTCACAACCTTCTTTAGGACTCTCCAAAGCTCTCTTCTCTTGCTCTTCCTCTTCCTCTCCCACATCATTCAAATTATTCTCTCTAACACGGTCTCCACTCTTCAATTTCATCTCTGCCTTATTCTTCAATGCCTCCAACAATTCAATCACTGCCCTGTCCTTATTTCTCCTGTTCTTGATCAATAACTCACTTATATCAGCAGGAGTCATCTCTGCCTTGTCAATAACCTCTTCCAACTCCTTCAAAACCCCCTCATCCAAATCACTTTCTGCATTGCCCAAGTAATTCTTCAACAAGATCCTCAATGCAGGAAATGAACAGTAGCTCATGAAAACATGCATGTCCATTCTACCACTCCTTAACAATGCAGGATCAAGCTTGTCAATGTGGTTTGTTGTGAAAACGAAAATCCGCTCGCTTCCACAACATGACCACAACCCATCAGTAAAATTCAATAACCCAGATAAAGTTATTGAGTTCCCTCCTTCCTCACCAGTGCTAACACCAGACCCGGATCGCATTTCTGGGTCACAGTAACTCCTCCCAATAGAACTACTATTATTAGGACCACCCTTCTTCCTATTACTCAAATCAATAGAACAATCAATGTCCTCAATAACAATGATAGATTTTGAGCTTGTTTTCATCAAAAGCTTTCTAAGTTCAGAGTTATGGTGTACCTCAGTCAATTCAAGATCGTAAATATCATAACCGAGATAATTAGCCATGGCAGCAATCATGCTAGATTTACCGGTACCAGGAGGTCCATAAAGCAAATAACCTCTCTTCCAAGCTCTACCTGTCTTTTGATAAAAAGATTGACCATTCGCAAAATCTTTCAAATCTTCAATGATCTCAGCTTTCTTGACAGGGTCCATAGCCAGAGTCTCAAAAGTACTTGGGTGCTTAAATGGTACTGACTCCCAGGGATGCCCTCTTGAATCCAAAGACCCACCTCTTGAATTAGTGTACAAAAGCCTGTCCTCGTTTTTCCTCCTCATATCATTGGCTTTCTCCATAATGTAATCAAGATAAGAATCAAGAATCAAAGACTTGTCCTTTTTCTTGATACGTAGAGTGAAACCTCTCTTCTCGTCAGGCAATGGACGCCAGGAAAATGTCTGTGCTTGTCTTTGAGTCACAATATGTTCCCAAAGGACAGTAACACCATTGAAGGTGTCAAAGAGAGTGTCATTGTTTGTTAGGCCAAAAGTTATAGCACTTGAATTCAGTGCACGAGTGAGGCTCAAACGGCTGCCAGAGGTGGAGACACAGGAGCTTAGATAGAGTTGGACTGCGTTGTAGAGCTCGTTGGTGTTGACTCCATCAATTTCTGTTATATCAAAGTAGCAATAAGAAGTGAACATGTTAAAGATCCGGTTGAAGAGTTTCAGAGTCGCAAACCGGAGCTCTGGTGGGAATAATACTTGAAGGAGACTTTGACAAAAGGCCAACACACCAAGTATTGAGGCCAAAGAGCCCCAATATTCTTTCATCCTGCCGTTCCTTTTTGTAAAGGATTGAGAGAGGTGGTGTTTAGTTTTTTGGGTTTTTTTATGAGAGGGGAGAGGGAAAGCAAGTATATGTTTTCTTTCTGTTCTCTCACTTTTGAGGAGGTTTTGTGAGAGGGTCTTACTTGCTTTAATTTATACGGACTGATGGGCCTTGGGATTTTGAGGGGTTTCTCTGTAGAAACTAGAAACTGGGGAATTTGTGGAGGGAGACATATGGGAATAAAGGAAAAGTAAGGACACAAAAAGGGCAAGGGAAAGGAAAGGTTTTGAGATGTGGAGGGATTGGTGGACCAAGATATATATACAAGTACAAAGAAAACAGTAGGGTAGAGAGGGTAAAAAACAAAAAGGATCCTGGAGTCTTGAGATGGAGAAGATCAGAGATGGGTCCAATTTGCTGTTCGAGGTGTTGGGGACTCGAGTGATTCACAGGAGATTTTGCTGGGCCATTTTTGTTTTTTAACTCCCTTCCAGTGCTCTATTATGGAGGATTTGAAAAGGTCCTTTGCTTACAGGAAAGAAAAAAAAAAAAAAAACTGGGATGGATCGTGAAATGAGAGAGATGATCTTTCAAGATGCATGAATGGGACAAGGAATGAGGCTGGACAACAGACCTGCGGTTGTGTTATCAGAAAAGCAAAGCCATAGCTATTTGAGTGACATCTTTTTTACCAACACCATGTAGCTTAACATTTTCATTAATCCGACAGGGATTAAATACAAGGGAGATCAGAATTCAGTCACTAAACGGAGAAGCAAGAAAACAAAAAGGAAATTCAAAGGGCATCGTGATGTATTCATTGTTTTTATCAAGTGAAAGGTTTTTTCAAGCATATGCCCTTACCTCAAGAAGTCATCCCGTGTTTGATTATAGAGATTAATTTAAACTTAATCGTTCTAACTGCGAATCTTCTTACCATGCCTAAAAAGTCAGAAAGCAATTGCGTGTTATTGACCCAGGATGTGGGCGAGGAAAGGATAAACAAGAAATTACGACTGCTACAAAAGCCAATATATTATTCAAGCCCTTGAGAGCTCTCACGTACAAAAATCAAAAGCATGTGCATGTGTGTTCAAGTGACAAAAAATCAGAGTGAAATTGCCCTGTACTAACAAGGATTGGATTATTCTCATTTTTATTATTTTATTGTTTAGATTTAAATGGTTGGAAAATCGAATGTAATTAATGGCTGAAATTTAAAATCGAATGTAGTCATAGGTGAGATTTGAAAACATTAGGCATCGCTGGAAATTCGAATGTAATTAAAGTAACGGCGAAGAGCGAGGGCTGAAGGTTTTTAACTTTTTGTTCAACCCCATCTGCCCTTCCTGGCCCACGTGACAAAGCTTGTACGTGGAGTACTATGGTCATCTCGAATTTGGAGTTTTTTTCTGTATTCTAACGTAGCAAGGAAAAAAAAGAAGATAAAATAACTAGATATAATAAAAGATATTTAGAAAACTAGATGAGCTCAAAGAAGTGTGCGTATATCTGGGATTCGTAAGTATTGGGTGTCATGTGAATTTCTTTAAATTATAAAATTAAAATTTAATAAATAATAAAAAAACAATCATGCATCATTGATATCATGCACCAGTCTATCAATGAAAAAAGCTTATCTCTTTCTACTGCATCTAGATTCAAGCCCTAACATGAATATCTGTCATCTCTACGGTGCCTTACCTGTCTGCTGGGTTTGCAGGATATCATCAGGGCGTGAGGATTAGTCGTGGTGCGCGCAAGCTGACCCGAACACTCCACGTAAATCAAAAAAAATAACAAGAAAAATCTAACAAATCAAGAAATATCCTAACTTCATTAACTATATGTTATTTTGTTTTATTTTATCAGATTTTTTTTTACAGCGTTCGAATAAAATGAGAAACACTCAAAGAGTTTAGTTGAATATAACGGATCGCACAACTGCGTGCATAAGAGGAGCCTATCTTCTTAGCCTGTCCGAATCGTCTGAGACAGGCACCCCTTTTTTCACCACAGTCTCCAATGTGCATTGTCTTAATAATCACGTACCGACATGTTTAGTTGAATATAACGGATCGCACGATGTAGGGGTCATTTACAAATTCCATACTTGGTTGTGTAATTTTTAAAATTGGAATATAATGGGCTATGGTTACTTATTACATCATAAACATTGTGGATTAAACTCTAATTCATAATAATATAAGGATAAAAAACTTCCCAATAAGAATTAATTTGTAAATATAAAAAACACAGGGATTGAAATAACTCACAGAATTATTTATACTAAATTCTAGAACCAAAATTGAAGCATAAATAATTCTATTAATTAACAGAATTATTTTTTGTTGTTTTTAATCCTTATTACTCATCATGAAACAAAATAAAACATTTGGAAGTTTAATAATAAGATATTATATTCATAGGCTATCTAGAAAAATATTTCTAGGCCAAGAAAGGTTTTTAGCCCAGGCTCCTGCCGAACCAAACCGAGCAAGTTCATGTGTGAATTAAGTCAACACTCCGCTTAGTTTAGATCCTCTTCCTGTAAAAGCTCGTGTTCTATTTCTTACTTATAAGCTACCAAAAAAAAAAAATTGTAATCTGTTGATGCACCGCGGTATATGAGTGAAAACTCTAAAAGGTGCGGTGTTTTCATTGTACATGCATTGTGGCATGTGAGTGAAAACACTATAATTTTGAGTAGCATTTCTTTCTTTTTTTTAATTAGATTTTTTTAATTTTATTATTTTATATTGTATTGGTTGAAGATTTGGCTTATTAATTTATTTTTTTATTAAATTGTCATGATGTTAAAATAAAAAACTTTTTGATATAGTTTGATGTTTGATTTTGCAAAACAAAATTAATTTTATTGTTTTCACAAAATTTAAAATAAAAAATTCAAAACTAAAAGTGAGTGAAAAATAAAACTATTTTTTTGTCCAACATTGTTCATTCATCACTTTTTGGAGGGAGTTAGCCTCGGGATTTTTCTTAATTTGTATTATGGTCATGTTAGTTTTGTAATTATATGTTTTGGTCAAAAAATTTATTTCATTCACATTTAGGTCCTTCTATTTGAGGGATAAGATGGAGAGAGAGTTGTTAAAAATGAGAGAGGCAAGAGATAATTAGTTTTTATATTTTGTTTTTAGTGTTGATAAATTTTATTTAATGACAAAATCAAGTAGATCAAGCGAATTTTTTCCACCATAATCTTGTGTTTTTTAATCAATTTAGAGATATTTTGTATTGAGTGGTTTGATTGATTGAGGTTTTAATGGATTTTTAGATGGTTAATTTTAGGCAAAATGAATTTTTAGTTATTTGATGTCCTTACTTTTTGGCAACTCTCACATCGCTACAATCTAGAGTCATAGACAACATGTTGCGTGCACTGTTTTTTTAACCTTTCTTTTAACATAACAAAAAGAAAAGGAAAAAAAACAAGGAGGCCTAGCATGTCGGCCACCCAAGCTTGGCTTGCTTTTGTTCTTGTTTTTCATTCTATATTTTAAATTTTAATACATTGAAATAGACTAGTTGGAAATTAATTTGAGGAATTTTTATCAAATAATATTAAATTTTTAATTTTTTTATAATATCATAGCTTTTTTTATTATATTAGCGGGCACTTTTTTAATACAACCTTTCATGATAGTTTTTTTTCTTTTAATTTTATTTAATCATAAATTTGTTTTTAAATATGATTTGGTTAAATATCATTTATTTTTTTATTTTTAAAAGATATTATAATATCTTGTTTATAACATCAGAAAAGACTCTGTTTTTTTGCTATTCTTGATAATTATTTAAAATGTTATTGGTTGGCTTTCATGTTTATTTTAATTTTTATTTTGGAATACTCTTTAAAAATTTATGAGCAAGTTGTTGATTAAAATATCTGAATTGATCTAAGTTGATTTAAAATATTATTATTTTATTATAAATATAAAAAAAGTTAAAACAATTCTACTTTTAAAAACTCTTCTTAAAATCAAATTAAATTTTTAATTAAATCATATTAAATCAGTTTTTACTTGTCTATTTAATTTGGAACTCAATTAAGATAATTACCTTAGTTATCTGTTCAGCACCAGGCTGCAGTTTGTGACATTGTCAAAACAATGCTCACGGAATGCAGACGTGGTGTATTGCTATTTGCTAGTATATTTCTCCATGCATCCTCGCCAGCATCAGCAGACTCCATGTAAAAGAAAAACAGAAATCCATACAAAAGAAGACATGTCAAAATGAAGCATGTTAACGAGATGAAAGAGTTTCAATTTAAGGGATGCCTTTCTTGTCATTATTGCTAGCCATTCAAATTCATTTTTGATATTATTCGGATGTCTTTTTGACTTTTATTAAATGAAGTACATAGAATTATAGAGTTATATTTCTTCATAGAAAAAACAAACAAACAGGAAATGAGGAATTACATAACAAATCATTTTGTTTCATTGGAGTTTTAATTTTTTGCTAAATAATTAAATAAAAAAGTTTTAAAGGGTTTCCTGTGACAAGAAATCAAATATTTTAATCTATATTTATTTTTTAATTTTCCAACTTAGTGTTTAATTAATAACTTTTCTAGATCTATTTTATTAAAGGAACACGTAAAAGTTTTAGCACGCAATAAAAAAATAATAATTTCTTCCTACTATAAAATATGTCGGTAACAACTACACTTATTTTATATTAAAGTTTATTTTTATCCAACTTGCAGGCTAATGAACTAGTGTTTATTTATTAAAATATATATATATATATATATGTCCGTGTGTTGATTTGAATTCCTTGAGAGAAAAACTCTCACAATACCAATTTGGAAAGTTATTATGTAAAAAAAATATGGTCAAAATTTACCATGTGTTTGTAAAATCTGTCCATTTCAAATCAATTATTTGAAAATTAATTGTTAATCATCTTATAATTTAACGCAATTTAGTCCAACTTGGTTAAATTCACTGTATGAACCACCGGCTTAATCTGTTCTGTCCGCTTCTGTTTCGCTTGCTAAACTGTACAAGCGAGAGACATGCGGGGAAGAGAGAGTCCAATCGGTTTGATAGCCCCGAGCTCTGTCGTTGCATGGTATAGTTTTAATCCACAGAGAATCCTTATTGGGGCTCGTCTCTTCATGTCTGGTCGCCAGCACATGCCCACGCTTGCAAGCAAAGGTAAATCCAACCCAATAAGCAAAGCAACCCATCTGTCTTTCACACAGTAATTCCTGCTACGTACTATTCTGTTTCAGCATGGCCATAGCGATAGTGCTGCATGTTACTTCCTTCCACCTACACGTAAACTAAATAATTGCTGCAGGAAAAAAAAAAACAGACCGTAAATATCTGAGTGGTAGCTGTAGGGATACAGACACTGTGACCGTACGATTTATGCACATGTAATCCAAACCATGCTTCCAATGATACTGTACAGTGCCAGCCAAACAGTCCTTCACTGTCTGCGCATACAGCAGCGAGCGTGCATCCGTTGAGAAACCAAGGGGCCAGGGAGTTATTATTATTTTTTTTACCAAAGGTCAGGAGAAAATTACGCGAATTGGATGAAAAAAAAAGTACACATCCAACAATGGCCTCCATCTTAAACAATATAAAGAATAAGAGGAATGTGTATTTCAGGGCTGGCCTAGCGGTGGAAGGAACTTGTTTTTTTTTACTGCACCTGGGTTCGAGCCCTGACGTGCACGTCTATCATCCCTGCCTTATATGCCTATTGGATTTGCAGGGTATTCAGTGAGCCGTGGGGATTAGTCGTGGTGCGCGTAAGCTGACCCGGACACTCCATGTAAATCAAAAAAAAAAAAGAATACTGTTGTTCATGTTTATCATTTTTATAATATTTTACATACCTGTTATATTTTAGGGTATTTAGTAGATCATGAATATTAGTTATGATATACACAAATTAATCTAGATATCTATATAAATAAAAAAAAAAAACAAGAGCCTCTGTTGTATGCATTAAACATGTTTCTGATTTTCTTTATTAATTAAAAAAAAACTAAAACTGAAAATCAAATAGTATCATTACAAAATTACTCTTAAATCATAAAAACTTCAATTATTATTTTCAAATTGTGTACGGACAAATAATCTTTTTATTTTTTGTGTACAGACTTGCCTACCTCTTAAATAAATAAAAAATTTAAAATTGATGTTAAGAGTCTTTTCAATTTTTTTTTACCACACTATAATTACTTAATTAACCTTTTAAATAAAAATCTACTAAACTATCATTTTTATTTTTCCGTACGGTGTTTTTGGTTAATATCAAGTTGAATCAAGGATATTTTATATTTGACCAACTACTAAATATTATTTTTAGAAAAAACTTGATGGCGTGTAAGTTGTAAGTGCCATCAAATGAGCAGCCTTATGCCATTTGTGTGATATATATTAAGTTATCTTGTAACCAAAAATTATCTTTTAAGGTGGCGCTTGAATTATCTTGGCATGATGAGACTGTGCATATGGCAACCTTTCCTTTATTAAACTTTTTTTTCATGTTTGTCCTTTTAAAATTTAAAGCAATACTTCAACATGTTATTTCATTAAACTTAGTTTTATTTTTTTTATTTGTTTTATTTTAGATAATTTATAAAAAAAATCAATTTCATTCCTCTTTTAATTTTTAATTTTTAATTTTTTATATTTAATATTCATTCTTTTGATTAATTTTTGTTTTATTTGAGATAGTTTTTAAAATTAATGTTTTTTTTCATAATTTCATCATTTGTATATTTTTTTCATATCAAATATAATTCTTATTCTTTTGATTGTTATTTTTTTTTAACTTTGATAATTTTTTTATTTTATTTTTCAACATTAAATTTGTCAAGAATTTAGCTTTTTTATTTAGTCCAGGTCTAAAATTTCACATATTGCAAGTTTTATAGATTAATCTAGATTTATAAAGTTCTCATGAGTTTTCTTATCTTTTTTTTGTTTAATTTTAACTATTTAGCATTGATAAAAAAAAAATTCTCCTCTTTAATTTTCATATCTATCCTTTTAAAACTTAAAGCAATACTTCAATATGTTATTTCTTCAAACTTAATCCCTATTTTTTTTAGATAATTTATAAATTTGATTTTTTTTCAATTTCATTACCCTTAATTTTTTTTTTATCTTTTAAATTTGGTACTTATTCTTTTGATTGATATTTCTTTTATTTGAGATAGTTTTTAAAATTAATATTTTTTTAACAATTTCATCCTCCTTAAATTTCTTTTCATATCAAATGTGATTTTTATTTTTTTGAATGCTTTTTTTTTATTTCATCCTTCAACATTAAATTTGTTGAAAATTTAGCTTTTTTATTAAGTACAAATCTAAGATTTTACGTACTGCAAGTTTTATAGATTAACCTAGATTTAAAAGGTTCTTCTAGGTTTTCTTGTTTTTTTTCTTTTTTGAAACTTTTTTTTTGTTAGCTTCACCATTCAAAATTTATTCAATTTATAGATTGGGCTATGTTATTTTTATTTATTTTATTTTTATAGATATTTTCATAAATTTTAAAATTAACTAGGGTTATCTCGATACTTTTTGTTTTTCATTCTTTGTTGAATTTACATTGGAAAAATTTTTAAATTCCTTTTCTTTCCTAGTTTTATCCTTTTAACATTAGATTAATTAAAAAATTCCTTTTAGGTTCCATTTTTCAAGGTTGAATTTTTTTGGTATTGGACTTTGTGATTTTTTTAATTTAATTTCATCACTTAGACCATAGGTTAGTCCGAGTTAACTAAATTTTATTTTTAGGTTCACTTTTTAAAATTTAATAATTGTTGCGTTCTATCCTTAAACATTTGATTAATTTAACATAAAGCTTTACAATCTTTTTTAATTTGCTTTTAATTAGGTTATCCTATTCACATAATTTAGGGCGTGGAATTGGTTAGCTTGCTTGATGTGCTGTTTTTTTTAATTATTTTTTTTAATTTCATCCCTATGTGTTTGATTTGTTTGGAATTGGAGTTTAATTTATATTTTATTTATTTTTGTTTGCTCACCTTGGTCTTATGATCTACCTTGCATATTTGACATATTCACTTAGTTTGATTTTTTTTTATTAAGAAAAATCCAATAACACCAAGTTCAACTTTTTTTTTTTGTTACCAGAATATGGTTAAATGACCACTCTTTTTCTTTTTTATTTTTCAAGAACTTTCTCTTTAACTTCTCAAAACTAATGAATTGAAATGTAAAAAAAAAAATAAAGTGCAAGATCTAACCATAAAATCCTAAAACTAAAGGCATAAAAATTGACTGCATTAAGAATATTTGGACAAAAATTAGCCTTTTCACGTGAATTTGATAAAAGGTCTCTTTTGATTTTTTTTGGTTATTTTATTCTCAATCTTTTTTTTATTAATTGTTTTTAACTAATCAAAATATTATTTAACTGAATTGACCTCTAATTCAATCCTAAAATTTTACAAAACACCTTGAATTCTCAGGAACATTCACAGATATGGAAATGCCAACAAATAAAATATCACAAATATCACTTACAAGGATAAAATAAAATAAAGTTAAGGCTTTGGACTCGTATTCTATAAAAGAAAACTATTTTATCTTTTAATCAAACACTTTATTCAAACACGTAGAAATAGTCTATCTTTAAGAGATTTTCTTTCTAAAACACTTACTTGCAGCATCATAATAATTAAAATGCAGCATAATTCAACAATATAGAACAAACCCTTCGATAATATTATGATTCAGAACGTAAGAGTATAGATTAAAATATATCATATTCTTCTTTAATACAACAATTCAAAACAAACCATGGATAATATTAATTATGCTACTAAATTGAAGAATTTAGAAGAAAATATCCCACTTCTTCTATTTGATGAAAAACTTATAATATACAAACGAAAGCAAGCAAGCAAAGGGTAAGCCATTAATATTCTTACAAAATATATTCAATCCTAAACGTAAATAAAATAAATTAAGATAAATTGCAAAGAAGCATGCCATAAATAGCTTAAAAAGCATGCAATTAATTATTAAGTTACATAAATAAAATATCTAGGGTGGGTTTGGTGTCCAAGAAACTCTTTTTCATTGCTTGATTTCTTGAGTTTGAACCCATTCATCAAATTGAAATGAAGAATGCGTTTCTAAAATCATTAAATTTTTTAAATTAATCTCAATTAACATCAAGTTGGTCTATTATAAAACCATTAATCATTTCTCTCAAGGTTTTTAAATTTGCTTAGAGTGTTTTAAGAAATTAATAGATTTCAAGATTCCACTAAAGTTTTTACAAATTTTTTTTTTAAATTTTGTGGGAAAAATAAAATTATATTCTTTTATAATTCAAATACATTTTTTCAAATGAAAAGTATAATTCTATCGATTTGGATGGAAAAACTTGATAAAAAAGATATATTGAAAAATAGGAAATCTTGATTTATAGTTTTGTAAGGACGAAATTGTTGTTGCACCCAAACTTGAACCCAAAGAAGGACACAACAACTTTCCACTCAAAGATGCCACAGTGGCACAACAACACTCGTACATTTATAGACGAGGATTTAGAGAGGAGAGAGCAATCTCTGTACTTGGCAATTCAACACTGAAGCTGCTTCCTTTTTCTTTTTCTTTTATTTTACTTTATTAGATGAAGTTTTAAATTATGGTAGAAAAATAAAATGAAAAGAGAAAGAGACACGTGTAAAACACTGGGAAAATAAGTAGCTAATCTAAAATACGATAAAAGAGATCTCTTGGCCTATTTATTTTTCTTTTTCCTTCAATTCAATCTATTTAATTTTTAATTAAAAATTTATTATTTTTTTAATTTTTAATATTTATATTTAAGAGAAGAATGAGAAACCTATTTGAAAAATAATAGATTAGAAAATAAATTAATATCAATATAATTTATTTGACGAGAAAAGATTTATCGAGATGTTTTTAGATCTTCATCTTACTGGGAAAAAAATAAATCAGAGTCTAGAAAAAATATTTTTTTTATTAAATTTAATATTTTTTTAAAAAATCTATTTAGAGATGTTATGAATTGAAATATTAGTTTATTAATACGGTATGGATATATATTAGGTGTTTATATATACAAATATATTGAAATTTTTGAATCCAAAAAACTTTAGTTTTTTTCAACCATCTTTAATAAAAAATTTAATTAGTAAACAACCTGTTATTTAATATAACAGATAACATATTATTTAATTTTATTTGTTTGTTTTTTAAAAAAGAGCAAGATAATACACAAGGAAAAAAAACAATTCTAAATGCATATCTTTGGGCTGAGCTCATGACCATTTTATTAAATCAGTTAATTACACTAACGCATCCCAACCTAGTTATCTTATTTTTTTATATTAAATTCATAATATAGTTTTTATATTTGTTTTCATGAAAATAAATAACTTTAAAGTACATTAAAAATATCATTTTAATAATAAAATTATATTTGTCTTAAATTACCTAGACATTTTCTTAGAGTTCTTTTAATGTCTTTTTTTTTTGTCAAATATAATATAAAGGAGGATGGAGACCAGTCAAAGGGCAAAATTTCTGAATGTTATAGCTTTCTGTACTGCCCTCAACGTTTGCAGTTACTTTTTAATGAATTCTTATAAACAAGCTAATGATTTATAAATTGACAATTTTCTAACTTGTTATCTCTGTTTCAAAGAAGAAAAAAGAGAGAGTAAAATACACGTAGCGGTCTACCAATGCAGTTGTGGTCAAAGTTGGCAGACGAGAGAAAATGAGGATTGAGAAATTCATTCATTCAAGCGTTCCCATGAAATAATGCTAATAAATAAATAAATAAATAAAAGCCATTGAATTTTAACATCTCAATGATTCCTTCTTCTAGTTGAGCCGGGAAATTGATTTGCCGTGCGTAATTATTTTGAAAAAAAAATGCTGTCTGCCTAATCTATCTATCTATCTATTAAATCACGTTTTAGTTGATAATATAATAATTTTAATATGTTTACGTATAAAATAAATATAAAAATATTATTTTAATGTATTTTTAATTTTAATACTCTTAAAACACAGTTGCACAGGCCATCATCAATGGGAGGGGGGGGGGCGGCGGCGGCGGCGGCCGGAAGCAAGATATTTTTATTTATTTTTACTTTTTTAGAATGCTGGACGCAGCATATCATTTCAACAAAGCATATTGTTGATGATAAATGATTATACGAGAAAGAAAGAAAATATAATAATAACCATTGTGGACGTAAATATTACACCTTTTCACAATACCATATATTAATTTTACTTTTACGGTCAAGGTTAGATTATTACGAATAAACTAATAATAGGCATCATTGAAATACTATTTCCGGTGAGGAGATCCATTGTTCAGTCAGTCAATGGTTTTCTTTTTTCTAGTTCCTGAGATCTCTTATGCTCTGATCCCTTGATTAATTTCCTTTTCTTATTTTTTTTATTTTAACATTACTTTGATTTGAGATTAGCCTAGATGATTTATTTTTCATGTTTATATATAGAGATCTTGAGGTGTTGGAGCAATAATACTTCATCAATATATTGATGGTTAATCTTATAAAATAAAACTTAATTGTATTGATTTAAAACCATTAGAATTTAGGGCATCAAGATTGAGTCTTGGACAAATATTAAGTTTTTTTTTTATTAATATTAAAGAGTTTGTTTTTTTTATTGGTAACTAAACTTATTTTTTTTAATTCCATTTATTCACATTGATTTTATCTGGGATTTTAATTTATTTGTTTTGTTTTCCTAAATATAGAGTTCTTTTATTGTTGAATTTTTTTTTCAGGCACTTGATTTATGTATAGTTTAGCAAAATAAAATAAAATTATGTTGATATAAAAATATTAAATTTTAAATAAATCAAAATTAAAACTAAAATAAATATAATAGATTGGAATAGATGAGAAGCCAACTTAATTGGTGCATGAATCACATGCTTCACCATATGGAATGGCCCACCACATTCAAATAATACCTGCAATCTTTTTCAATAATAAAACATAATAATTTATAATAACATTTAAATCATTGTATCTGGTCCTCCCTGTATAAGTGATTAATTTCTATCTATGATTGGTGTTTAGGTTGTAATGATGTTTTTTCTTCTTTTTTTTTTAAATTCTTACTGGTTTAATCAAAGTTGAAATGTAGTTCAAAATTAATTTTTTTAATTTTATAATTTAATATCAAGTTAATTCAAAATTAAAATTCAAGTTATCATTCACCATTCATCATTTTTCAACTTTAGTTCCTAAAATCTTTTATGCTCTATCCCTTAATTAGTTTTATTTTTTTATTTAGTACTTTAACATCAATTTTCTTACTTGTTTTCCATGCTTGTATATAGAGATCTCGAGGTGTTAGAGAAATACTTTATCACTATGTTGATAATTAATTTTGTAAAATAAAATTTAATTTAACTATTTTTTGGGAGACCAACATTAAGTATTAGATAAATATTAAGTTTCTTTTTTTTTTTTGCTTTTATAAAGAGTTTATATTTTTTTTAATTATTTTTTTTTAACTTGATCCATTCACGTTAATGTTATTTGAAATTTCAATTTGTTTTTCTAAATATGAGGTTTTTGCGGTGTCAAAATTGTTTTTGGCACTTATTTGATGTTTGGTTTAGAAAAGTAAAATTATATTATATTAATATAAAAAATTAAATTTTAAAAAACAAAATCAAAATTAAAATAAATATAATATATTAAAATAGACAAGGAAGCTAACTAGATTGGTGCGTGAATCACATGCTCCAACATATGTAATGGCCCATCGCTTCCAAACAACATGAATAGCTTTCTCTAAGAGCAGCTCCAACGGACAAGGCATACGGAGAGCTAAAACTGT
>SRLM01000658.1:237601-436550 GCA_015708895.1 Populus ilicifolia | reverse complement strand
CATGATAAAAATGCACTTTTGAGTACTAATCAACACACACACAAAGAAAATCTTAGCACATAAGTACATTTACATTGATCATCAAAACAAAAAAATAATACAGTTTATATTAGATAGGATGTATATAATGATTTTTATCTTTTTTATTATATTACCAGCTCCTTATGTAGAACATATGAAAAACCAATTAGAGTTTCTAATTACTATAAATTTAGGTGGGGACTCCCTTTTATATTTTTTTCCCTTTTTTACATATAGTTCATCTTGATGTCCCCTATAACATAGAGTTTGAAGAAGCTTAATAACAACTAATATCATATGCAAAACTTAAAAAGAAAAAACTATTTGAGATCATTGCAGTGAGAAAGCCTAAAAAGATTGATAAGTTCATTGGTACAGAAATGAAACTTGCTAATGTGGCTGATGAAAATAAAATTAAATAAAAATACTCATTTGACATTAAAAGACTAAAGAGATAGTTAAGCAATTAATGCTAAGAAGAAAAAGAAATCAAATCTTAGACAATCACGTAATCTCCACTCCTAAGAAAAAAAAAACAAGGAGAGATATTATAAATGACATGACTCATAAATATATAATACTAATAGTTTATCATTTTCAGGAATCAAATATAAAAAATTTAAAACTAGTCATATTTGTTTCTTAGAAAAAATGATGGAAGTAGATCTTTAAGGTATAATAACAGTTGTTGTTCTTAAATTAGAAAGATTTCTCAGTAAAAAAGAAATATAGTAAACCAAGACTGGTCAAATATTACAAAAGCTAAAGTTTTAATGATATTATTATAAGTAAAAATTAATTCATTTGTAGTAAGATCAAATAATTGACATAAGAAAATGATGAAAAACCTACATATGAAATATATAAATTACCCACTTATTATGCAAGTATGGCTATATAAGAAGACTTAGAGGGTAAATATGAAAAGTTCGAGTAATAAAAATCTAAGACCTTTTAGGATTAAAAGACATTTTGACAATAAATAACATAAACTCAATTATAAGAGAATTCATCCAAACTCTATGATAAGAATGATGAATTAGCCATCAATCTCCGGAAAAAAATAATAACAAGGTCGGTTAACCAAGAATTAGTTTATAAGAATGTAATGTTTAAACACACAAACAAGAATGGATGGAGCTAAACTATACACCATACTAAGAAATTAGTTTTAGGTTTAAAAAATTGAGTCTTTTGGTCCACAATCAACAATAATAAACACTTGTTATATATTATTTAGTTGTCAGCATGTTTGTTTTGCTCATAATGCAAACACCATCTTTATCTATTTAAAAAGCCACTTTTGATCATAAATTTCTCAAAAGGCATGTCTATAATGAGATTCCTAAGCTAAACAAAGTCATTATAAGGATAATAAAAAAGTCTGAGCATTGTGATTGATTACGAGTTAAAAATATAAAGGTAATGACTAATTATATAAGAAAGATAAATATCAATTAAGAGTAGAAACAAGATAAAGTTGTTCAACAAACTAAGGTAACAACTAAAGAACTAGAGTGGAGAAAATAAGCAATACATCAACGACTTAAAACCATGCCACCTGAAAAATAGGATTAGAAAGATGCCTTAATTGTTTAAAAGAAATAGGTAGGTGGAGAATTCTATTAGAAGAATTGAGAAAGTCGTCTTAATTAAGGAAAAACTTTAACATGTTGCAAGCATCATGATAACTAAATAAAGCAACAATCCTAAAGATAATAGTACCATTCCATTAGCAAAAAAGAATTGTCATTTTAAAGCCTAAATTGGCTTCCATTCATAACTTTATGAAAAAAAATGCATAACTAAAGGTGGGGGGAAGACCTTATAGAAGATGACTGAGCTTTCTTATGTGAAAATATAGTTAAAAAAACAAATATCCTCATTAAATAAAATGTACTTCATAAAAAAGAGAAAGTAAATGAATTTATGATTTTGATACAATAAATAAATGGTTGAGACTGATTAGTACTTAAAAATATATATATTTATCAAGGTTTTATATCATCATTTTGCATTTGAAATATCAATAACTCTTTAACTAGAGCATGTTTTATAATAATAAATCTAATAATATAAGATACCTTGAATTTATAGTAAATGTTCATTTTAAATACAGGTCTATCATACAAATCAAAGGATTGATTGATGAGTTTAATTACTAAAATTAAAAAGACATAGAGAAGGCCAAGCTTAGAAAAGAAATGCTAGTTTAGTCCAAACTGAAACATCATTTGGTTATTGGATCATAACTGAATCTGTAGAACTTGGATTTAGGTTTGCTCTATATGGATGGAAAGTTAAGACATAGACTTAAAACTTTCAAAAGAGTTTAAGATTTAAAAAAACCATTTTCAAGTTCAAATTATAGCAACAACGAAGAAGTCGGAATCTGTCCTGCAGACTATACATTGTTTAGTGTTTAACCCATATCTTGAGTTCTAGAAGTCCAAATGCATCTATTCTTTTCTTTTCTTTTTTGTTGAAAAGCTAAGATAATTTTTTGGAACTTTTATGAAGGCTATTTGTTCAAATTTTTATGTTAACAATGATATTTTATTTAGATAAAAAGAAAAGGATTGTGACCAAGTTAAGATGTGGTCATCCACTCAACAATTAGTCATCAAATTAATAGTTCTGAATTTTGACCTATAAAAGAAACATTTGTCATGTATTTAGGCATCTTTAAGATCAATATCATGTTCTTGCTCTCTTTATTTATATTTTTGTAATACTTAAGTTTTGCTTTCATTGATATATTGTTTATGCATTTCATTTCCTTTACTATACTTATATAATCATGTTCTCCTCTTGTTTATTTATGTTTTTATTCTTCATTATATTTAGTTAAGTTTATTATGTCAATGTGAAAAGGTTTTTATCTTATTAATTGTGTTAAGATAAATATAATATAAACTCAATATAAACTTCAATGATTATATCCTAAACAACTTGCTATTAACATGTCTTATTATTTTTTATCTTATTAATTCTTAATACCTTACTTGTTAAATGATTAATCTATATTTGTATTGTATAACCCTTGGTACAATAAATGTTTGATCTTTCATAGTCAACTGTATAATATAACCGACATATATTTTATGAAGAGAACTTGATTTGTTATTAATATAAGTTAACATCATGAATTCCTAATAATATTTAAAAGTTTGGTGTTATTTAAATAAGATAATTAATATGATCATGTTAATAATTTATAATGAACTATTATTGACAAATCATCCTATTAGAACCTTCTTTATGTGTGATTTCCAATTGAGTGATAAAAAGAGTTTATATTATACTTATTTGAAATATTTTTAGTGGATCATCTAACCTTGATAACCTTTTTTTATCATTGTTTGATATTTGTATTAATCTTACATCTCAAATTCCTCTTTAATTCATCATCACCACCGTCATCATTTTTATTATTTATAATTTATATAATTAACCTCCCTGTGATTCGACTCTAGTCTTACCGAAATATTTATTACTTCAACACTCCTACACTTGGGAGAAGACATCAATTTTTTGATTGTGTCAAAGATCCAATAAAAAAAGTTGAAATGGTAAAAATCCCTTTTTAGATAAAGATAAATGTTGTGATAGGATTGTATCAACAAACTTGGTTTTAGCTTTACCATATTAGTTTAAGGCCAAATCTGGTCAATTTTCCTATCTTGACAATGACCAAGAAGATAGTACAAAAATGAAGGTATAGATTATAAAGATCTGCTAGTCAAAACCCGTAGTCAAGTAGTATTAAGTTTGATGTTCTTTAAACTAACAATGGTTATGACCTAACACATTAATCCCTTATACATAATAAATGGTTTTAATGTTATATCATTATAGATGGTATTTGTTGAGAATGGTGCAACACTTAACATAATGTCCCTAACATGATCAAGAAGACTAGTCATAATAAATCCAACACGCTTCTCTCGATTCCACTAAAGATTAATTATATAAAGGTCGAGGTTCATAACCCACATATTAAAGTCAATTTAGAAACTAAAGATCAGCTTAACCTAATCTATACAAGTGAAAATTTGTTAGATGAGTATTATGAGAGTCTGGTGTCATTACTTTATACTATAAAAACTACTTTGTGTGGGACTATAATGAGTTGTCTAGGCTAGGAAAAAGCTTGGTTAAACAACTATTTTTAACCGTTAAGGCTAGAAAATATTGTAATGTAATTATAGTTTTACACATATAACCACCAAGAAAAGGAGTGCTTGAACAAGGATTATAGATGGTATTAGGATCCAGGATGTAAAATCTTTATAAGCAATAAACAATTTATATAAGACTAGTATTATAATTTATATGAAACTCAATCTCTATACCATTATAAAAAAATCATTTAGTAGTTGGAAATGATAACCAATCCCATCAACAAATATATTTTTCTTTGCAATTCTTTAAATAGCGTTACACTTCATCTTTCTTGCAATATACTTTCATAAATTACAACTTTTTATTTACTTATCGCAAAGTCCATCAATGGATTGACATTCTAAGGAGACAAATTATTGATCGATTATTAATGGATCAATAGATTAACACAATCAATGAAACCAATTTATTATTTTAATAAATTGGCATAAATGCTGAGATAAATTATCAATCATTATTGGTTATTAACATATCAACAACACTCAAGAAATCTTCCTTTTTCTCTTACACGAGTTAAGCCCATTCAAACACAATTGCTTCTTAAGAAAAAGTTTTTAATCATTTAAGTGTGATATTTATAACTTAGAGTCTAACTCTTTCGTTCAATTATGAAAAGAAAAACATAAAAAGCCATATGCTGCAACATCTAGCTACTATATTATTTCATCATATTTGATGAGATTTATTTGTTTTTATTTATGATGTCTATCTGTTTATAACTTTTGAAGTCACTACCAACAACCATTACTAATGGTGTGGCTAGTTAACTGAATCTATTTATTTTAACTAATTATTATTTAGCTAAAACAAGTATTATTTGGTATGCAAACAATTAATTATTGGCTTGGGAGTTTAGTATGCATATGAAAGTTTATAACACCTTTAATGCCCAAAAACATTGGTGTTTTAGATTATTTTGACATCATTTAAAATTGTTGGCTTTCCAACTATTTATTGAATAATATAAAAAATCTCTTGTTTAAAGTTAAGAAATACATATATTATTTTATTGACAAGAATAATTTAATTACTATTGAAAGAATATTTTACATTTTTACTACAAAATATTTATGAAACATATATCAATTCAAAAATTCTTTATTTTTCTAAAACTTATAATATATATAAGATGATAGCTTTTCCAAGTGAACAATAAAGATTTCTTAAATTTATATATTTAAAAACACAACAAAACCTTAGCAAAAATTAGATAAATAAGCAATGCAACTTAACTTTAGTAGGGTATATTAGAGGTGATTTTGTTCTCTCTATAAATAATTAATCTCCTTATCTAGACTCTAAAGACTAGTTGAAATTCACAATGACTAAAATACTAGGTGACAAATCCAAACTTTTTAAAGCATAAAAGGGCAATCATTTCTTGTTCTTTCCACGCTACTAAATTCTTGACCTAGGAGGATGATCATTATAACATCGCACTCATGCGACACATACTCTTTCATTTTCTTTACTTACTTATAAATACCTTTAAATACCAGTAAGCTCCTACAAGCACACTTCGATGTCCCTGCATGATCTTATAGGCTTAACTGAATGCATAGACCAAAACTTGTTTTACAAAAGATCTTTGCTAAAATGATTTCAAAAAATTTAACTTGTTTTTTTATTTAAAAAATAATTTGATATTTGTCTAAAATAATGTTTTCGACAATGTTTTGGCATCCTGTTTACAGGATTGTAAATGAATTAAAAATTTAATCATGGAATTCTTACCCTAAGGTGATTAACAAAAAAAATATTATATATAATAAAACAAAAACATGCAAAAAAAGCCCATTAATTACCTAAACACCATGTTTCTATGTTTTTTGATTC
Organism: Populus ilicifolia; assembly: GCA_015708895.1. Lineage (NCBI taxonomy): Eukaryota > Viridiplantae > Streptophyta > Magnoliopsida > Malpighiales > Salicaceae > Populus > Populus ilicifolia. Next base: position 430,508 of record SRLM01000658.1, on the reverse strand, counting down.
ATGTTTTAGCTATGTACATAATGATATATAATGGATTTCAATTGTCATGGACTCATAACATTAAGTTCTTAATAAGTCCAAACCATTATATTAGATGAGGTCAAAATGTATTAGTCATAACTACTCATGTTTGAAATGAGAAAAAAAATCATATTTGTTATCTTTTTCATATTCATGTATTTATTATAATTTCCTTCAAGCATGATAAAAATTTTCTTTAAACAAATCTTGACTTAGATCACACTCTAGACTAAGATCAAATAGGAGCTTAGTTATTGAGAAAATGATGTTATAAATCCAATGAGAAAAAAACTCAAGAAACTCAAGAACTAGAGGACATTCCTAAAATAAAAAAATAAAACAATAAATGATACTTCACCAAAAACATAATATAAAATCAAGTAAAGAAAAAAAAGCAAACACTGAAAGATAAAACAATATAAACAAATTGTAGTGATTCCAAGTTCTTGAAAATCTGACACACGTTTTGAGCTTATAAGTCCCTATCTTTCATAAAAGCATAATTGGTTATATTAGATGTTGCTAGTTCAAAAGCTAAATGCTTTCAAGATTTGTTAATTAAAATACCATTTGCTTCTAAAATAATACCACCTATATTAATAAATTGTGATAGATAATCTAATAAAACTAAGGGTGTGTTTATTTTTGCAATTTAGCCCCTTTTTTAAAGTACTTTTAAAATTAATTTTCATATAAAAATATTATTAGTACTTAAAAGTGTATTTTTATTAAGATTTTATATCATCATTTTATACGTGAAGTATCAATAACTCCTTAACTAAAGCATGTTTCATAACAACATGTATGATACTATAAGGTACATTTAATCTATGGTAAATGTTCATTCTAAATATACGTCTATCACATAAATAAAAAGATTGATTGATGAGTTAAAATATTGAAATTGAAAGGACAAAAAGATGGTCAAACTTAGAAAGAAGATGCTGGTATAGTCCAAAATGAAACATTGTTCGATAATTGGGTCATATCTGAAGCTGTAAATCTTGAATCTATGTCTACTTTATATAGATAGAAAGGTAAGACATAGGTCTACAACTTTCATAGGAGTCCAAGATTTAAAAAGATCGTTTTTAAGTCCAAATTGTAACAACAATGAAGAAGTTCAAATATGTCCTACAGTTTAGATACTATTCAATGTTCAGCCCATATCTCTCAATTTTTTTTGAAAGCTGAGACAATTTACTAGAACTTTAATATTTGGTTTAAATTTTGATGTTATCAATGATATTTTATTAAAAAAAGAGAAGATAAGGATTGTCATAAAGTCAAGAGTTAGTCACCCACTCATTAATTAGTCATCAAATCAATAGTTTTCAATTTTAACCTATAAAAGGAGACATTTGCCATGCATTTAGACATCCTAATTTCTAAATCAAGATTATGCTCTTGCTTTTTCTCTTTATATTTTTGTAATGCTTAAGTTTTGCTTTCATTAATATCTTGTTTATGCCTTTCAATTCCTTTTCTTTGCTTAGTTAACTTTTATATTATTTATGTTCTTATCTAATTTATTTATATGTCTTTCTTTCATTATGTTTAGCTAAGTTTATTATGTCAAGGTGATAAGGTTACATTAATGGTGTAAGAATAAGTATAGTATAAACTCAACATGGACCTTAATGTTTGATACTAACATGTTTTGTATTTATTATCTTGTTTACTTTTAATACTTTACTTGTTAAATAATTAATCTAGATTTATATTGTATAACATTTGGTATAACAAATAATTGGCACTTTCATAGCCTAACTGTATGATATAATCTACACTTGTGTTATGAAAGGAACTTGATTTGTTTTTAACATAAGTTATAATCATGAATGTCTGACAATATTTACTAGTATTATATGAATAAGATAATTAATGTAATCATGTTAATAATTTATAATCTGATTGAAACCTTCTTTATATGTGGTTTCTATTTAAGTAACAAAAGTTTATAATATACTTATTTGAAATGTCATTAGTAGATCCTCTAACCTTGACATTTATTATTATCATTGTTTAACCCTCACATTGATTTTCTATCTCAAAGTTCTCATCAACTTTTTCTTCTTCTTTTATTATTATTATTACTACCACTACCACCATTACTACTACTACTATTATTATTACTATTACTAGTATTATTATTATTATTGTTGTTGTTGTTGTTGTTGTTGTTGTATTGTTGTTATTTATAATTTATACAATTAACCACTCTATGGTTTGACCTTAGTCTTGCTGAGTTATTTATTAATCCGACACTCCTGCATTTGAAAAAAGACATCAATCTTTTGGTCGTATCAAAATACATCAAATCGACGCTTCTAGGGTGTTTTTCAATTATTTTAATGTATATCAAAAATTAAAAAAATTAAAAATATAATTTTAATGCATTTTTAATTGAAAAGAATTTTTGCATAAACAACTTGCACCTCATTATCAAATACACATTAAGACATATGACTATTAGATAAAAATTCATTAGACATTTGATATCTCATGGTGTTATTTCTTTGGATTTATCAAGTATAGAAATAACATTACAAATTTGTTTATTATGGGTTTGAAATGCCAAGTTATTCAATCATTGAAGAAAATAGGATTGAAGCCCTTGATTAATCATTAATGGTGAAAACTTATCTTTAAATATATGACGATCCCATGAATAAAAAATTTAAAAATAAACTGTTGAGTGATTGTTATATATATATATATATATTGAGAGGTAGTCCTAGGTCACATTTATATGATAATATACTTTCTAATATGATGATTGAGAATAATTAATCTCTAAAAGAATCTAGAGGACAAATAATTTATGGTATATTGAACACAAAATATCCTTGAAAGATTCATTAAGTAAGTGTGAGGATGGGGTTGTTAGTATAAGAGCCTTGACTATTTTTTAAAGATATTTATGAAATAAGATATTTGTATATGAAAGAAAAAACACAATACTAATAAAATCTTAAAATCACTCATATTTTATGTATGTAATAAATTTAAAATTAGTCCAAAAAACTTAGATCAAGACATAAATTAATTGCTTTTTTTTTAATTTTATTCATTATATATATGAAAATTATCTATTGCTTTCAAGTTTCAGTATACTTTCTTTGTTATACTTTATTAACTCAAGTTACAAAATAAAAATAATTAAAAGATTTGAAGAATTTATATTGCATCAAAAAAATTCTAATAGATTGTTGTATCTTAAAAGAAAAATGTATTATATGCAAAATTGTTTTTATATAAATAGAGCATTTTCTCTATAAAAATAGTGCTATTGCATGCCATAATCTCCGACCTTTTTTAAATTCTTATTTTTTCTCGTGTTTACTTTTAGTTCTAATTATTTTTAATATTGTTTTTAATTGCTAATTTATTTACAATAAATCTTGGTTGCATTTGTTTTCTCAATTCCTTTCATTTAATTTTCTAACAATAATTTGTATGGAGATTTGAAAAATTAAATTTTCTAACAATAATTAGTATGGAATTTTAAAAATTAAAGAATATGTATACTTGAAGTTGTAGGCTTCTAGAAAGAGTTTTGGTGCCAAATAAACAAGATATAGCTTTTCTCAAGGATTTTTTTTCCATTAAAAAATATTGATAACATCATAGTAGCACACACCCTCTTATTCTCTTTCTTTTCTTTTCTTTTCTCTCTCAATTTCTAAACTATTATCTTCTTATTTGATTGTTATTAAGTGATTAATATTTATTATATAGTTTACCATTAACATTCAATCATTAGTCTTTTTTTTCTTTATCTAGAATAAAAAAGTTGATATTATGACCATAAACATTAGGTTAACATTGTTTTAGTAAACTAAGATCCTGTGGTTGAATGTATTATTAATAAACTAGATATTTAATGCAATAATTTATCTATATTTTATTACAGTATAATATAAGTTAATTATTTAGGCTTCATTTAATAGCTCAAATGTTAAGGTTAAAATACTTATTTGATATGCTATTTAAACTTTAAAACCATCTAATCAAGAGTTCAATTTCAATATCATCATTCTCTCTAATTAAATGAATAAAATTAAACACAATATATTAATAAATCCATAAAAGTTTTAAATTTAAAAAACCTTCACCTAAAGTGGTGTATTAAAAGTGGCTAATAGTTCATCAATTATTTTTCATCCCTAAATCCTAAAAAATACAAAAGTCTTAAGAATTTCAACAAATCCAAAAATATTTTACTATTTTATTCATTTTGTATAATTTTTAACCTGCTTAATATGCTTTTCTAGAACAATGATGATGATGATGATGAAGAAGAAGAAGAAGAAACCTATAAAAGAAAATAAGAAAAAAATAGAAAGAATTTAAAAAGTAGAAAAATTCATGAGTGGGGTCAAAAGCAAAAGGAAATATGAGATAAGTTTTAAATCAAAGAGGAAAATCAACCAAAGAAAAGGTGATTAGAAAAAAATTAATAAAATAAAATTGTTATGACAAAATTGGTTTTAAATAGTTGAACATCAATTAAGTAAAAAAAACAAAAAAATTAAAAGAAATGAAGGTCTTCAAAATATAAAATATTTTAGAGAACATATCATAAAGTTTGAAAAAAAATTCAATAGATCCCTTTGTTTTATTATTCAAAAATTTTTCCTCATTATAGATATAAATACAACTTGTAATCTCATACATAATGAAAAGTGATACACAAAAATCAAAGATAAAATATCTCACTCTCTCTTGTAAATCATCACTCCTCTCCCTCACCTAAATCATCAATTACCTCTCTTATTTCTTTTCCTTTCTTTCTTACTTATTCTTCTTCTTCTCTTATTTCTTTTCCTTTCTTTCTTACTTATTCTTCTTCTTTCTATTCATCCTTATTCCAGTCATTCATCATGGATTATCTTTATCTCCTTTGAATATTATCATTTGTCTCCTTTCTCTTGCTCTTTCCTTTTTTTTTTCCTCCCCACCTAGGACCTTTTATTGGCCACAAAACTTTTAAATAACAAACAAAAAAAGAGATAGTATAAAAAAAAATCATAAGCCATAAAAAATAAATTGATGGTAATAGCCATTAACATAGGTGTAAAAGGAGGGGAAAAAATCAAAGTTTAAACAATTTTAACACTCTTCTTAGCACCTGACTGAAAGGTTTTTGGTTTTTGTTTTTCAATACAAAATCCAATATCAATCTATAAGCCACAAATGCATTATAACAAAAATTCATTATCACCACACCTAACTAGAATTTAATCAATTCTTCACCATCATCCAAAGATATTATCTTTCATTTTATTTGAGTCCAAATTTTATACTTTATTTTTTTAGTTTATTTTCTTTTATTTCCTGGTGTGTGTGTTTTTTTTTTTCAATGAGGCTGTTTTTCAAAGAAATATGGAGGATTGTTTTCAACATCTTCGAAGGATAGGTTATAAGGATTATTGGTTTGTCCATATATATATATATATATATATATTATATAACATGGTTTGATAAAATTGTTAATGGTGTAAACTTTTAGTTTTCAACATTAGCATATTCTTTATTTTGAAGTTGTCATTTGTGTTTTAATGATTATTCAATTTGTTTTGAAATTAAATTTTTATTTTTTATCATTTTAAAGTTGTTGTTTATGTTAAATGCTTTCGAGTTGTTTTTAGTTTTGTAGTTTATAATTTTTATATTGATTGTGTTAATTTTGTGTTTTTTTGTGAGCTTAAACATCTTTATTAAAAATGATGGCAGTGTAATAGGCTACTCCATATGGTTGACTTGTAAGGCAAGCTATCCACATCTTCACATATTTCACTTATAACTTTTTTTTGGAAAAAAGTAAAACTAATTGTTCAAAAATATATAAATTGATATGCCAGATAGCTTTATTCACCAACAAATAATTCTCATATAGTATTTGTGATGTTTTTTCATCCAAGGTAATTTCATCATGCTATTTGTTTGATAAATTCTACTTTTAAAAACTTTTATTAAGCCATAATAATTGGTGTAATTGGTTTATTTATTTTGACTTATTTGTCTTTTTTCTATAATTTATGTGTGATATTAAATTAAAATAATTTTTAATTGGTGTTAAATAATTTTTATGAGAGTCTAGGGGTTATTTATATTGATAAGGTTTATAATTGGTGTCATAAATGACATTTAAGCAAACACAAGATTAAAATAAAAAAAATAAGTCATCAACTAGTTTTTTTATAAAAAAAATTAAGACTCTTATTAACTAGTCTCCAAAGATTATACGGTAAATAATTGGTTAAGTCAATGAAAAGATAAAGATACTTAAAGACATCTTACCTAAAATATATTACAAAGCTTGCTTCTTATTTATAGAGAATTTACTACATTTTATGTTTTTGTGCTAAATTTTCTAAGTCTATATTGGATTTATCTATTAAGTCCAAGCTAATTAATACTTAAATGAGAGTAATTTTAGATGTAGATATGAAGAGAGGTTTGACCCTTACTTTTATAATTAATAGACATTGGATAAAAAAGAGAGAGAAAGAACTAGATTTAAGTTTGTAAGATGAAATATTAGACTTCAATACTTCACTCACGCTCAATTAAATAGTTGTAACTTGATTTGTTCACAAACTTGAAGGAAAAAAAGGGACTTTTCATCTAAGCATGGACGATCATAGGATGCATTCTTTTTAAATAAAGATATTTTATTGTTATTAAATAATACTAGTTTTGTTCGTTTAGTTTTGAGCATATAATTTAGATCATACTTACATTTCATTATAAGTCTTGTTCAAAAAAATTATAACATAAAAAATTTACAGTTGTTGTTAATATTTTTTTTTTGTACATGAAAAACAATTAACCATGAATTAAAAAGTTGATGTTGCGATTAATAAAATTGAATAAATTTGAATTTATATATTTGATAGAATAATAACCTAAAAATAATTTAATTATTTTTTAAAAGGAATTTTAATTTATTTTAAAAAAATAATAAGAGCTCATAAATATAGTCATGCAACCTTAGCCAATCAGGTCACTTTTTTTACCCAAAAAGTAGAATAAGCATGCATGACAATGTTATTATGAATGTATTTTTAAGTATCATTAAAAAAATTAGTTGTGAAATGTAAAAATATTTTTTACGTTTAATATAATAAATTAAAAAATATATGAACCAATATGTTGACAAAGAGTTCTTAATTGTAATAAAAAAAATAAAAAGTTAAAATTTATTCTAAAATAAATAAAGAAATATGCAAATATTTAAGTCTGACTTTTGTTTCTAATGCATATGTTTTTATTTATTTTAACTTAAAGGTTACTTTTTTTACCATTAACAAATAATTTTTATTTTTATAAAAAAATAATACAAATACAATCTATTTCTATCAACTATAAAAATATAGATAAATTATAATAATCTCTTTGAAAAGTTATAAAAAAAAATATTTAAAAAAAAGGTGAACTAAACAATTTAAAATTAAAAGAGTGGTTATTACTTGAATTTGGATAAAAATCAATGCAAGGTAAAAAAAATTATACATGAAAAGGAGAGTAGTAATTATTTTTTAAAATAAAATAAAATATAAAAAAATTTATGAATTATAAGCCTAACAGACTAAACTCTCATCCCTCGTTGGTAATCTAAACATGGGTGTGCCTAGGCTTAGAGACTCAAACCTACATGCTTAAGATATTTTTTTCTCAAACCTACATGCTTAAAATATTTTTTTATAAAACAAGTGGCATATCATTTGTTTTATTTTATTTTTTTATATTGCATGATTTGTTATCTATGTGGAAGACAACCAATCACCATTTGTAATATTTTTTGATCATTAGATGTGATAAAAAAAAAACAAGTTTGAGAAAAGATCTTTTATCAACTTGTTTTCACCTGAAAACATGTAAAAAAAAAATGTTACATCCCTTCAAAAACTCATTTCAAGTCATAAAACAATCTATAATTTCTCTAAAAAAAATAATTAATTTTAAAAACTTTACAAACCTTACCTTTTTTTAACATTGGAAGATGAAAAACTCACCTCTGTCAAACTTCCCTTGTGCATCAAGATTATATTTTTTGTGGTTGAAATATCAACATCTAATAACTCTTTCTTTTCTTCTCAACTTAAGGTCTAAATTATAAACAAAATAAAGTTAGGGAACAAACATTAAATTGTTAAATTGAAAGAATAAAAAATAAAACATGTAAAAATCTTTAGACATAGTTATACTAAAATGCAAGTTTTTGAACAATAAACCTAAAAAAAGCTTGGCATTATTTTCCTTTCAAAAAAACAAATTTTGAAAAAAAATTGGTATGCAAAATTTTTTTTTTATGAGCAACAAATGCCAATTTGTTTTCTAGCAAAATCAAGAATTAATCCACCAATAGAATCTCTATGATTTTTTATTGTATATATATATATCTTTTTAATAGCACATTTTAAATTGATAATGTTTAAGAATTAAACATTTTCACTTTTTTTTTAAATAAAAAATCATGTCTTGTTATATTAAAAGATACAAATCATACCTCTTCATGTTTTTTATTTTATTTATATGACACATTTTTTACATCAAAATTTATAAATTTAAAAGATTATAATTGTTATCAAATGTTATAACCCCGCCCTACCAATAGTTATCGATATAACTTTTCTTTGAATATTTTGTTTTTTTTTCAATTAAATATTTATAAATTATACTTTTTCATATTTGAAATGGATAATCACATCTTATTATATTAAAGCATATAAATTTTCATCACTTTTTATGTAACTTTAATTTTATTTTAAAATTATAAAAAGAAAATGCTAAATTTTGAAAAGAGATGTTGATTCAATTCAAACTAGAACATTGTATAATTATTGAGTCACATATAGAGCTATAGAACTTAGATTTTAGTTTGATTTATATAGCTTGAAAAATAAAACATAGGCCTTAAACATTCATGAGAATTTAAGATTCAATTCTGCCATTTGAAAGTTTAAATCTTAGCATTAAAAGAGAAGTTCAATTTTGTGTTCTAGAAGTCCAAATACACCGATTCATTTTCATTTAAAAGTTGAGATAATTTTCTAAAACTTTCATGAAAACTATCTTTTCAAATTATGATGTTAGTAATGATGTTTTCTATAGACAAGAAGATAAAAATTGTTAATAAGTCAAGAGTGGTCATCCGCTTAATAATTAATAATCAAACCAATAGTTCAAATTTAAACATATAAAAGAAAGCATTTGCCATGCATTTAGTCATCTTGGTTTTCAGATCAAGATAATGTTCTTGCTCTCTTTCTTTATAATTTTATAATGCTTAAGTTTTGCTTTCATTAATATCTTGTTTATGCCTTTTATTTCCTTTACTATACTTCTATAATCATGTTCTCCTCTTGTTTATTTATGTTTTCCTTCTTTATTATATTTAGAGAAGTTTATTATACCAATGTGAAAATGTTTTACTAATGGCATTAAGATAAATACAATATAGACTCAATATGGATTTCAATGATTATATCCTAAACAACTTGCTATTAACATGTTTAATTATTTTTATCTTATTAATTCTTAATACCTTGTTAAATGGTTAATCTATTTTTTTTTGTATAACATGTGTCATAACTTATTTTTGGGCCCCCCGCATGAAAAATAAAAAAATTATTAAAAAATATAAATAGCAAAAAAAGGATGTCAGTTTGTCCAAACAAATAGGTAACAATTAGTTGAGAACGTTAAAAAATACAAAGATTAAAATTTTACAGTATTTTATTAACTAATGACAGCCCTATTGAAAAACAAATATAAGAAAAGTCCAAAATCAGATATTTATGAACTCAATTAAATTTTTTTAAAAGTTTAATTAAATTTATGGAGAGTTTGATGGCAAGAAAAATTGATTTTGGAGTCAATTTAGGCTTTAATTGGAAGAAATTAAAGTTTTGGGTCACATTATAATTTTTGAAAGTTAATTTGGTCAAATCAGAGACTTAATTGCATATATATTAAAATTTGATGATCTCATTGAAGAAATCCAAAACCAGAGACTAAAATGGAAAAGGCGCATAAGTAGAGGGTCTGGAATTAAAACTGGTTAGAGGCCCAATTAAAAAAATTAAAAGTTTATTGCTCAATTGAGGATTAAATTATATAATATCAAGACCAAATATCAAAGTGAAAAAATCAGCTAACTTTAAGGTCGCTGTTGGATTTTTAGCAGGGATGTAATTGCATTGATTTTAAATTAAAATTGCAATTTAGGACTTGATTGAAAAAATTATAAATTAAGGATGATTATGAAAATTGAAACATTTTTCTGCCTTTTTATTTAAATGAAACGGCACATTTTTACCAAAAAGGTGCCATTTCATGCACTTTTTTTTTAAAAAAAAAACTCAAAACGGTGTCATTTTAAACGGGACCATCATTTGCTTCCCTTGTGTGTGCAAAATAGGGGAAGAAGCTGATTTTTTCTTCCTTTGTCACCACCCTCAATCTTTCCAGCCAACACCTTCAAAAAGATATCGACACCACTTTCCACGTGTTGGACAGACGATGGAGGGGAGGCAGCATAGTGGCCACCCCATCCACTTGCTCCCTTGTTTTTTACCTATAAAAACAGGAGGAGACAGACCCCGGAGGGGGACCGAAAAAAAAAAAAGAGATCAAAATCGAAAACGTAGAGAGAGATAAAGCGAAAAAGAAAGAAAAGAGAACAAAAAAAGAGAAGACAACCATCGCGCCTCTACTGATAGCCACCATCAGCGTTGCCTCCACTCCAGGTAAGCCCTCCGCCCTTTATTTTTCTTTCACTTCTTCCTCCGCTATGCAAGACGCGCACAGTGCATGTCTACAAGCGGGGAGAAGCTAGTTACTGCGTGCTTATGAATAGTAACCAGCTAATATAGGCTGGGTTGAGCCCAGCCCATACAGTTGGGCCAGGCTTGGCTCAGCCTATGTATTTGGGTCTGGCCTGACCCATTTTTTAAAAAAATAAAAATGCTTATTTTTAAATTTTTAAATTTTTTTTGCATATTTTTTTATGAAATTTTGATTAATGTCTGGTAGTATTTTTATGTCGTAAAAATACAAATCCAATATTAAAATACTTGGTTTTCATCAAAACTTTTAAAAATACAAAAAATAAAAATAAATTTTTTTTGTGTATAGGGCCAAGTGTCTTAAAGCTAAAAAAAAAATCATATTGTATTTTTCATACACCAAAAACAATATTTTAGCATGTATTTTGGCTTTAATAACTAGTTTATTAAAGTTAAGACAACATTGGCTAAAATTTAAAAAAAAAATATTTTGTTTTGTTTTAGCATCAGGGATTATGAATTTATATGTAAAATTCCTGATATTAAAAAGGTAGTTGTTTTTAAAAAGGTGGTTTTTATCTGATAAGATAAAGATTTTTTTACTGATGAAGAATTTTCTTACCTTTAGACGGACCAACAATTAAAAAATCATAACATGACTTTAGATTTGAACAAACAAAACAATGCAGCCTACCTTAGGTAAGGTGTATTTGGGGTAGTAATACCTTCCCTTCATGCAATCAATTTTTGTACCCGATCTCTGAGACCAGTTAGAGTTCCTAGTAACCAGAATATTAGGTGGCGACTCTCATTCGAATTGTTCACTAGTAAGAGACACAAGAATTCCTTGTCTCTTTATATTTTGTCATAAATACACCACATTCACATTTCTATCTTTTCTTGGATGGTAGACAATTGTCGCGACGCCACACACGTGCGACAATATGGTATGACAAACGCTTAACACTTTGATAGCTAACCGTATGATATAACCTACACTTGTGCTATAAAAGAAACTTAATTTGTTGTTAACATAAGTTAGCATCATGAATTCCTGAAAATATTTAAAAGTTTGGTGTTACTTAAATAAAATAATTAATATGATCATGTTAACAATTTATAATGAGCTATTAATGACTGATCATCCGATTGAAATCTTGACACAACTAAAAGATTGATGTCTTTTCTCAAATATAGGAGTATCGAAATAATAACTAACCTGACATGACTTGGATCGAATTACAGAGAAGTTAACTATATAAATTATAAGCAGCAATAACAACAACAAAAAGAAGAAGAAGTAGAAGAAGAAGAAGTTAAAGAAGACTTTGAGATTGTAAGATTAATGTGAGGATTAAATAATGATAAAAATAAATGACAATGTTAGAAACTCCATTAATAATATCTTAAACAAGTATAGTATAATTTTTTTTTATTACTCAACTGGAACCACACATAAATGAGGTTCCAATCAGATTATAAATTGTTAACATGATTACATTAGTTATCTTATTTGAATAATGTTAATAGCTGTAAATATTGTCAGATATTTATGATTATAACTTATGTTAACAATAAATCAAGTTTCTTTTATAGTATAAGTGGCAGTTATACGATACGGTTGGGCAATGAAAGTGTCAAGCATTTGTTGTACCAAGTGTTATAAAATATAAATCTAGATTAGTCACTTAACAAACAAAGTATTAAAAAGTAAACAAGATAACAAATACAAAACATGTTAGTATTAAACATTAAAGTTCATATTAAGTTTACTCTATACTTATTCTTATACCATTAGTGTACTATTTTCACCTTAACATAACAAACTTAGCTAAACATAATAAAAGAGAGAAACATAAATAAACAAGATAAGAATATAAATAAGATATAAGTTAGCTACGTAAAAGAAAGAAAATGAAAAGTATAAACAAGAGATTAATGAAAGTAAAACTTAAACATTACAAAAATATAAAGAAAGAAAGGAAAAACATAATCTTGATATGAAAACCAAGATGCATAAATGCATGAAAAATGCCTCCTTTTATAGGCCAAAATTGAAATCTATTGACTTGGTGACAATTATTATCATCTTATTTAAACAAAACGTCATTGATAATGTCAGAATTTGAACAGACTTAAACCATAAAAGTTCTAGAAAATTATCTCAATTTTTTTTTAAAAGGTCATTTGGACTTTTAGAACTCGTGATATGGGTTGAATACTAAACAGTGTTTGGGCTGCAGGACAAATTTTGATTTCTTCGTTGTTAGTAAGATTTGGACTTCTGAATAGCAGAATGGAGTTTTGCCTTTCCATGAATGTTTTAGGCCTATCTTTTAACTTTCCATCCATATAGAGCAGACCTAAATCCAAGATCTACAGTTCCAGATATGATCCAATGACTAAACAGTATTCTAGTTTAGGTTGAACCAACATCTCTTTTCTAAATTTGGCCCTTTTTATGTCCTTCTAATTTCAGTTATTAAACTCATTAATCAATCTATTTATTTATGTGATAAACCTGAATTTAAGATGAATATTTGTCATAAATTAAAGATATTTTATGGTATCAGACTTTTTATTATACAATATGCTTGAATTAAAAAGTTATTGATACTTCAAGTGTAAAATGATAATATAAAACCTTGATAAAAACATGCTCTTAAAAACTAATCAAGTTTCCAAGTCCAAAGGTTATAGACCTATAAAGAAATTTAAAGAAAACTCTCTAGTATTTTATTAAAAGTTTGAATAATAATCTTAATATCAAAATAACCTAGAAACTTCTATTTATATTAATTCTAAATTTCTTTATGGAAAAATATTTCTAATTAAAACTAAAATCTTTTACAGGAAAAGATTCGTAATAAAAAATTACCTAATTAATATAATCCAAATACTAATTAATCACATTAGAATTTCTAATTAGTAAACTACTAATCAAATTAAAATTTCTAATCTAAATACAATAGTGTGAATAAAAATAACCTTGTATAATAACTTCTAAGTCTTATTTAAATTAGGAGTGATCATTTTCGGTTCAGTTTAATTTTAACTATAAAAAGTAACCAAACTAATTTTTTGATTAAAAAAGGCAACCAAAATCAAACTAAAATTGGTTCAAACTAACCAACTTCAGTTTAATTACTTTCTTTTTAAAAAAAAAACTAGCAAAAACCTATATTGTATTTTGGACTTTTTGATAGGTTTTTCTGATGGGCTTGTAATTGGTGTTAATTTTGTTTAATTTTATAACAAGATTCTAGAATATATTTAATTTTTTTACATTGATTATTCATTTATATTACATTATTAATGCCAATATTGTGTTCAATATGTTCCAAGCCTTCCCTACTATTTTTTTTAGAGTAAGACTCCTACATCAAAGTTTAAATAGCACACACCAAGTTAAAATTTAAATTACAAAGCATTACCTTCAAAAGAACTTTAAAAAAACAATCAATAACCTTATCATAAAACACTTATGTATTTTTTTAGAAAAAATTATATGAATCCACTTAAAAGGTATCCAAGCATCCACTTATATGATTGTAATATAAAATCTTTGGGAACTTACAATGAAAACATGACATCAATTAGCTAAAAAGAAAGCTGAATGATTTTCAATAGTATACCCTAGCGGTTAATCCAAGATTAACTCTAAAGTTGTTTGGATGATTGCATCCATCTAAAAATACAAGAAGCTAAAATCTTTTTAGCTAACATTAAAATGAATAGAAAACGATTGTCATACCAAGGCTAAGCATTCATCACTCCTCTATAGGTATTTTTGAAATATAAAACCTACCTTCTTCCTCAATTGTTTTATTTATCACCTAAATAGGAGATAATGATACAAACATCAAGGAATCAAGAATTCATCCAACTGAGTATAATTGTAGGACTAAAAGAGAGAAAAAAAATGTAAAATGTCACTTTAGCAGTAACTATTATTGTAGTTTTTATTTTTTAAGAAAAACAAATCACACCATTATAAAATCATTGAATTCATGCTTATAAAAAGCAAATCTGCAACTTCATATACATTATACCAGTACCTAAGCTAACATATTCACAATACCAACTTGAATACATCCAAAGAGGTAAAGCAACTATATTTATCCCATATATCCCATATAGCATAGTGTTTGAATTCTAGATATGTTTAACATTTTGTACAATTAGTCTAAAAAATGAAATTATGAAAGACAACATTCTATACAATAAATCTAGTTGTATACTGAATACCCTTTTATATATATATATACATCATAGTCATGGTTAATTGCTCATAATTAATTATAATTGTAAAATGATGAACATTGGATGTATCACCAAATTATATCTGACTTCAGAGACTGGGCTACAAGAATAGTAAACACAATTAGAAAAAATAGCACATGGCTTTTACAACAATTAAATGTCTAAATAAGAAAATAGGTAAACAAATCTCAAAACCTCTCAAGTCTCAAACTTTTAGAGCTATCATTAACATTAATGTAAATGAAAATACACAAAGCATATGTTAAAAAAATAAAAACAAAAATTGACAAAAAAAAAATACCTTGTGTAACAAAATTCAAGGTCAAGTGCAAATGAAAGAGTCAAGGAGGTAACTAATTTGCTAGATCTGGAGGTTAGGTGTGGTGATTGGTGTGTGCCATGCCTGTGTGGGAGAGAGAGGTGACCGGTTTGTTAGATTTGAAGATGAAGATCAAAGCTTTATTGAAGATTTGATAAAGATTGAAAACTTGTTAGATGATTAGATTTGGCCATGAATAATTGAAAGCGATGAGAAAACTATTTTTTATCAAGTTAAGAGTAATTGAAATCTAAAACTGTGAGATGAGAAAACTATTTTTTATCAAGTTAAGAGTAATTGAAATCTAAAACTGTGAGAGATTAAGATATGAGATTAAAATCTAAATTTTAAGAGTGTGATAAATTAAGATAAAAGAGTTTTAAAATTCTTAAGGGCCAGGAAACGGCTTACAAGAGTTGAGGTGCAAGGAGTAAGAAGATGTCAGCTATAAAGCACTTTTAAAGTATTTTTTTAACTAAACTAGCTCGATTTGTTTTTTTTTTTAATTTCAAGTTTATTAAATCAAAACTGAATCTAACCAAATTTTTTTTAAAAGATTTAAATTATTATTTTTTTATAATTTGGTTATTCATTTTTTTTATTTAATCAGTTTTTTTAATTTTTTGACACATCCCTAATTTGAATGTGTTCTTGTTATGAGATTATCATGGAATTTTAACATAATAATAAAAAATACCTCTAGAATAATGCAATAAAATAATTATAAATTTATATGATACAACATGCTTTTCAACATATTCAACATATGATTATAATTATAATAACAATATCAGTTTAAACATTTAAAAATATATCAAAATATTTTTTTTTATTTTTAAAAATTATTTTAACATCAATACAACAAAACCATCTAAAAACATAAAAAAAATTTATTTTAAACAAAAATTTAAAATTTAAAAAGTCAATTTACACTTCATTTTCAAAAACACATTAAAAAATATGGTTAAGGCAAAACCTTGGTTTTGGGTTTTTCTATAATGGCTTAAATTTACCATGACAGGGGTCAAATTTAATTTACCGACTTTCAGGTAGCCCAAAAAAAGTAAAAGTTACCAATGACTTGTATTCATTGTAACAATCACCCCGGGCTGAGCTCTCTGTTTTACAAATAAATGGACTGCAGGATCTCTTTAACACAAACCTAACACAAAAACCCATTTGTTCAACAACATAACAAGAAGTGCACTCGTTGGAGCAGGACAAGAAAAAAACAAACATGCTGGAACGGAACAATCTCCAGACAGAAACACATGGATATCAGCCACTAATTCACAGTGCAGTAACAAGATTAAAACTCACCACCAAGGTATGGAGGGTACACAAACAGCATGCATCTTCGCTCACCAGAGCCAGCCAGCCAGCCAGATGCTATCAATAATTAACATGGATATCTCCTAGGAAATCGACTTTCGTGGAGCAGCCATTTTTTCCGCATCCAAACGGGCTTCTTTATTTTAGCCACAACTCAGACCAGTGCTAAAACTCATCTGCTCCCTATTCATAATCTTGAGCATCTGCAGACTCATCTTGCCACTTGACCTTTGGGCAACAAATTCATGTCGAAGAAACAGAAATGTCTCGCATCACAAGAGGAAGAACGAGCAGTTTGACTGGTTTCTACAGCTTATTTCAGGGTCAACAGAGTAGGAAAAAGAGCTTAGCAACTCATCATTCATGCAGAGCAAATATCCGGATTCTTCTAATAGTACACATTTAAGAATCCATTTGATGGTCGAAACCTAGTTCATGAACCCAGTGTACGAAAAAACCAGTGTTCTTGTATGTAACACCCTCAAAATCCTTCGCATAGGAGTGACAAATTTTAGAAGCTACATTAGAAAAACATCAGGTACTTGCAGTCAGTGGCTACCATAAAGCATAGTTACAAAGCCTTTTTTGAACCCAGGGATAAACCACAGTGATTCTACATTTCAACATGGTTCCAGTCAATTGTTTTGTCTTCAAAGCCATGGTCTGAATGGTGAAGCCTGTTCCGACCCAGTCTGCTCATCATGGCAAGACCTGAAAAGAAAAGGAAAAAAGAATTATAGTAAGAATAGATATCACATTAAGAATTAGAAATTGACAGCTCTTTTACTGCTTGTTAGGTGAGTGCAAAGATTTATGTGTGCTTCCAGTTTCAAAAAGTACAACGGGAAAAAATCCTTACACACCACCATTTATAATAATTAAAAATACTGTAATGATCATCAGTAACATTGGGTATGAAAAAATGGTGTGATATATCAATGAAGCATTATCCACAAAATACTTGCTCGAAGAAAGATTAAGCATTGGAGGAAATAGAAAGTCATAAATTTAAACTGACAGGTTGATTAAATATATTAATTCAGAAGGCATATCAGGATATATGGGGGATATGCAACACTGCAAAGGAAAATAAATTGTTACCTTCAACCATTTTGTAAAGAGCTGACCACCACCCATCTCTGGATATTTGATATTGATTTAGTGACTCATCTATTACTTTGTCATGCTTCCCTTCCAACACTCTTTGCAAAGTTACCACCGCATCCTTTGTTTTCTTCAGAACAGAGTTTTCATCCTCAATTTCCAGCTGTTGGAGGTCATTCTGCGATGAAGTGAGGCTAACAGCAAGAGCAAACTGTGCTGCAGCAGCCCAGCGGGAGGAGGCCAGCCATCTCCTCGGTCCATCTAACTGTTTGTTCTCTTCTCTTCCCAACCTACCCTCTTGTTCCCCTCCCATTACCAAGCTGCGTAAGTACTGAGCATTTGCAGCCCCTGTACTTTGAACCATCTTAGAGAAGGCACTATCTTCATTTGAAAGCAGTTGCTCTGGTGTATCATACTCCAGAACCTGAAGGAACAAAAACAGAAAAATAATAGAAGCAAAAAGCATCAGAATTTTCTTAACAGTCTATCAGTTGATTCCATAATAGACAGCAGCAGTCTGCTGGTCATTTGAAGTCAGTTCAGTATTACAGGTTCAGGGCTAAACCAATAGTAGTAAGTTTGAAGATATGAAAATGACTTGGGATTTGAAACAGGTCACCTGACATAATTTAAGGTTCATTTTCCTTTAAAACAATAACATTTCTATTCACTTGTAGCCTTACACACAGAATGTGAGAAAGTGCTTCCTACAAGTCACTTCCCATGAAAGAAAAAAGAGCCTGGAATAAAATTAAAACACTGTCATACCCGGCCAGAATCAAGCAGAATGACCCGGTCACAATCAATGATGGTATTGAGTCGATGTGCAATAATTAGCATTGTACATGATCTGAATTCTTCCCGAATAGTTTTCTGAATAAGAGCATCTGTTCTGACATCAACAGCTGCAGTAGCTTCATCAAGAACAAGTATCTTTGATCTTCGCAACAATGCCCTAGCAAGACTTAACAACTGTCTCTGTCCAACACTGAAATTATCCCCTGCCTCTGTAACCTAAACAAATTATGAGGAATGTTATAGTTCAAATTCAACAGAACATTTACAGATATTCAAGAGAGTTAATAATAGGACATGCATATAACATATGCATATCCAATCGTAGGGATAAAAGACTGGTGAGTTTAGTTTGCAATTTTATGCATATTCAATCATTCCAGTCACCATCAAATTAAAACAGATTCCCATGTGTCATTCTATTTGCCTTTCTTTCTTAAGCATTTATCAAAACCATATTGTTACACAATTTTCCTATGAACATGTGTCCTTGATAAATCAACTCCTACTTTTAAGCCACAAAAACCTACGCATAGAGGGAATAGCATAACTACAATGATAAAAATGTCAACCATACAGATAAATTCTTTTTTGAATAAAATAATCAATCCCATTTCATGTCCCATTTCACCCTTTATTTCCTTCGTTTACTTTTCCTCCTGTTCCTTTTTTTTGTCTGTATAAAATGATAAAAAATATACAGCAACTGTGGGAAAAAAAAATATTTACAAGACACTTTGTCAATGTAATACAAATACAAACTCTATAGTCATATGCTTGAGCTAAGTTCTTTCTACTAGATGAACCCATCCAATGGATTTTAAAATTGGAAATATTTAGGACTTGATAAATTATTGCAATATAACAGAGTTTTAGCAGAAAAAGATAATGACCATAGAACAGAGGAGTAGCTATATGAAATTGAAGCTAGAAAAACAAAAAGCAAAGGAACCTCAGAGTAAATATTAAGATTTTATGTGAAAGGTTTTACCCAAACTTTTCCGTAACACATGCAAGCAGGCACTCTCAATAAAAGGTTTATAACAAAACAGTGAAGAAGAAAATGCAGGAAATTCTATAAGATGGAAAAGCTGCAACAGTACTAAAAGACTAATCAAGAACTCTTCTTAGATATTCTTAAAGGGGAGAACAAGAGAAGAAAAACCCTTCCTGCTTAAAATCATTCAGACTAACAGGACTTAAGAGACATTTACAACAAACTTCTACAACATGTTACTCAGAACACCCATCCTCATCTCCTTGCATTATGTTGGTGATGCAGACAAGAAAAGAAGGCGGAATAACAGTATTATTTTACTATGTGTGGCATTAGTCCCTAGGATTAATATTGTTTTCTTATTTACAAGTTCATTAACTCATTGGAATACCCATGCTTGTAATGCTTTATTTTCAAGTAAGAGTTTATTATGGATTGTTTATTCTGGAATTTTAATATTGTATGACTATTCTAGATTTTATTATTATCTAGAACTATTAATATTTATTATTTAGTAGTTAAATTAAGATTCTAATTCTCTTAGGATGCGTATGGTATACTGGACAGAATTGGAAGGATGAGACTGGACTGAATTAGGCAATACAGGATAAGCATGTTTGGTGCACATTGGATTGGACTGGAATAAACAACTCTGTATTGCATTTGACAACCACAAAACAAGTCAGATCAACACTATATAAGTACAATAATACTCATGCATTCTCATATGAATAAATACAATAATAATAATCTAATTCTTTTTATTTGTTTTCAATTTATAGAATTAATTCTATTATAAAATAATACTATATTATGTTATATAATTCTTATTTGTTTAATAATAAAATACTTAATTAAAATATAATTAATTAATTACAGTAATAAATATCCAATGCATGATTGTAAAAACCAGGCTCGACAGTTTATAATTAGACTGGCTAGGTCATTGATCTAGTCACAACTAGTCATCACCACCATGACTTCGAAAAAAAAAAGAAACTGCTTAGAGTAGAATACAAACCTTGGACCAATTTTATTAACGATTCAATTTAGTTTTAATATTAGAAAGTTGAAGTTAAAATAACTAATCCATTGAATCAGCTCACTAACCTAGCAAGTTGACCCATGATTTGATGATCTGGGATTTTAGCTAGGTGGCTGTGTTAGATCTAACAATGATCACAAAAATGTTAATTATGTTTAACAAATAACTCCACACATAATTAAAAAGTAGTCTTTTATTTATGAATATATTTGAGTATTTTCACAAATAAAGTTATCATTTTATTTTATTTATTTTGAAATTATAAATCTAAGTATTTTATTTTAAAAAAACATTGAAGTAAATAAATTTTATTATTGTTGAAACAATTAGTTTCTTTTATCTTATTTTCATAAATAAACATTTATTTTTAAAAATAATTAAATTTTCATTAATTTATTTATTTTCATAAAAAGTTATATGCAAAAAGTCTGAAGCTCAAAAAGGCAATGATATTTTCCAATTTAAGAGAAATAAGTATGGGTAGCATACAAAGAATGTTTTGATAAGTTTGTCCCAGGGAACAACCTTATCCTTGGGGGGCGTTCAAGAAAAAAAAATTATGGGACAAGATTGAAACCACCTCTTTTCCTGTTTCAAGTGCACACCAAGTAACTTCAGTGGACAATTTGTGTTGTTATAATGTCCCGTGTACCAAACATATCCTTATGGATTTAAGACTTATTATTTTATTTAGTTTGATGCCTCTAAATAAACATCTAGATATTCAGTTATAAGTTCATTGAATTATTGAATAAATATAAAACCTTCTTCAAGATTGTGTCTCTCTTGTTTGGTGATCTTCCTGGTGGTTTCACACCAATTTATGAATAAAACTTCCAAACCATATACTTTTGAAAGTGTGATGCAATCTCTCTTAGGTGTAATAACTCCTAAGAACTAAGAACGAAGCTTAGTTTTTCCTCCTTAGTGTGACTCCTAGAAAAACTTTCCATCTTCCTACAGTTTCGCAGCAAACAAACCCCAATATCCTCACCATCAAAACAGCCTCCATTGGAACTCCTAAACATCCATATGTTCATAACCAATCAAACCTATAACCATTAGCCACCAAAAGATCAATTCAAACCCTAAAGTCCCTTTTAGGGTTACTGTTTACTGTCTCAATAAAACAGTACCAGAACAAAACCCCTAAGCTGCCATGCAATAGTTATGCTAGATGATAAAATCAGCCCTTGGGAGCAAAAGATACCTGAACAACAACAGAGATACATTAAAAGGAAAATCTCAAAATATACCTCAGAATCCAGTCCTAAGGAATTCCTTCGGATAACATCCTTCAAATGAGCCCTCTCCAAAGCCTCCCAAAGATCAGCATCATTGTGTTCACTGAAAGGATCAAGATTAAACCTGACAGTTCCTAAACAAAAGAAATGTGGGGCAGTCAACTAAGTATAATTCATCATAATCATGGTTCAAACTTCAAAATAAGATTTTAGACAGTGTACCTGAAAAGAGAACAGGTGACTGTGGTATGATACCAAGTACTTTGCGTAGATCCATCAATCCAAACTTTGAAATATCACAATCATCAATCAAAATCCTTCCTCTTTCCAGCTCTACAATTCGAAATAAAGCATTGAGCATGCTGGACTTTCCAGCACCAGTCCTTCCAACAATCCCAACCTTGTCACTAGGAAAAATAGTGAAGGACAACCCATGCAACACTGGTGGAAGTTCAGGCCTGTAACGTAAGACAACATCTTCAAATTTGATCGCTCCTGAAGAAGGCCATCCAGGAGGGGGACGATTGCTCTCAATAACAAGTGGAGCCTCTGATGGCAACTCTATATAGGTGCCAACCCGTTCCACAGAATTTAAGCTATTCTCTGCCAAACTAGCAAGTCTCAGTACAGCAGTCAATAAACTAGTGATGTTTAAAGCATAACTGAGAAGTAGACCCATTGTAGATGCAAAAGCCTGCTGGTTATCTGCTCTCCCATTCTGCATAACTGCAAAGGTCGCTGTAAACCAAATCATAATGCCCCCTAATGTTTCCAACCGGATTGCCAGCCAGCGGTTTGCACTCATGTTTACCAGGGTATATCTGACATTGTTGTCCATTGATTTTCCATTTATGCTGGCCATCCGATCATAAGCTTTGTATGCACGAATAGTTGACAGACCATTCAGAGCTTCTCCAAATTGTGCATAAACAGGTGATCTAGTTATGGAATCCAGTCGCTTTACTTCACGGGCTGTGCTCTGTAGAACAAAATGGTTCTTAGATAGAACAATGCATTTAGAAATAAAAATGCATCTAAGGATAGAAATTATTTATCTTCCGAAAAGTCACTGAAGCATCATAATATGTTTTTTATCCTAGATATACTGCAGCAAGAATTCATGATAACAATAATAACAGAACAACAATGATAAAAGCTAAGAGCAAAGCATTGCATCAATCTCCTACTACATACATAACTACTCGTCAATCTACACAATATTCTGATATTCGATTTCAACAAACACGGCATGATACAAACTTGCTGTAAACTTCCAAGCATCTTAGCAGTGTCCATGACAATAAATGATGAAATCTCGAAATCAAAATGCTGATGAATGTTATGATATGACAAATAAAATAAAAAATTATTGCAATTGCTAGAATTCAGATGAATGAAGGACATGATAAAAAAAACTGGCTAAATTGAGTTTTTCCATAATAGCAGCAACAAAAGTAGTCTGATTCACATTGAACAGACAAGGTAAGAAAGAAAACATAAACTAACCTGCATGAGGGAACTGAGAATAAACATAGGGGCCACTATTACAGAACAAACTAACAAAATCTTGTCCTTAATTCCACAACCAATCCATATTGATGCGAAAGTATGATGGAATGGCTGTCATATTTAGAGAAGAATTTTCATGGAACCCAAGGCTAGTTTAATTTCATCAATCACGAGTTGTTTTTGATCAAGGAACACATGTCCATGGTTGATTTCTTGTTAGGGATTAAAGTTTGAATCAAGTATAATTTATGCATAACAGAGGGCTTTCATACTTTTCAGACTTTGTGGAGGATCTAGTCTTATTTTGGAGCTTAGCTTCTGGCTTTCAGAAACTACTCCTAATTGTAGGGGCAGAATTGTTAATTCTGCATCTTTCTGCAAATTTCAAGATTTGGCAGAAGGTCTAGTCTCTCACAAGCTTTTTCATTATGGTTTCCTTTCAGTTTTGGTTTTCTACAAACCTGATAACTTATTCCCTTGTTCTAATCTCAATTTTCTTCAAGTTATAGTTGTTTAGTGTTGTTTTCTTTTTCCACCCTATGTCACCTAATCATATTTTGGAGCATGGTTTCTTAGTCTTTACTCTTTAATTAATAATTTTTTATTTACTTTCCTAGTTAATTCAAGAATAGTTAAGTATTATTTATAAATCTCAGTCTTAGTCTATTTCCGAGTTCTAATTTTCAATAAGAATGTAAATGTCATATCAGGAGTTACATTATTTCATAGGCTTGGTTCCCAAGACTTTCCCTTGTTTCTCTATTTCATCCTTGCTCTAATATTTGCTGCCACGGTTCTCAGATTATTATCAACAGGCTTAATCCAACCCAAATCCTTAGATTTATTGGACTTCAATCCCAAAACCTAATTCCCATCAACAGAACTACAATTCTACAATCTTCAAAACTATCCTTCATTATAATTCTGTCAAGTCTGGAATACATACAGTACATAAATGTGCATTCTGTCTGTGTGTGTGGGCACACAAGCACACTTTTTGTTAAATGTCAATGGTATTCAACAAAGTTGGTCACCTATCATTTCTCTAGAGTTCAACATATATTTGCATTTATTAAAGATGGAAATGATCTGATCATACGTGCTTTGAGTTACTAATTTGCTGATGGAACAAGTGCCTGCTCTAATACTAGCATAAGGTAAAAATATTTAACAAAATTATTAGCATGAGGTAAATACTAAATGAAAGAAAATACTAAACAGGAAAAGATAAAATGTCAGAAGAAAGGAGGAACATTTTAGAAACAAAAATTAAAAAGAGGAATAAAAGAGGAATGTGAGAATAAAAGGTTCCAGGTACCTGGTAATATAGGTAGGCTCCATAAAACAAAACCAAAAGTGGCATTATGGCCCATAAAGACATGGTGCTCACAATTCCAATGAGAACAAATGTAGAAAGAAGCTGTGATATTTGGCCCATGAACATATTTACAAATATGGCAACATTTCGATCAATATCACCTAGATCTTTGGCAAACCTATTGATAATACGTCCAAGTGGATTGGTGTGGAAGAAGACCATTGGAGCTCTTAGTATGGAATTAAGCATCGCATCATGCAGTCTCTTGGCGGCATAGAGACTGCATGTAATCAACCAGTATGAATTTAATAATGTCACTGACACCTGGATATAGTAGAAAAAAAGATTTAAAATTAAGTTGGTACGTGATAGAAGATACAAGATTTTGAAACTATTCCTTTAAAACAAAAGGATGGTGAAGATGTCTCTACATGTTTGGAAAACAGGAAACAAAGCAACATAGAATAATGAATTATCGGAAAAAAAGCATAAAGGGAATGTCTATGCTTGAAATGTAACTTAATTTCATCCAACTGATTGATACCTGACCAATTGATAGAAATGAATAGATTAGATTATAGTAGAGAGGCCCATGTCTCTTTGAAGTGCCTTGATCTGTCCAATTGCTCAACCATGTACTACTTGAAACACGTAAAACTTCTGTCATTAAATAGCACATGAAGAGTATCATCACCACCCATGCACCTCCTAATGCATTCTTGTACCTGGTATGAAGTAATCAAAATACTGGTCAGAATATTATGGAAGAAACAAAGATAAGAACCTATAATTGACAATTAATAAATGATTCAGCACACATCATGTAGGAATCAATAAAAAGCCATTCTTGCAAAAGGAAATACTTGAATCTCCCCCTTGTGCAATTTAGGCGTGGTACCTGCCATAGTGTTTAGCAAAGATAAAACTAGGGTTCTCAAGCTGTAAAATTACAAACCTCACTGTAGAGAAATCTAGAGAATTCTCTAGTATTTTATTGAATTTGAATAAGTCTTTATCTTTATAAAATAAACTAAACATCTCTATTTATATTAGTACTAAAATCATTTATTGGACAGGATTCCTAATTAAAACTTACATAATTAATAGGAATCCATATAGCATTAGAATTCCTAAATAGTAAAATACTTATTAAATTAAAAGCTCCAAGTTAAGTAGGAATCAAATAATTAGATCCAAAATTAGTCAGGAAAATAGTAACTTCATGTTTCATATGAGATGCTTTTGGGTTTCTTTGCAGACTTCTTTTTAGGCTTGGCCTTCTCAATCTAGTTTGTAAACTTCTTGGATATTTGTCCCATGTCAATCATCCCCACTTCAGAAAACAGTTTCCTCTAGTTATCTATCAGAAATTGAACTCTTCCATTCTAAAGGAACAAATACTTTGAATATGATATTGTAGCTAACATATTTATAAAGTAGCATGTCTTTGACCCGTGAACTTCAGAATTTAATTTATGATGTGTGTATAATAAGAAAAAATCCATATTTGATGTTATATTTTTGTTCCTATGAAATCCACTTATAGTTCATTCCCACATTTTTCTTCTTCAAACATGAGTTCAACATCATGTATGTCCTCCCATATTTCAACTATTGTATTTAAAGGAACACCAAAACAATTTTTCATAATATCTCTAGAAGACTTGTCAGAAATTATCAGTCCTCCATGTCCTAGTTTGCAAGATCTTCATCATCATATAAATCTTCTTCATCAAGTTCACATAGGACAACCTCATCATCGAAAGATTCTTGCTCATACTAACATTCAACTCTTAGGTTGTGGTTGTATGTTTTGATATGAAAAGGTCTCATGGTCTCCAACTTCATCTTCACCAACACCCTTCACATAAACAAATAGCTGTCTAAGTGGAATTTCAAGAATAGATCCAAGGTAAGGTTGACCCTGAGATAAGTCTCCAAGCAAGTTCATTTACACTTTGTGCCTCCCATTAGCCAATATTAATCTTCTTTATCATATGACCTTCCCACAAGGTTGGCTGAGAGAGTCATCCCAGGCACGTGCCTCTCTTTTTCCCCAATTCATGGGCAACAGAGGAAGGCGGCCTTGAATTCACTAAGTCTACTAGGCAAAGGAGACATGTGAGATAAAGATAAGTTATAAGTTTATTAGCTGTGGTTATTTTATTCTAGTTAGCTGTTAGTTTCCTAGTCCAAGTAGTATTTGATTTTAGTTACTTATTGGATTGTAATTCCCTAGTTGGAGGGTATTTAAAGGGAGAACAGACAATAAAGATCATTATTTTATGGAAATTATTTTTGTTAAATATAAATTGGAGCGAATCCTGTGTTGCTAGTTACTAATTGTTCTTATTAGATTCAACGTGTGGTTGAACCAAGAAGCTTTACATCACCTAGCGCCTCATGCCTGGATGTAAGGTCATTAAATCTGGCATTGAGGCTGCCAAATCCAATTTGCATTCACCCCTCTCAAACTATTATCACTACTAAATGGCAATCTAGCTAATCTCAAATAGCCTGTATCCTCTGATCACCATCATGGAGATAGTTGCCACCATCTGTTCCACGATTCTCTACACAGTTTGCCATCAATCCAGATGTTGACCCACTCTTATACCACCTAATGCAGTATATAGTGAAAATAAAACTAAGATTCTCAAGCCCCAAGGTTATAGACCTAACTATAGAGAAATCTAGAGAAAATTCTCTGGTATTTTATTGAATTTGAATAATAGTCTTCATCTCCATAAAATAAACCATACATCTCTGTTTCTATTAGTACTAAAATCATTTATAGAAAACGATTCCTAATTAAAACTTGCATAATTAATAGAATTCATCTAGCATTAGGATTCCTAAATAGTAAAATGCTAATTAAATTAAAAGTCTTGGGTTAAGTAGGAAACAAATAATTATGATCTAAAATTAACTAAGAAAATAATTAAAACAAGAAAAAAGTAATTTCATGCTTGATATGAGATGCTTCCAAGTTTCTTTGCGGACTTCTTTTCAAACTTGGCCTTGTCAATCTGGTCTGTAAACTCCTAGGATAATCGTTCCATGTTAGCATCTGAATTCACTCTTCATTTTGTCCATTTTGTCTGAACATTTAGAACCTAGATCCTTTATGTTTTATAAGGCTGATTTTCATTTTAGTTGCACTTCCTTTACAATATCTCTTCCTGAGCTCCACTGATCAGCATATCAATATGCTGATATAACATCATAAAGATTCCACCAAAGGAAATATTGACAGCAGTTCTGTAATCAAAACACTGTATCTAATTCTCACCTCAAAGATGCCTTGCCATTGCACGTTCATTCATAATGTCGAGCTACCATTTAATATTTCATTTCAACATCTAAACCATGTTGAGTAAACAAATATACTACCTTACATTATGATTTCGCAATCCTCCTCAACACATCAGAAGATCAGAACGAGAGGCAGCAGCACGCCAACAGGAATAACCAAGAAACAAACAAGCAGTGCAGTATCTTTTTTCTATATTTTTCCTCAAGCCAGAGAAATTTTATTTAACAATAAAATCATATTTACAGCTGTCATTTGGTAAAATAAACTAAATGAAGAACATCTCAGTAAAGTGCCCATCACCACTAGTGGCAAAGGCAATTTTTTTGTTACATGTAGTTAGATTTTCTAGTGAATGAGAATAAATGAGTATGGCACTCTATACATATTATCCATGGGCTATTTATAAATATCTATGTGCATATATACATACATATTTATAGATGATCACATAATAATTTTTTTGGAAAAATATAACATCAAAAGTGTCAAGCA
This sequence comes from Populus ilicifolia, assembly GCA_015708895.1. NCBI lineage: Eukaryota > Viridiplantae > Streptophyta > Magnoliopsida > Malpighiales > Salicaceae > Populus > Populus ilicifolia. The sequence goes on along the minus strand of SRLM01000658.1, from coordinate 401,954 downwards.
AAGAATGAAAATTAGGTGAATGCAATGATGTATGTTAATTATTATCCATATTGTTGTGTGATTTGCAAATAAGAAACAAAACAACTATCAATAACATATTAAACTTGTATTAAAAGTACGAAATAAATATATTTGATAGCATTTAATGAACTTTCTTTTAAACTTAAAATAATGAGGGGCACCCAATGCAGCTTTGTTTGGAACTATATGAAAATTGTGGAAAATTTCAAGGATTAAATGAGGGATGTGCAAACATTTAAGGGGAGCTAATCCCCTTCTCTAAGATGCAGCTTGGCCCCTGCACCACCCAAAATTCCAATTTCTAGCATATGTAATATATTGATACAAGAATTTTTTTTCTTCACCTTCTTTCTGAATTTTTTTTCTTCACCTTCTTTCGTTTAGAGAAGCAATGATTTATTGCACACAAAAAAGAAACGAAAAAACAACTCCAGCAAGATCAGACACTAGAAAGGTCATGAAGCCCTTTTTAGAGACAGAAGATAGGGAATATGAATACGATGGAAATAGAATTTTCTTCAACTAGCTATCCAAATTGAGATACTTAAGGGCAAGAAAGAGGTATGAGATAGAGAATCTCTAAGTAGCAAGACTTATTGTTCCGGTAGTTATGATGAGAGGATTAATCAAGGACATTGCACACCTTCCAATATATATCATTCAAATAAAAATGAAAATTGCAGTTTCACAAAACACAATATTGAAGCACTGGATTTTAGTCTGTATTTTATTACCTTATCAGCACTTTCAAATTGACAACACCTGTTTCCCGTTCTTCTTGCTTGATAAGAACAGATTTGCCTTCTTTTGGTTTCTTTGTACCACTTACATTCTTCGGCAAGTTATTCATTACCCCATTAGTAATCTGCTTTGAAGAGGTTTTATGATCAACAATTTCGTTATTTTCCTGTTCTTCATAATCTTCCATTTTCCCTGCATTTTCCATCAGCTTCTGGAACAGCATTCCATTATTAGAGAGGTCCTCAAAGGTGCCCTCCTCTTTCACCGTACCCTCATGAACCAGGATGATTCTATCAACTTGAGAAAGAAAATGAAGTTGGTTTGTGACCAGAATTCTCGTTTTCCTGCTTAATTCTCCCTTGATGCATTTATCAAAAACCTGGAGATAATAGGTAGTGCACATAGATCACCTTTGCTAGAATAAAATAAGGAAATTGCTATGCATGCTAAAAAATTAGCACTGAAATTCCAACAGACAGTGTGGCAAGTGTAGGTGGTGAATTGTAGGTCCCATAAATAATAAATAATTGATTAAGCATTACATTAGATTGTATTAAAAATTTTGTATGATACCAATGCTCTAGAGATAAAAATAAACTTATTTGATCAAATTTTCAGAACATATGTAGCAAGTGTTTCTAAGACAAAAGGACATCCCAAAAAGATGAAAGCAGATATATTTTTTTTCCTACAAGGTGAACTCTAGCAATTTCCCAGGTTGAACCCTGGATACCTCTGCAGTGCAAAGAGAGTCTACCAGCCCACACTCCAGCAGGTTATAAATGAGAATCAAATATAATAAACACAATCTAAGTGAAAGGAAGTTTTGTAAGAACTTCAAGACATTAGGAAAGCATAAATTATCCATTGGTGTGAACCTGAGACCAATCAAAACCCCACCCCAAATACAGTGTTCAGTTCCCCACAACATTAGACACTAGAATCCTACTTCAGCAGGATCGTTCCTTGGCACTAGAGTTGTCTTTTCTATTCCCTATTTCTCTAATAAATTTTGCAAAGACTTGTCCATCCACATGGATACGCACGTAGAAATCATAACCCCACCCCAATACAGCATTCTCTTACCAACAATATTAGAAATTAGAATCCTACTTCAGCAGGATCCTTCCTTGCAATATATATTTTTCTTCGGTCCCAATCTCTACTATGTTTGCAAGGAATATTCACATGGACATGCATGTGCATAAAATTATATTATTCCTAAAATTTAGCAGAAGTCAAGCCTATCCTACCAATTGACCCTGCATGGATATCAGAGACCCATATTTAATTCTCATCAATATTAGTGAAAAGTATGCAGTGCCTCAGGACCATAATTCACATCATATTTTCCATTGGGAGCAACCATGAAAAGAGAGCAGCGTCATTTCTAAATAATGAGCTTACCTGTCGGCCTACATGGGCATCCAGAGCACTTAAGGGATCATCAAAAATATAAACATCTGAATTGGAATATACAGCCCGAGCCATGGAAACTCTTTGCTTTTGCCCACCACTGATATTCACTCCTCTTTCACCAATCTCGGTGAGATCACCACCCTAGTAATCAAACATGTGAGAAAAATAAACAATGCATAATGAGTAGACCTCTTGAAGTCCATAAGATAGCTCCATTTTACAAGTTTAACAAATCGCTTACAGGCAGTAAATCAAGGTCATGTTGCAATGCAGTCACATCAATTGCCTTCTCATATCTTGCTGAATCAAAGGGAGATCCAAAGAGAATGTTATCCCGTACCTGAAATGATAGATTATAAGTTCACAGAATTGAAGGAAAACACAATCAACTAATTAACGAGTGCACTTAAAGTAATTCAAATGATGTGCACTTAAAGTAATTCAAATGATGTAACGTAACTGAATAACATATAATACTCCTTGAATGCATTAATATAATCAACACAGCTTCATTACAAGATTCTAGTTATTAACTATAAATGCTATCATGACCAATTTACATATTCACACAGAGGATAAGCATACCATAATATACATGCACACAACATAAGCAAGCACAACTTACTGTTGCATTAAAAATCCAGGAAACTTGTGGAACATAAGCTACTGTTCCTCTAATAACAACACTGGCATCTGATGTTGCAGGAAGCTCCCCCAGCATTGCTGAAACAAGTGAGGTCTTACCCTCTCCAGTGCTGCCAACAACTGCAACTAGGCTACCAATTGGTACATCCAAATTGATATTTGACAATGTAGGTATCTCTGCCTGGAAACAAAACCAAAATCTTAATGGTTACAAGTGCCAATAACTAGCGAACATGAACTATATCAAAGCCAGAACCATGTCAGCATAAAGAAGTGAGCTGGAAATAAATGTATTAACATTGTACTCTCAATAACAATAGGATGAATTACAAAAATGAAACTATACATACAATTAGATGCTGCATGTATGCATAGCTAATGTTGATAACTAGTCATGTGTAATCATTGTTGCATCTTAGGAACAAACAGTAGGCATGCAAGTCTAAAGGGGAACTTCATTTTTCCTAAAGCATGCAAATAGGACAGATAATTAGCATTTCATCCAACAGCAAGATGCAGCAGAAAGAGTAGCACTGAATTGTGAAACACTTAATCCAAGCTCAAATATGATTGCTGAATTTGTATATTTACAGAAATGCATAGTTAAACCTCACAAGCAAATGATTGATGCAATAAAATGTAATTGTATGTTCAAGCATAACTAGAGAAAACAGGAGCAAGCGTGTAATGCATAAGCACTATAGTTGATGCATTAAACCTTTGAATCCCAAGAAAAGTATCCATTCTTGATGGAAACAGCTGGTAAGCTAGGATCAAGAAGAGGGTTTGGTAGAAGGATTCTCTCTTCAGCTAAAAATAGTTCCTCCAAACGCTTTAAGGACACATTTGCATTTACCACCTGTAAGATTAAAACCATTAGAAACCAAAAGAATCAAACAAGGCAGGGGAATGTGGACCGAGCAGTTGGTTCAATTAAATGAACTCAGTATAGATCAATATCATGAATAACAATATATGAGCTATCAAATCATTTAACTAAGTGCAATATATAATTCTAAAGCAGCAATCAATGAGTAATGTAAATGAAAAGGAATTAAATATGATCAGAAACAACAAGAAAAGTTGCTGAATAGAACATATTATTTACGTGGTTTGGACTTATGACAAAATTAAAAGCTGACCACCAAAAAGTTGTTGGAATATTGAAAAGAAAAAAAGATTGGGGTTATTTAAAAGACATAAGATCAATTCTCTGTATGTCAGTTTTTCTAGGGTGTCATCTTCAAATTTATCAGTCCTTTGAGTTAATGTGCTAAGGGTCAGATTTTGGCTGGCTAAAGTTTTGTAGAAAAGGACATCTGTTGTCCCACCATAGTAAATTCCTGGGAGGAGAGTTTAGAAAGTGCCTACTGCCAGGTTTTGGCATGGCATGAAGCAGTGTTCTCAAAATTCAGACTTGCATCTTCATGGTTGCAAGCCCAATACTCTTGCCATTGGATCAAGCTATGGCTTCCTGGCTAAACTGTTATAGCATAATGCATTCTATTCCAGCTAATGCAATATTAGTTTAAATGAAAGAACTAGGTCAATTTCAGTAATTAAATCAATCTAAACAGTTAAACTTAAGGAGTTAACAGCATGATAAATAGAACCTAAATTAATGACAAAAAAACAGCCATCATAGTTATCGCTCTCCACGCAGAAATACCATAAGCAATATCTCAGCAGTAAGCAGGACTATAAGAGATACAACAAAGGAGGAAGACAAAACCTGGGTAATCATATTAGGAAGCATGAAGAGGGGAAAGCGAAGCACAGCAAACAGAGATAGAGATGTAAATGCCCTTGCAGGTGTCAGATTTCCACCAAGCAAAGTGTACATACCAAACGAAATCACAGTCACCATAACTGGAATGCTGTTTAGTATGAAACTATTACACTGCAAAAACAGGAAATAATTGGAAACATGCATAAGCAAAAAAGTGATGGTGACCACACAGAAAAACCCACAAATAATTAGCAGCAGCAAATAATATCAATTGATCACCCATGATCTATGTATAACATTTGAAACTAGAAAACTTCGAATAACCCAATCCATTTACATATATAAATAACTTTCCTCGTGGGAATCAACATTCAATCAATGAAGTTGTCTTATACTGTCAGCTTCTGATTTTGGACTTTGACTGCATTTCTTCTAGATGTGTTTTTGCTCTAGCCCTCAAGCCAATGGTGGCCTCAAGTAGGCTTCCTACCAGAACAAGGCTATGCCCTGTTTTGTTGTTTCCTTCCTTTCTCTTTTTCTATATTTTTTCTGAAAGTAGGTGATGTGGGGAAATAACTTTTATGTCTTTGATTTTTTTTTTTTTTACAATTTATTTCTGTGTTTGTAATTTAGTAATGCTTGAGTTTCATTATTTTAGGAAGCTATGTATGCTTTACTTTTATTAAAAATAATATTCATTAGGATAATAATTTCCTAGTTAGTTTAGGTTACTAGGTTTCTTGGTGTTTAAGATAGAATTAGACTCGGATTTGAGAGTGCTTCTTCTGTTTTGTTACCACCCTCTTCTATGCGGTTTTCAATCATTTCTTCAGCCCTCTCCGATTGGGTGCTCTTTCTACTGTTCAATTAATCCCTCTCCTACAAGGAATTCTTTGATCGTCTATTTCCATTTCTACCTGTCTTATATCACCAGATACTGGGTTTCTTTGTTCTACAAATGTTCACCAGATCCATATCAAGAAGCAGCATCTTCTCTTGAAATCAGTTCTTCTATTCAAGCTATCATTTTGAAGCATCAATTGGGATCATACGCTACAACCCACATCCATGTGTTTGACACAAAAATAGTGGTGAAACAAATCAAAACATGTATGCGGCTGTTTATTTCAAGCTAAGTGAGCATGTACATGAGACATGCATGCAATGCTAAAATCAAGATATGAGTAACAAGATTACCAAACTAACAATTTAAACAACAATAGAGAAAGGTGACACTAATACTATAGAATTTTCAAACGGAAAAATGAGAAAGAAATGAAACTTTTATCAAATATAAGAATGAAAACTTTGCTAAAAATATTCTCGACATACCGCTCCTAGTAGTGATGCTTTTCGGAACCATGATAATTCATCATCCCTAACACCTTGAACCTTAGCCTGGAAGCTACTTTCCCATGCATAACATCTAAACCATTTCAGAAAAGTAAGATAGTCAGATAGTCAGTAGATAATCTTACAAGAAAAATAGTCAGGAACAAAACCATATGAAATAAGGAACTCATAACAAAATAATCATACTTCACAGTATCCATTGCAGCCAAAATTTCATTCATGAGGCCAATTCTCTTGTCTGTACGCTGCAAACCCTCCTTAGATAACTTCTGCATTCTGCTTATAACAAATGTCTTTACCCAACAAAAGACGGAAAAATTAGGGCTTTTGTGACTTAGAAGATGACAAAGGTACAGAGGCACAAAACAAACTGTCAGATACAGTATCATCAGATCTTAAAAAGGCCTCAAATACTCAGATAAATTGTACACTCTTTTACAGCATGCATCATCAAGGATGTTTTATTGAAAAAAGTAGAAGTTTTTCTTTTCATTTTTTGATTAAAAAAAGTGCTGTGCCCCTTCAACCCTATGATTGCACACGCCAAATGAACTAATCCAATAGAATTGGAGAAGAATGTTCAATGAGTTCTGCAGTGGAAATGAGTTCTACAAGAACTTAAGTGCCAGCAGCATAAGGATTGCATAGTTAGCCAATCCATCCAGATTTAGGTTGATCAACACAAACTAGCACGTACACATATTTTTCATCAAGATATCCAGGATTAGATTCTCCTTCAACAGTTCTCCGGGGTCAAATATAATATGGTTTAGCAGTAGAGATTCTATATTCTGCATTCTGATGACATTATTTGATTTTCGACTCTCCTTGTAAAATCACAAACCACATGAACCGTGCAATTTTCTCTTCTTTGTTCATTGCATGTTTTTGCCCAAATAGCTTCGCGACCTAGGGCTTCTCATGATGGAAGGTCAATTCTAGAAAAATAAATGCAAAAATATATTTGTTCATTCTTTTCTTCTGTTGGTATTTACAAAACAGTGAGGTGTCTGTGGGTCCCTAAAAAAATTTCCTTCACAGCTTGGGACTGATTTTGACTGGTCACATCAGTCCTTGGGTTAATAAGAGGCCGTTCTGGCTTTTTAGGCCATGGTGACCCATAAGAATCAGAAATTGAACAAGCTATTCAAGAGTCGGACTTGAAGCAATAAATTGTTGTTGCTGTACATTCAATAAAATATTTCTTTCTAGTAATGGAAGCTAAACATTATGGATTGCATGCATTTCAGTATAGTTAGTGGTTTGATGAAAGATGTGTCTTGATTGACTGAAGATAAATACAAAATCATGTTGGGGAACAATTCAACCTTCAAATCATGAAAGTAAAGCAAAGTAAAATCATATAAGAGTAGCCCAATCAAGCTGGTTATAAGCCTATGAAACTCCCAAAAAGCACCCAAAGCATGACACCACAAAGAAGAGAGAAACTATCCTACCACAAAAAATTCAAAAGATTGTGCACTCATACAGTAAGTATAAATGAATTGACCCTGGGGCAACGGGAAACAGAATAAAGTAACACTTCTAGACTCCACAACATGGGCTAAGAGAACAAAAGTTATGAATAATATAGATGAAGGAAGATAATCAGAAACATTCATCCAACTAAAGAGTGATATAAAAAGTAAAATCTACAGAAACTACAAAATCAAAAGATTTTTAAAGTTCCAAGATTTAAAAAAGAAAAAAAACAAGAACAGAGCGCAACAAAGATGACTATTGCAAACTTATGCTTACAAATGAAACATATTGCTAGGGAATGAAAAGATGATTAAATAAAAAGACACATGCACCATGAAAACAACACTATTAAAATAAGGAATGACGAGGGAAATAAGGCTAACCCATATACCTGTATGGGGAACAGAAGAACTAGCATTAGTGCGCCGAGAAGAGAAGCAACATTCAACTGCTGATAAAGAAGAACCATAGCAACAATAATACGGAATGGAGCTGACCACAAAGTGTGAAGTGATTGGCATATTTGCTGTTGATAGCAATAAGCAAATTAGTTGGTGCACCAATAAGGGAAGTTAACTAAATCAAGATGAAAATTTAATCCAAAAAAAGAACTTTGAAATTACATGTGGCATGCCTTGAGCCAGTTTATTCTTCAAGTTACATGTATCCACAATAAAATTATATTAAGGTAATTTTGACAGATTTTCATAAATTTCCAACGTTAAATAGGAAAACTAATCCTAATAATAGCACAAGGTGGAAAAAAAAATATCTAATCCCAATGTGAATAGAAAAGCCTAGTAAAAAGAAATACACTATATTCCTATGGTAACGACTACATAGTGAATATATTGCTAAGTAGAACTAAATATCTATGACAATCACACAAAATTAACATCCCTACACTTTGGACTAGTTTCTGATATATTTGTTCTTCTTTCCCCATCACCTCTACTATAAAATTTAATCACCATGAAGAACCAGGTCTGCACTGGGATCCATGCTTTAGGGATGGATACAGGAGCCAGGGGTGGACAAACCTACATTGGGTAAAGAACCTTCTTTTAAGGATCATGAAACATTTTCCAGCATCGTTTTTACATACTGCCTACCTCAAACTATAAGTTTTAAACTTCAGCCTCATTCCTTTCAGGAACCTACAATGCTCTTCTCATTTTTCTTTTTTACATAACAGCCCCTCAGACTATAAGCTTTACACTCCAACTCTCAAACCCAAGAACCTATATCTGTCTCTGTCTTCATGCAAAGTCAAAACAAGTTTGCACATGAAGGGATGTGTTACAGGTATTAATATTGACAGGCTCCTTAGTAGTTTTTGAGTATTTAGGTTCCTGGTTCTCCTTTACAAATATTAACAAGATGTATTCACACACTTATGTGTTCTCAGGCTTCAAAACAGCCACTTTCACAAAATTGTTGATGATTAAAACATTAATCATAATTTCCTTATCAAAACCTACATCAACAGGGTTATAATTGAACAGCAACCACTTTTTCTTTCTTTCTTTATTTTTTTCTTTTAATATAGGTATAGGTGACGCAGGCACAATATATAAATAGTGCACAACAAGAATTTTTGACATGAGATTGCTCTAACACAGATTCTTAAACCCACCCTTCCATGTCAGATTATCAAAGCACGTGCAGTAATATTCAACAATCAAGAACATTACATATGCATATAAAAGTGATACTGAGCAAGCACACCTGAAGTGCTTCAGCATCAGTTGTCATCAAGTTGGTTATTTTTCCAGATGCAAACTTCCGCCGACTTTCATGGGTCAGCCTTAGAGATTTTCGAAACACAGCAGCAACCTAAAGAGCATTGATCACACAGATAAATGATGTCTAAAACTTCAGGTCAGGCTGACCGATGAGAACAAATAATGCAGGGTTAGCTCTTGAATAAGTGACCAATTTCTTTTCAAACCACACTTACACTCCTGCTACCATTTGCCTCCACCAATTAATTGGAGGCAAGAAAGAGTTGAATGACAGTAAAATGGCGATGCAGTTTAGATGCATTTCATGACACCACATCCAAAAATAAAAAAGCATAAACTGCGTGCATCAAAAGGTCAGCAAGAAAATGAAATTACCAAAGTTGCTCTCAGGCGGAAACCAACACGCATGACATTCTGAAAATACTGTGCTTCACATAACACACCAAAAACCTGGATAAGATTACCCCAGATAAGAGATTCTGAGTTCTTATTGATAATCCATTAATAAAATCAAGAGCATGGTAACAATTTGACAGGGATGTGCAGGCAGAAGTAATGTCCAATTTTAAACTATTTGGATTGAATAAGGCATCAGTTCATTTTCCATATTGCATTCTTCCCTATTCCCTTTGTTAGATTTCTTGTTATATGAAATAAATAAGACTTAAGTTTACTTTCAAATGCATGAGCTAGAGCTTACCATGCCATCCCCGAATGATAAAGATAAGAAATCATATGAAGAAAAAGCTATTCTTCTTACATGACAACAAAAGCAACATTGACCATTTCTAATCACAATGTTAATTATACTCAGCCCCATGATAAGTGGCCGCTAGTCCTGTAACATGTCCCAATTTAAGTGTCCACTTCCAAATATAGTACCTTGCAATATCTATGTTTTCAAATTTGCCCTTCATATTGTGATCAGTAACACAACCATTTTAAATAAAATTAGAAAATAATGTCTCCTTACAAAGTTACAAAAACAAAACATGGCCACACATTATGGAACAAAAGGAGTTCTATTTCATAATTCAATTTCATCATGATACTATTAAATACCTTGCCAGAGTTCTGATAATTTTTCATAAAAATTAGCTCAAAAAACCTCCAAAGCTTGGGGGAAATAACATAAAAGGAAAACCTTGTATTTCGACAAAGTCAATGCTTATAAATACTATTTCACTACTTGTATCAAAAAATAAAATTATTGCATTATTTAATGTCTATGCTAATAGCAGGAGATGCTCTAACTTTCCAAATGAATGGGGAAGAAGTACAACTTAGTAAGGGCTAAGGCAAAGGACTATCATCGAGATATAAATTTCTACAACAATCACGAAACTTTTCTATCTGTTGATTCATGAGCCCTCCTATTGTCACAAGTCTCATCAAAGTTGTAGGCAATTCTAGTCAAACTCTTCACTACAAAAATGCATGGCATTTCAAGTTATCAAAAGCAGCATGCATTACAAAAATAAAAATCAGAATATTCAACTCAACATTGATTAAAAGAGATCATACCACTCCAGCAAAAATTGAGAAAGCATAGACATAACCAATCCAAGCCGGATCACCTTCTTGCATGGACTGCAGGTGGTTAAAAAATAATATAATTAAAAATCATAGGAAAAATCAGTAAGATAATCACATGTTACATTGGAGAAGCGTAAAAATCCTTCCCCGCAACACACACAAGCACATTGCAGTTATGTCAAGACAATATCACCTACCGGTCCACTATTAAAAGGATAGCCAAATTTAGCATTCTTACAAATATCAAACTTCTAAAGCTAGCCAGACTCATGCGATGTGATAAAGAACATGTCACGATCATAAAAATAGATGTACACAAGATGGGAACACCAGCTCTCCACATAACATCATTTTTCCTCACACAAAACTAACATTAAATGATTCATTCAAATGGAATTGATGAAAAGTTTAAACCAATGAGAAATACTAAAATACATGTTTTATTTGTCTACAAATGAAAAGGAACCATTGAGTTTAACTTCATGGAGGAGAAAAAAAGAAGCCAGATCACTTATCCAATAAAGCATAGACAAAGGAGGAGCTAACCTTTAAGAGTTGGTTCAAGATAAGCGGCCCAACAAATTGGGAAGCATCATTGCCGATCTACAAGTGATCAATAGATGAACAATCAGTTACGTCGGGCCAACAAATTGGGAAACATCATCAAGGATTTCTCCTATTTATAAAAACTAAAATAAAAGGTAAATTTTAACATCATCCAAAAAAATTCACTTTACCATCACACTTGAACTTTGTGTTCTTGCATATTTCACAAAATGATACCCAACAAGGAAAAACACAAAACTTTCATGTTTAAGCTGATCATGTAAATGACAGATGCTCTTCTCAAGGTAGAATGAAAAACAAAATGAAAACTTTTCAGCTAGTAAAAGTTCAAACTTTCATTGAAGAATGCAAGAATCAAACAAGAGCTTTAACAGCACACAATTTAAAGTCAATGGTTCACGTTTCAAGCAAGGCTATTACAACACAGCACCAAATCAAGTATGACCATTTGAAGCTCACATTTTGAAACAGAAACTCTAGTACTTGATGACAACTACACCTGGAATGTTGTTCCATGTCCCCCATTTGTGAAACCCATTGGGAGTAAATGGGTGTTTTCTATTAAGCTTTGTTCTGATGGCTTCATAGATTGTTACAACGCTCAATTAGTGGTTCTTGGCAACAAGCAAAAGTATGGCCTTGACTACAATGAGACATTCACACAAGTTGCCAGGATGACCACCATCTATACAATTAGAGCCCTTGCCACTTCTCAATTCTGCACAACGCATTCCTACACATTGATCTCAAAGAGAAAGTTTACATGAAACTTCCTTCTAGCATATCCACTTCAACTACTAATGTTTGCCAAGTAAATTGTTCTTTATATGGTTTGAAACAAGCACCAAGAACATGGTTTGAGAAATTTCAAACCACTATCCTTGGCTTGTCATTCACTTAAAATCAGTATGACTTGTTTATATGGACGACATTATTGTCACTAGTTTTTATAAACAAACCTCTATAAGATTTGGAAATTTTTGAATTCTACTTTCCACATGAAAGACCTTGGGCAACTCACCTATTTCTTGGAGTTGGCAGTGCACAATCAACCTCAAGGTATCATCTTCAATCAAAACAAGTATATTGAGGATTGGGTTTGTTAGCACAACTCACAAACAATCTAGTGGAAATTAATGTGAAATATTGACATGATGAAAGGATGCTTCTTAGGGATCCCACTCTCTATCTTATGTTGTCTACACTATCAAAAGTTCACGCAAACCCCCCCTAACATCTCCACCACCTCATGGTTGTGCATCATTTGATAAATATTTGGCACACCTAATCATGACTTATTCTTCCCTACTAGTCCTTCACCTTAGTTACAAGCCTACCATGATTTTGATTGGGCAGGTTGCCCAAAAACTAGGAAATCCACTACTAGATGGTGTTTGTTTCTTGGAATTGCTCCTTTCTCTGACATGAGGCACTTTCTTTATTATCCTTGGCATAATAAAGTTTATTGAAATTTTCCATAATTGTTAACGTTTTCTAGGTTTTGATGAGTTTGAAAAAAGTCCAAGACATGGTTTGGTAAATCGAATAGAACTTTTGATATAACCATTAGATTGAGCTAAAATTTTGACAGAATATTCTAAAAACCCTGTTTTTTTTGTTGAATTAAAATTTCATGATGATTAGAAATTAAGAAGGTCTCCAAATAAAGGATAGAAATTATCATGCCAAATTGACCTTATTTTTGCAATTGATTTAGGATTCTATTTTCTAGTTAGATTAGAACTCTTTTATTATTTTTTCAGCTTTTTTTAGGGCATTTTACTAATATATAAGGAACCTAAAAACGTTGTAATAAGTGGTTTTTATTGAAGATTAATAAAAAAAAAAACCCTTCCAAAAGTAAGGTGGTGACCAACTTGAGAAACCCTAGTTTCTTCCTCTATAGTTTTGGGCTGTAAGATTTTAGGGATTGAGGAACCCTGGTTTTTATCTATATTATATGCAATGTCAGAAGGACGATAGTTTTTGTATGGACTTGTCTTTTTTTTTCCTAATTGATATAGGATTCTTTTTCCTAGATAGATTAGAACTCATTTATTATTTTTCCAGTATTGTTTAGGACTTTTTATTGGTATATAAGCAACTTTTAAGAACTGTAATAAATGGTTTTTAATGAAGATTAGTAAACTAAACCTTTCAGAGTTTCCTCTACAATTAAAGGTTGTACGGGCTTGAGAAACTAGTTTTTTCCTCTATCGTTTTGGTTCTTATGCACATTAACATATTTAGGGTTGAAAAACCCTAGTTTTTATTCATGTTATACACCGCGTCCCTCATGGAAATGCAAGTAGGATTGCATCTCCAAGTGATCCACTAAGGTTGAGTATCATGTCATGTTTGTTGCTTGTCTCAAGATCATTTGGCTACTTGGTCTTCTCACAGAGCTTGTTTTCTCCCATGATCACCCTACTCCATTACATACCGACAACACCAACGCCATCCAAATCAATGCCAAACATGTTTATAACAAGTGCTTGAAGAATATAGAGGTTGATTGTCACTCTATTTGAAAGGCCTTTAACTACAAAATTATTCCTCTTCCACACATCTCCACTACTCTACAAATTGCAAGTATCTTCACCAAATCCATTACACATGAGCACCATTATTTCCTTGTTAGCAAATTGATGCTTTATGATTTACCAACATCAATTCATGGGGGATGTCGAAGGGAAGTTATTCTCAAATTGACAGCCATTAGTTGAACATTTATAACCAACAGATTATAAACCTACAAAACTAATTTCTTTATTGTAAATCTTTCCTTTAATTAGGATGTTGTGGGCTACCAGTAGACTGTTTTGTAAATTGTAGTTTTGCACATCCAAAGGCTAAAAATTAGTTTGTACTACTTGTACTCTTTCTATACAATGGAAATTCTCCACCAAGAGAAAGCAAGTTTTTCCTTAAAGCTCTCTTCTACCAATGATTACATTACACGCGAGTAGCTCTCACTCAAGGGATGTTCATATGGATTCGTCTTAAAAAGAATACATTAGATGTAGACCCTATTTGCTTACTGGAAAGTAGTTTTCTTTTGAAAAGTGAATTTCAAGAAAGTGAATTTCAAGAAAGTGAATTATTTTCTGATGTTTTGTGGAATAATGAAAATTAAGTTAGAAAACATTTTTCAGTGTTTGATTTTGTCATGAAAAATAAGCTGGAAAATAACTTATTAATGTTTTATTTTTTCAAGTTTATTAAAATAATGAGGAACAAATATTACAAATTAGAAAGTAAAATGAAAATGAAAATGAAAAAAAAATAAAATTTCATAAATTATCTCAAATAAAATAAATAATAATCAAAATAATAGAGACCAAATTTAAAAAATAAAAAAATAAAAGATGAAGAAATTAAAATAATAATTATTAACATTTCATTAATTATTTCAAATAAAATAAGTAACAATCAAAAGAATGAGGACCAAATTTGATACATAAAAATTTCAATAAAAAAAAATGATAAAAAAAACAAATAACAATTATAAAAATGAGGACCAAAGCTAATATAAAAATTAAATTTTAAGAGATGAAATTATATTCAAAACAAAACATATACAGCAATCAAAAGTTTGAGGACCAAATTTAATATAATCAGCAAATAATATGATATTTTTAAATTTTTCACAACTTTTAAAAAGTGTTTTCCGCCTAAATTTTCCAAGAAAATACTTTCCTGAAAACCAAGCCAAATTTTTCTTTGACTGGAAAGTGTTTTTCGTTGACCAACTTTTTTAATGGAAAACAAAAACAGGAAAGTTTGAAAAGCAGTTTCCCGAAAAGTGAATTTCAGGAAACAAACAAAGCTATAGAAGATCTACAAATTCTTCTCCTTTCCTTTAAACAAATTAAAATTTACAGAGCCTCAGACTAAGCAGCAAGACAGGACTAGCAAGCAACAAAGAAAAGGCCAAGACTTAGAGCCCTCATTAGTGCCATAGAAAATGGAAAATTTTTCCTATCTTAGCTGATAGAACATTAGAACATCTACAATTCATTTAAAATATGTTACCAACTATGGATTTGATAAAACCACCCAATACAGAGCATGCATATTTCAAAAATTTCTTATGTATGCACCTATATAGATTACCAAAAAAAATGGTCAAACCTATACCTACCTTAGGAATTTACTAACACCAATTCAAACAAATCAATCTAAATCACTTCTTATGAAATGATACATGCATGAATTTTGGAGCTTTTAACCCAATAGCCGAATTATAACATAAGTTTAATTTCAGAAGGGTAGTCCATTACCTTCCAGAAGCCTCCCCACCAAAACCTAGAAAACAGAAAAGGATGAAATCAATTAGATTCATGCATATATATATATATATATGATAACAACAATGATGCTTTTAAGACATGTATGACATGCATGCAGAAAATATAAACATCTAATCCCAACAAGGAAAATTAATTAAATCCACGGGATCAAGAATGAGTAGATCAACATTACATGATCAATGCATGTACATTCTGAAAGATGATAAAAGGTTTACTATGAAAATTGTTGCTCTTCAATATAAGACATCGTAGATAGCCATTGGCCAATCATTTGCTGCATAGAAAATTCCTTAGTGAATATGCCCAAATTAGTTGAGCTTTCATTCAATCATTCATGTGCTTATGTGTATATAATAGCATAACATCTATGCAATTTTAAAATGATACTATCAAACACAAAGAGCTGGTTAATCAATTGCAACATAAAGAAATTCCTTACTCATGCACCCTCACATTCAATGAAACATGGGCTAAATTTCAGTAAAGTTCCTGTGAAGAGGAATATTTGCTAGCTGTTTAGGATGTACAAAATACCTTTTTAAATGAAAGAGTTAATTTCTTATTTCTCTTCACTAGTCAAGTAGAAATATTTGCGTATCTTATTAAAGAATCAAAGCCTACTTATTAATAGGAATAACTCAAGCCTAAAAATATGTTTGTGGCATTTAACATCATTCTCAGAGAATTATTATGAATAAAGTGCAGCCTTTTACTTCGAGACTATGATGCTTTGATTAAAAAGTGATTCCTTAAACCATGGATGTTAGGCTTAGGTTATTCAAGGAGTGATTCCCTGAATCTACTAGTGTCATGCTAGTAGTTTTTATTTTATTTTCCTTCAATTCCTAATAGTTGCAGACCTTTTTTCAGTTTCCAAAGCCCTAAACACCTTGTTTTAAAACTTAAACTCTAATCACAGCGACTGCAAACTTTCCCCTAGACTTGTCTTCCATCATATGACTAATTGTAAAGCCAAAAGGTACAAAAACAACAATATACTAAAAAAAGAGAAAGAGAAATGAATGAAATGATTTATCTTATATACTCTACCACTATGGTTAGTTTTCATAGCTGCATCTCTTTATATAAGAGAAATGAATGAAATGTATCCATGACACGAACATGTAAATACATTTTAGACTTCACCATATAACTAGGTAAATAAATAAATAGAACAAACAAACCCTACTTCAGTTTCACTATGTTTACCTCCCTCCAAGGCTACTATTTAATGCCCTCAACAGCCATGGTTTTGGTTTTCTTGATTCCTCAGCCCAACATTTTTGGAACCTGCAGAGTCAACAAAACATATAGCATGAAATTTGATATGCATAAGATTTTCAGCAACAAATGTAATGTAAACCAAGCAATTTAAATAATGACACAAACATTGATATGTATTGTATCTTAGCAACTTAAGGCAACACACCTATTGTTAAGAGTTTCAGTGCGATCCCATGTATCCAATTTCCAAACATCCTTCTCAGTGATGGGTCTCCTATATCCTAGCTTCATAAGGGGACTCATCCATCCAAAAACAATTTCTAGCAAACAAAAAATGAAATAGCAGATTTAGAAGATAAACAGTTACACAAAATGCAGTTTATTCTAAAGAAGACCATGAATAACCTTTGCACCATGCCTAATTTAGCATGTAATCGATGGAAGGTGTGAAAAATATTACAGAACAAAGCTAAAATAACTCCATAACATTTCAACTAGTTTGCTCAGGATACTAGTGTGGCTCAATTTTCACCCATAGATGATTTAAGTTGTTTCTTTCCCCATAAACTCTTTATACCTATATAAGAATTACTTACAAACAAAACCATAACAAATTTCACATTCAATTCACAAATGTCTGTATTTTTTAGTTACATCCAAATAACTAGAATTTTGGAACTCTTGGTTCCATTGGAGCATGTAAGAAAGATTGAGGAATAAAACTGTTAGATTCGATTTGTTCTCAACAGCCCTGAGATATAATTTTAGGGTGATCTTTTGGTCAACTAATGCATTTATTACACTTGTTATCTCTCCCAAACATGTTCAAAAAATTTTATCAAAATTTTTTAGTTATCAAGTTACATGTGTGTAAAAATAAAATCATTTTAATTGAGGAAGCAAATCATTTAACAGAAATAACCAAAGTAGATTAAACATGGAGCAACTAACTTGAATTAAAAAAAGGTCTAAAGACAAATGGAGAACACATTTTAGGAGCTCATCCATCAAGCATAACAATTAACACAGAAATGGAAATAACCTAATGTTCAACAATTAATGATTAAGGTCTTTGACAATTGGCAAAGCCACTATGAGAGTTTGTAAGTGATACACGATAGCAAGTTACAAAATATACATACTGGAAATTATGTTGGCATGCCTCTCAGGACATATGTACTCTCCTCCAGGTAACTCTTCATATTCAGCATCATCAACAGATTCAGTTTGCATTGGAGTGTAACCAGGATAAGGATCCAAGTCAGGAATATACACAAGTAGTAGTATTCCAAACAAGCCCTAACCAAAACAAGACTTTTATATTAGAACCAAATATGTCTACACAATTTAATTCAAGTTGGAAGCCTGCTGCTTATGGAGAGAAAAGTAACTGACTCAGAAACCCAAGGATTGTGAATCACATTCTACCCTAAACTTTTGCATCCCCAAATATTGTAAATCACCACCTTCACCCATTTCCAGCAGAATAAATACAAGTTGTGCAACAAATTTGATCTTCATCACAATATGACATAGATTCAAATTGCATCAATAATAACCAAGCATAAATAGTTAACAAGTATATCGTGTCACGTCTAGATGTTCAATAAGCTCTAAAATTATTAGCTCCAAATTGCATTCCATAGCAAGGCTGGGCTAAAAAAAAAACTCATCCAACAAAACTTTCTTAACAAAGAACCAACAATGGAGAAATTCTTAAACATATGAATTTTAAAATTTTAGAGGCCATATTGGTCGCCATAAGCCATGTCTAATACCATCTTGAAGCTATTGAAGGAGAACCTGCCAAAGATTTTGATTTGCTATTTTCCTTTTAGTTTATTTGGAATTTTCATTTGCTATTAGAGATTTTAGGAATTCAATCACAATTCCTATTTAATATTAAAGTAGCTCTAATTAGGAATGTATCTCAATGACTACTGGTAGCAGTCAAATCCAACTTTTTGTTTACTACTAATTATCCAATTTCAATTTACAGATACATTTTGGTGCCTATGTAAGATCAATTATCAATATGTTTTAAAATGGTCCTTGAATGATTGTTGACAGCTACTATATTTCTACTTACTGATATTTCTTCTAATTTGGTCCCTTATCTATTCTTATATTTCATCTTCCCTTCTTGAACTCCCCTTCTCCCTATTTTATTCCATCTTTTTCATATGTTACTTGGTGTCACTAAACAAATCCAACTTTGGTTAGAGGTGCCATATCCATGGAAACACCACAAGAGGTACCTTAGGAGAGCTACTCCTACTATAACTTTATACGCTAGTAAAACTGATACAGTTCTCATGAAATTTTGTGATGCAGACACGTGGAGATATAGCCAAATGTGTTATGGACCTAGATATTAATCAATTCTCCTTATCAAATATAAACTGATGTTTTGGTCATATGTGTAAAAAAACAAAAAAGCTTCAAAACATTAACATCATGTTGAATAAAGAGAAAATAATAGAAAATTTTGAACCACAAACTTTAAATCAAAATTTCATTCTTGTTAATAGTTTTTAGTTATACCAGTTGCAGGCGCATGTTATAAGGCTTAGTATAACATATACATTGCATATTTGTAAGTGTAAGATGAGGAAAAAGATGAGGAAAAAATTGCCTCTAATACTGGATCCACCCCAATAAAATTCCTTAAATTGTTTAGAAAGTTATGACATTAAAAGAGTTAAATTGTGTCATCAACACCCTTATTATTTTTCAAGTAAGCAATTTCTTGATCATATTATGAAATCATATGATATAATTTTTAATATTTCTTTCAAAAGTCGAAATCTAATAAGAATTTAAATTGAATATGCATCAGCAATTTTGTGGAATATATTTTATACACATACTTTGAAATTATTATGTTGCTTTTTCCTTTTCATGCTTAATGATGTGAAATTTTTTAATTTATTTCAATCAATAAACTTTATAATGTTGAACTAGGGTTGAAGAGACTCTGAAGTGTTTAATTGGGTTGAATAGTTATTTTTGGATCTAATAGGTGTAATATGAAATGAGTTTGAGTTACTAACTAAGCAATTTAAATTTTGAATAGGGTTTGAGTCAGATTAAAACTTCAATTACATATCTTTTACAGGCATCATGTTTTGATACAATTCCCGTTTGACATGGAGAGAATAAAAAAATAAAAATAATTACATTAATTAGCAGAAAGCATGGTGAAGTGTAAGATTGGACCGCCCACACATCGTGGGGGCATTCGACTAGTTACCAGCTTAGCACTTAAGAGCCCAAGTAAATATTAGAAGGATATGGGGAACCAAAAACAGGAGTATCCTTTCAATCTTGAGGACAGAATAGGTAAAGAGAAGCAAACCTGAACAATGACCTCACTAATGTATAGATGCAGTATAGTGCTGCAAAAACAATTAAAATTGTGAGTTTGCCTTTTCCCAGTCAAATGTATAAACTAAAAGCACCTGTAAATTGGAAATACAAACTTGTTATAGAACTCCTTTACTGTGAGGATAAGATTGAGCATCACTGCATCACCCACCAAAGTATAAATGACCCCAAATCGAACAAACCATCGAAACTCACGAATGTAGACTTTAATTTCTACAGCAATCATAACCAGCAAGGAGAACCAAGCAAGGGCCTCAATAATCAGGGAAACAATCTGTCAACACGAAGATGAAAGGAATATTATTTGAATATGAACATCATCATTAGCTTACCAAAGTAGGACCATACCTTACATCTGCTGATTAACCTCACCCACTCTTAATCTATTGATGATTTAAATGCACATGCTACTGCTAATCAAATGTATAAGAAAAATAAACCAGAAAAAAAAATACTTGAGAAAGGAGAAACAGCATAAGACCAAGGATACAGTTGCGTACTAAAAAGAACACGAACCAAATAAGGACTGGCTGAAAACACATCAGGGCAGAGGCATACACAACAAGAAAAAATTGGAAAACTGTCATAATATTGTTGTTGTTGACTTGGGCTGAAAAATACCAAAGGGAAATTAAATTCCTGTTTTTTTTAACCTTGGATTGTGGCCTAGGGCATAGGATTAAAAAAAAAAAAAGGAAGGATTTAATGGTTTTTTGAGTCCAATTAATGCAACTTACAATAATAAATATGAAGTTCGCAAGCTGAAACTACATTTTTGCAATACATTTCAGTTATGACTGCAATGTGGACAAAGGTGTTCCGGTAAAGTAGTTTTGGGTTTTATACTTAGAGGTGCTTCTTGATACTTTTTTGGGGGCGCCAAAAGCATGGAAAATAACCTCCAAAGGAGAAATGGGATGCTTTTTATCATCCCAAAGTAATCTAAATTCCAAGGCCTGGCCATCATAGTTTTCATCCTCTTTTCTTTATCATGTATGAGAGTTGAGCCACACACATAAAATTTTCCACGATATAAATTAAGACACTAAGATTTAAAACGATGCCATTGTTTATCCAGATGAATAAAAAAATAAGTGAAGAGGCAAAAGAAGAGAAGCAAACCTCAAACGGAGCAAGGCCTGTCTGTCCATCTAAATTGAGAACCGAAATACCCATGACCAATCTGTACAAGGGCTCGGCGGTGGAATAAAGAGCAAGCAGAGCCAGCAAATAGGCATACCACTTAGATCTCAAACTGAATCTTTGGAGCTTGAAGTCTCTCTTGGTAAGCCAGATTTTATAGAAGCAAAGTGCCATGAGAACAAGATAAGAAAGGGAGACCACCAGAGTGTCAGTGGCACAAGGTGTGTACGCACCAAATGCATTTTCCACTGCTTTAGTCCACACCCCATCTCTCACTGGTTTGCAGTACCAATCCAATGCTTCAAATCCCATCTTCTCTTCTCTTCTCTTCTCTTCTCTTCTCTTCTCTTCTCTTCTCTTCTCTTCTCTTGTGCTTATTTAATTCCTCACTTCCATAGAAATTAGACCTGCAAAGATATATTTAAAAAATATATACTTTAATTAAACAGACATAAGGTGTCAAATACTAAAAAGAAAAATTGAAACAGAAAATTTTGGCTAATAATCAAGTTAACGTTTGTGAATATCACCAAAAACAAATGACAAGACAACAAATTTTAATTATTATCATATCAATATTAGCACTAGAACTGAAACAATAATTGATGATACCAATACGAATGTATTCTAATATTTAAGGAAAAAAATAAACAAGAAAAAGAAAAGAGCGAGAATTTCAGAGAGAGGGAGAGAAGAAGCTAACCAACACCTTCTTCTTTTCTTTTCTTTTTTATCAGTTCACTTAAAAGAGAGAAAATATCAAAATCCTAAGCGAGTGGTTAAAACGAAGAAGCAGCCACCTCCGTCCTGGTCAACCAGAGGAACCATAGAAACAATACTTGACAACTTCAACGAGTAACCCTAAAAGAAAAACAAAAAATAGAGAGAGAGAAGGAGAGCGTACAGATTCGTCATCGCTTACGTACAAATTTAAAAGTTAATTAATTTAATCGAAGAAAAACAAAACTAGATTCGACGCGGATAGTTTTTATATGGGTGGTGTATCTATCCTGGATGCTAGCTGAGAATAATGCCAGAGAGCACGGAAATTACCCCTTGAAGAGGACAGCCAACAACAGACCAGCAAACGTTCGTTCTTTCTTACTTACAATTATACAACCTACTAATCACAACTACTTTTTATTTTCTAGAAAGGTCAAATTAAAAAAACAAGTTTGTCCTCTCCACGATCCCCGCAGGCTCCTTTGTGCTGCTCAGGGACTTGGGAGACTCGGCTATCAAGTTGGGCTCAGTCTGTTCGGCCCAATTTGTTTTACATTTTGATTAGTTTTTTATTTGGGTTGCCTTCGATTTCAAAGTAACCACACGCTTTACTTACTTTACTTTGGGTGTTTAGTACGATATTTTTTAAAATAAATTTTTATTTAAAAATATATTTTATTTATTTTTTATATTCTCTTTTTATTTTAATATTAACACATTAAAATCATCATAAAGCATTGAAAAGCATTAATTTATGCCTTTTTTTTGTTGATGGGAATGTTTTTGAAAAAAAATAATTTTTTTATATTTTTATTATTTTTTATATATTAATATCAAAAATAATATAAAAGGGACGTGAACTTTTTGTTGAATATGCAAATTAGTCCTTTGTATTGGGAAAAAAAAGATATTGAACATTTTTAAGTTTTGGTCTCTGAAATTTTAATTAAATTAAATTAATAAAATTAAATTTTATTTCATTAAACTTGAACACTAATCAAGCGAACAACTTTTCATCAACATCTTAAGATCTCCATATACAAGCATAAAAAATAAATCAAAAAAATTAATTATAAAATTTAATTAATGCTAGAGTTAATTTTTTGCTTTACTGTATGCAAGCATGAAAAATAAATTGAGCGACAGAACTTTTCCTTAACACCTTAGCGAAAAAAAGGTCTATAAGCAATGGCAAATGACTAAATAAAAAGAAAGGAAAATTAAGGGACCAGGGGTAAACGTAGGTGCCAAAAAAAAAAACATTGTTCAAATGAACTTCTTTATCCTTTGTCTAATCTAATTAATTAGTTTTTAGTTTGCAACCAAGTAATCAAATATTTTTTTAATGAGTATTTCTTAAATCCACTTCAAACATAATGCGACCAAAAGATAACAACTAACTATTACCACTTAATATTTAAAAAAAAAGTATTTTAACAATATAATTTTTTCTCATATTTTATTTGATACACTTTTAAAAGTAGTTAAGGAATATAACTTGAAATGTTTGAAGCTCCATCCATATAACATCTAAAAACTGATTTTTGTTTTAAGAATATACCTTGAAAAGGTATTTTGTTTTGACTTTAAAAAAAAAAACAAAAGGATTTGGTTTTAGCATAAAATTGCAAAAAAGCAAAGGTATATCATCCATGAAAATATATCAGTTTTTTTATTTTAGAAAAAGCAAGTTGCTTGTGAAAATTAATCGGTTTCTAAAAAGAAAGGTCATCCATGAAAAAAAAACTAGTTTTTGAATTTCATAAAAGGCACGTTGCTAATGAAAATAGATCACTTTCTGAAAGGGAAGGTTGTTCATAAGCATAGACTAGTTTTTAAAATTCAGAAAGAACTGTGAAAATATAAAAGTTTCTAAAAAGGAAGGTTACCCATGAAAATATATCACTTTTTGAATTTCAAAAAAGACAAGTCGTTAGTGAAAATAGACCAATTTCTGAAAAAGAAGGTCACCCATAAAAATAAACTAGTGTTCGACTTTTAGAAATGGCAAGTAACTTGTAAAAATAGATCAATTTCAAAAAGGTAAATCATCGATAAAAATATAATAGTTTTTTTAATAGGGAAGTCACCTACAAAAAAATTTTAATAGAAAAGTTGCTTATGAAAATATACCAGTTTTTAAATTTTGTAAAGAGTAAATCGCCCATAAAATTAGATTAGTTTCTAAAAGAGAAGTCATCCATAAAAATAAATTAGTTTTTTAAATTTAGAAAAAGTAGTTAGCCCATGAAAATAAATCAGTTTCTGAAATGTGAGGTTGCCTATGAAAATAGACTAGTTTTTGAATTTTAGAAATGGTTGGTCTCCCATGACAATAGAGTAGTTTCTAAAAAAGAGGTCACTTGTAACAATAGACTAGTTTTTGAATTTTAAAAAGGGCAGATCACTGGTGAAAAAAGACCAATTTTCAAATTTTAGAAATGGAAGGTCTTCGATGAAAATAGACTAAATTTCAAAAAGGGTCACCATTAAAATAAACTAGTTTTTAAATTTTAGAAAGGGACAAGTCACCTGTAAAAAGAAACCATATTTTTCTTTAAGATAGGTAAGTCGCTCGCGAAATAAACTATTTTTGAAAAAAGGAGATCACCTATGATTATGAAACATTTTCTCTAGAAGTTTGGTCACACATTTAATCACTTTTCTTCATAAACTCACTTTGCAAAAACTTTGATTTTGCTTCGTAAGCATTGTAAAAAGATGACATTTATTGTAACCTATTTTATGATAAAATAGGTTACAATAAAATAAATGCAAAGAAATACATCTGAAGTAAGCCTAAATAAAATACTTAAGCCCAATGATAAAAGACCATAACGCCAAGTGAAAATTGGTGGGCTAAAATAACAATCCAAGGTTTTAATTAACAAAACCCATTAATAAAAAAAACAATTAGGTATTTAAAGATTCAATTGGAATTTTCAAAGGTTTAATTAATTATTGAAGGTTTAATCGCAAGGGAAATCAACTTTTAGAAGTTAATTTTGATATCAATTGAAACAATTGAATTTTAAGGACTCAATTAAAAGCTTGTGAAGTTTAATTAATCAAATTAAAAGTTTAATTGCATGAATTTCAAAGTATTTTAGTTGAACATTTTATGAACCAATGATCAACTTGCAAAACACGTGTAACTTTAAGGATTGGAATTAGAGAAAACAAGGGTCAAAACAAAAAAAATCAAAAGTTCAGAGGTCATTTAAGGGGTCTAATTGAATAAATCAGAGATCAATAATCAACTTGTAAAATGCGCTCAAATTGGGGATGACAAGTGAATATGGTAAGGACATAATTGCACGAAATTAGAAAGAAAGAGGGAAAATAAGTGTAACATAAAACAAAAACATAAAAATAGAGATCAAATTAAAAATTAACATCCTACATCAAAAGGTATTAATCTGTAAGAATTAGTCAAAACGATGTCATTCAAGGTATTGTGCTTCTTTGTATTTAGTTTTTTTGTTGATTGGGTGGGTACTTTCAAGGGAATGAATATGATGTTTATAACCACTCTAAAGGTTGCAATCACCGCCATTCAACTAAAAAATAGCCCCTCTACAACCCCATGTTTTAAAAATCATATGTTCACATCTCATATTATTCATTGATCTCTACAACATTTTATCCCTAATCAGCCAACATTACAGTTTTTATCTTCACGTTATTTGAGTATACATTTTCAAATTTTTAAATATAAAGCTACAAACCTCCAAATCAAGCAAAAATATATCCAATTGAAAGGTATGATCTCCCTTTACTAATTCTAAAAGGTCTCATTTAATGTTAACATCTGAGTTGCTCCAGCGAAACCATGAAAACGACTAACCCACTAAGCCTTGACAAGAACATCTATTTGTAGAAAATCGTTTAACTTTTTTCATATGTTCCCATTTAGAAACCCCTTTAGTTCTATCAAAGGTTTTGAACCATTCTCTTTAGGTCCTAAGGTAGAAAACACCTCACCTTAGTCTTCAAGATTATTCCAAAACCACGTAAACCCAAAATCATTAGTTCCATTGCAAAACCCTAACAACCCATTTAGAAGACTTAAATCCACCTATAAAAGAATGGAGTCCTGAAAAAAGGTAGAAAAAAAAGGAGAATGGGAAGAGAAATGAGTAAAAGAAAGAAAAAAGAAAAAGAAAAAAAAAAGAGAGAAACCTAGGATAAGGTATAAGGATTTTATCTAGAAGGATTTGGAAGCTTCAACCTTATCTAGGAAGGCTTGAAAACAAGAAAAAAGCCAATCAACACTAAGAATCGATTCATATTTAGGATTATCAAACTAAGAAGGTATATATATTTTGCATGCATTTTGGGATTTAATGACCAATTTTCTAAATCAGCGAGAATTTGAACAATATTTTAACAACAAAAGTTTAATTCTTGAGAATTAATGGTTAATATTTTGATATAGAACATTGGACCTACAAGTGAGGTTAGTAGTTAAAATATCAAAAGTTGACTAGAAAATTAAATAAGATGGAAGAAAAAAAATCTAAAGAGGCAAAAAAATAAAACTAGATATATCTAGGTTTGGTTGAAAACGAACCCAATAGCTATATGATCCCCACTTCGTTGTAGGTCAAATATTTGTATTTTTCATAAAAAATTATTTATGTAGGTTTTTCAACACATTTTGATAGTTAAAAAATATAACAAATCAAAAAGTTTATACATATATAATCAAATAAACTAAGAATTTCGTATGTTATTAAATTAATAAATATATCATTAATAACACCTAAAAACAAAACTTGAAAAAATGAGAAACAAATATAGATCAAAAGATTAAATATTATTTTAATAAGACATTAAATTAATTGAATAAAAAAAGAGAAAAAAAAGGAACAATATGTAAGGCTACACATATAAAAAATATCATCTAAAAACAAATATTTTTTATTTTCAAAAACATATTTTTTTATACAAAAGATTAATATATATATACATACATATATATATATATATAGATGAACTAGAAAAACCACCCTAAAAATTAAACACATAACAAAAAAAATTAATATTTTTTACAAGAGGCCTTGAATAAAATAAAAGAGAGGAGATTTTGTCTATTTTTTTTTAACAAGTCATGTCACTTGATTTTTATTCAATTTCATTCTTTAAAGTTATATTTTCATAACAACCATAATCATCAAACCAACCTGGGAATTGACCTAGCCAAGGAGCGGATCCTGAGTTACATGAGTTGATTCGAGTCAACCTAAAAATATTAGAAAAAAATATTTGAGAATTTAATATTTTATATGAAAAACATTAAGAAACAATTCATATGGATATAAGCTATACATGTAAACAATTAAGTTTAAAAGTTATTTCAGAAGGTTTTTTTATTCTACATTAAAAATATATTATTGTATTCTTTTAAGTTGAAGTATTTAAACTCAAAATATTTTTATCCACATTAAAAAAAACATAACTTTTTTTTTTATTATGAATATGGAGTATATATACTAAAGGCCTTCAAATCTCACATTGAAAAATAAAATATTCTTTAAATATTTATATATGAACTTTGAAATGAGTTAGTAATCAATTAAAAAATATGAAAAAAAAGTTTTTAGGTATAAGAAAAAAAATTTGAAAAAAAAGGGTTTTCATCAGGTTTTTGTCAAGTCATTCGAGTTATAAGTTGACCTAGCGGGTAGACTAGTTTATTTTGGGTCTAACTTCAGATCTAAATTTTGAATGAAACAAACCATTCAAAGGCCCTAGATCACTTAGAAAAATTTTTAAAAAATATTTGAAGTGTAAATACATTATATGAAAAAAATTAAAAAAACAATTCATGTGTATATACGCTATACATGTTGTAAATAATTTAGTTTAAAAAATTATTTCAAAAGATTTTTTATTTCACATTGAAAAGATACCATCTTATTTTTCTAAGTTGAAGAATTTAAACAAAAAAAAGTTTATTATCCCATATTTAAAAACATAGCTTCTTTTGTTTTCTTTTTTCTGCAGAACATAAAATATATATATATATATATAAAAGGGTTTCAAATTCCACATTGAAAAAATAAAATATTCTTCTAATATTTATATAATGAACTTTAAAATGATTTAGTAACCAACTAAAAATTATATATATAAAAAAGAAAGGTCTATGAGTATGAGAAAAAACATACTTTTTTTAAAAAAAAAGGTCTTTATGGGGTTTTTGTCAGGTCACCCGAGTTTCGAGTTGACCTAGTGGGATGACCGGTATACTCTGAGCCAATTGCAAGCCTAAATTTGCAATAAAACAAATCCTACCAATGCTCTTGATTTTTGGAGGATAGCGAGGCATAATGCTAGTAGATCCTGTTAGCAACAAGACACTACAACATTGGGTATGACTTGATCACTAAACTCAATAACATTAGGTCTGATTGTCAAACCATATTTAGTAGCTTTTAAAAAAGAAAAGAAAAGGAAAGGCAACACCTTAACTGAACTTTTTGACTAAAAAATAGCAAAATCAACACCTTCATGGCACTACAGTATTGTCCACAATACAAACACTCTATGTCTAATGTGTGATCTACAATGTAATAAATCTATATCCATAGTAAATGTATTGTGTTTTTCTCATGCCATTTAAAGTATAGTATAATAAAAAAAGTCCTATCAATTTATTTCCTTTTTACCGTATGAAAAATATACATAAAAAACACCTAAAGAGACAAAAAAAAATAAAATTAAACTTATCTAGCTTTAACTGAAGGCCGAACCCAATAACCTCGTAGCCAGACCTAATAACATTAGGTTTAACTACCAAGCTAAACCCATTACCTGTTGGAAGCGATTTAGGTCTCACTACCAGGCGAGACCCAATAGTTATTAGCACAATAAATGAAAAAGATAGCACTTTTTAAGAGTAATTCTTAATTAAAAACCACAAAAATAACACCCCCACAACGCTATAATATCATCCATAATCAAACACTCCATATTTATAGTATGATTCACAGTGCAATAAATATATATCTATAGTAATTATACAATATTTTTCTGATGCTTATAATATATTATGCATATACTGTTAGATTCTTTGGAAGAAAATGTTTCTTGAATTCAATATCCCTCTAAACTGACAAAATATATTTCGTATAATGAAAAAAAAAACTTCTTGTAAACAAACTAGTGAGCAAACTTGTTGAGAAAAGAATTTCAATGTAGCGTTGCCAACTCTTCAACTCTCTCGTAAAGCTCCCCTAAAGTAGTATTCATTCTCTTACCAATCTTTTCCATTCGACTATAGCTAAGATCAAGGAATGCCTTTATAGATCACCATTAAAGAAATTTTTGGCATTTACAATTTTCTTGTCGTTGTTGAATGATCATCATTGCTTATAGCTCAATCCCCCAACTCCCTTTATCATCTTTTTTAAGTTTGATTAAAGCTTCTTTCAAAAAAGATATTGCTCATGATGAAGTGAAGCAATGACCCTCAATTATACCATTAACAATCCTTAATATAACAATTAGGATCTGGCCACCATCAGAATTGGGTAAGTGTATGACAATGGAACCATGTCAGAATCGATTAACAAATTCTCCAAGGTGATACTCTCCTAACACCTCAAGACTGCTTCATTCCTCCTCAGTAGCACCTTCATTATTTTTCCAAACTATAAATAGGTTAAAGTTATTTTGTGCAACAAGGTAAATGTCATAATTAAAAATCTCAACTCCTAACATCCAATTTGCATTATAATCATAAGCTCTCAGTTTGATAATGCCTTATCTAAAGACAAATGAAGAGTTATGTCAAGCTAAGAATCATAAAAAACATAAATACTAAGACTCGATATGGATAAGAAGCTAGTTCTAGAGGCAAGAACCATAAAAAATAGGCTCTCAACTTTTGATATATTACTGATGTCAAAGAAAAAGTAGCCGAGCAGTAATCAAATGTAATGGCCATGAAGTTGGCATATGGAAAACATACATAACCCAAATTATTGGAACAAACCAGAATAAAAATTAGACTATAAAAGACTACCAGTCTGGAAATGCACACAGTAAAGTTAAAAGAATATATATGATTGACTTCTTTCAAGTTTACATTGCTGTAAAGTAGTTTTTTGTTGCTACTGTAAATGACAACTGGTCTATGTAATGCACCTAATATATACGTGGCATTCTTCGATGAAAAAGTGTGGAGTGTTAAAGGCTAGATGCCTAGAGACACCTTTTTTCCTATTTTTTAATTTACCAGTACTCAAATTTAATAGGAAGTTTAAGAGGTGACCATCTCTAAGGCCACATAACAAGTATGATATCTGACAAACCTGAGGGGTAGTTCAACTAGCCAAGTCTTGAGTTTACTTTCCAATAGTTATGAATTCGAGTTCTTTTAGGTCCAAAGAGGCTTATATAGTCATTAACTTCAGGGCTTGTGAGATTAGTCGAGGTGCGTATAAGCTGGCATGGACACTTATGTTAATAATAATAATAATAAAGTATAATATTTCACTAGGAATATATAAGATTAGTGAATAGAGAAATTATAAACATTTGAAAGTACCACCCTCCTCCACGGGTAAAAACCAAACCAATATGAACCCAAATAATGAATTGGTGAGTTTCATTTTCACTATTTACACTAACAAGTTAATTATGTAATTTTGATCTTACCAAAACAGGGTAAGAACCTAACAAACATCAAATGAATGGAAGAGGAGTAATGTAAAAAAAAATTTAGCTTGTTTGGTACAATAAACTTTCTGAGAAATATTCTCTGCAAGAATAGTTTACTTTTATTTTGAAACAAGAATTCTGTTCTTTGCTCATGTGACACAACGTATACTATAGAGTTCAAGCCATGAAGAAACGTAAGTAGGTCCAAAAATTAAAAAAACTAAGATTGAAATTGATAAGCATACCCCTTCAAATGAACATAAAAGAATAGAGTAATAATTTTCAGATAGACAAGGTTGCCACCACTAGTTGCCAATAAAACCTGTCAAACAAGTGGTTCAATACTAGAAGTAATTTCTCATTCTCTTACTTGAAGGAATTGGATGTTAGGCCTAAAAACATCCAAACACTCTGAAAGGTCGCAACATAGAACATTGCAAAAACCTATATTATCAGCGACCATTATTTACAAACACTTTCATTAAAGTTAACATTAATCAAATAGAATCCATACAATTAAAATGCCAACAAATCATATCAACTAGCAATCGTTGTGGTCAAATCCTAAGCAAATCAATGTTGCTTGCTAATTTTTAGAAGTAACAAGTTAGCAAAACCCCAACTGATTTTTTTGCAAACTATCTATTATCCAAAGAAATGTTGAGACCAAAATGATTCAGAACTTTACTATATCATGAGGCTGAATTCTCCATTATCATTTCTTTGGCATGTATAGAAGTAGAATTGAGCAATACAACCTCTCCCCCTCCCCCTTCCTACAAGGAAAAATATCAATTGTAATAAGGCTGATGTTGCAAGGAAGAAAATGATAACTGGGTTTGAACACGGGGGGTGAGGGATTCAAATTAAGGGTAGTACTTGGATTAAACAATGTGTTTAATTATAAGTCAATACTTTGCATTTTGTTTTTCTTGTTAGTAGCAATATATTGATGAAAGAAAAACAAGAGAATGTTTTAGAAGGAACGACTATTATATATATGGCATTCTATTTTCAACAAAGGCATTTAGAAAATAATATCGAACCATTTCCCTTTTTCTCGGAGATTCTTTCCTCATACCTTCTTTGTGTTTTCATCATCATCTTCATTTTCTTTTTCTCTTCTCTCTCTCTCTCTTTCTTTAACCCAAGTTTCTTGGAGTGATCACTTATGATAAAGAACATTAATAGTAATATAACCAACATGATTGTAAGGAATAAAAAAATGATGATTCATTGCTAATGTTAGAATTCAAACAAACTTGAATCATAAAAGTTCAAGGAAATTGTCTTAGCTTTCCAGCAAAAAAAAATAAAGGTCATTTGGACTTTTAGAACTTACGATATGGGCTGAATATTGAATAATGTCTAGGCTATAAGACAGATTTAGACTTCCCTATTATTGCTAAGATTTGAACTTCCAAATAGTAGAATTGAGTCTTGTCTTCCTCATGAATACTTTAATCCTATGTCTGAGCTTTCTATCCATATAGAGTAGACATAATTCTAAGTTCTACAATTCTAAGTATGACTAATGATTGAACAGTGTTCCAGTTTTGACTGAACCAACATTTTTTTTTCTAAACTTCACCCTCTCTTTATCTTCTCAATTTTAGTAGTTAAACTCATCAATCAATTCTTTGATTTATACGATAGGCCTATATTTAAGATGGCCATTTACCATAAATTAAAGCTATCTTATTGACATGACCAAAAGATTGATGTCTTCTCCAAAGTGCAGGAGTATTAAAGTAATAAATAACCCAACAAAACTATGATCGAACCACAAAGAGATTAATTATGTAAATTATTGATAACAATAATATAACAACAATAACAATAACAATAATAATAGTTATAATAATAGTAGTAGTAATAATAATAATAACAATAGAAGAAGAATAAAAAGTTGATGAGAACTTTGAGATAGAGGATTAACATAAGGATTAAACAATGATAATAATAAATGTCAAGGTTAAAGGATCCACTAATGATATGTCAAACAAATATAGTATAAACTCTTAGTACTCAAATGGAAACCACACAAAAAAAAGGTTCCAATCAGATTATAAATATTTAATATGATTATATTAGTTATCTTATTTAAATAATATGAATACTAGTAAATATTCTCAGGCATTCATGCTTATAACTTATGTTAACAACAAATCAAGTTCCTTTCATAACTTAGGTGTTGGTTATACTATACAGTAGCTATTGAAGTGTCAAGCATTTGTTGTACTAAATTTGTTGTACTAAATGTTATATATCATAAATCTAGATTTGTCATTTAACAAGCAAAATATTAAAGAGTGAACAAGATAACAAATATAAAACATGTTAGTATCAAACATTAAAGTCCATGTTAAGTTTACACTATACTTATTCTTACACCATTAGTATAACCTTTTCATGTTAACATAATAAACATAACTAAACATAATGAAATAAAGAAAAATAAATAAACAAAATAAGAATATAAATAAGATAAAAGTTAACTAAGTAAAGAAAAAGAAATGAAAAACATAAATCAGATATTAATAAAAATAAAACTTAAGCATTACAAAAATACAAAAAGAGAAAGCACCAGCATGATGTTGATCTAAAGACCAAGATGCCTAAATGCATGGCAAATGCCTCCTTGTATAGGCCAAAATTGGAAACTATTGATTTGATGACTAATTGATGAGTACATGACCAACTCTTGACTTGGTGACAATCTTTATCTTCTCTTATCTGCCTAAAACATCATTGATAACGTCAAAATTAGAACCACTTGAAAACATTAAAGTTGTAAGAAATTATATTAACTTTTTAGAAAAAAAATTAGAGGTCATTTGGACTTCTAGAACTCTAGATATGAACCAAATATTGAACAATATTTGAGTTGTAGGATAGATTCAGACTTGTTTATTGTTGCTATAATTTAGACTTGAAAATGATCTTTTTAAATCTTGAGCTTCAAATGAAAGTTATAGGTCTATGTCTTACCTTTCTATCCATATAAAGTAGACCTGAATCCAAGATTTATAGCTACAAATATAATCCAATTACCAAACAATATTCTAGTTTGGACTACACTAATATCTCTTTTTTAAGTTTTACCATCTCTTTATCCTTTCAATTTCAGTTCTTAAACTCATTAATCAATACTTTCATTTATATGATAGCTCTATATTTAAAATAAATATTTATAATAAATTAAAGGTATCTTATATTATTAGATATGTTATTATAAAACATGTTGTAGTTAAAGAGTTATTGATATTTCAAGTGCAAAATAATGATATAAAACCTTAATAAAAATGCTCTTTTAAGTACTAATCACTTATATTATTAGATATGTTATTATAAAATGTGTTATAGAGTTATTCATACTTCAAGTGAAAATAATGATATAAAACCTTGATAAAAATTATATTTTTAAGTACTAATCAACTTACAACCCATATATATCCCTCAATGCTTTAGAAGCAGAAATTAGCCTAAACATACTGAGAGTTACAAGCTGGGTAGAAAAACAGCCAATGTTCATTTTGTTAGATTTTGGAAGCATACACAACTTCATTAACAACTAAATGGCAAATAAGTTGCATTGTAAACTTCAAGTATTAAAGCTCTAATTATGTAGATAACTAATGGTGGAACTATGACCTACACTTTAGTGTGTAGCAACTTCCAATGGTCTATATAGGGAGTTGATTTTGTGACTAATGTCTTTACCTTGGACCTTAAAAATTGTGATATGATCATGGGCATTCAGTGGCTAGCCATATTTAAAACCATCATCTATAACTATAAAGAAATATAGATGGCATTTAAGTGGCAAAGATAGGAGGTTTTCATCAAAGGGAATGACCTGGTATCAATAGAGACTGTCAGATTTGAGTAACCTAATGACTTGTTATGTAGCACTAGTTTAGTTTCTGAGATTAATCTATATAGCTTATGCTTTATTAAAGTTCAAGAGCATGACAAACAACTAATATCCACTTGATTACAACCCTGTGTTATTGAGGATACAACTTTAACAACTCTACAAAAAGAATACCAAGAGCTTTTAAAGAACTTAAACGCATGCCTTCACTTCATATCCATGATCATAGTATACCTCTCAAGGAAGGCTCTAATCCAGTCAATCTCAGGCCTTATAGACACTCAAGTCTACAAAAAGATGTGGTGGAGTAAATGATTAAAAAAATATTAGGCTCAAGAACCATTCAAAATAGTGAGAGCCCTTTTTCTTCACTAGTGGTCTTATTCAAGAAGAAGGATAAATCATGGAGGTTATGTATTAATTACAGAGCATTAAACAAGCTTACGGTCAAAGATAAGTTCCCTATTCCCTTAATAAACAAACTCCCAAATGCGTTGGTGGGTACCTCTATTTTTTCTAAGATTGATATCCTATCTAGTTATCATCAAATTAGAATGGCTCTTGAGAATGTCTATAAGACCGCCTCCAAAACTCATAAAGGGTATTATAAATTCCTGGTCATGCCTTTTTGCTTGACTAATGATTAGTACTCAAAAGTGCATTTTTATCATGATTTTATATCATCATTTTGCACTTAAAGTGTCAATAACTACTTAACTAAAGTACGTTTTATAATAATCTATCTAATAATATAAGATACCTTTAATTTGTGGTAAATGTCCATTTTAAATGCAGGCCTATCACATAAATGAAAGAATTGATTGATGACTTTAAGAACTTCAATTGCAAAGGCAAAGAGATGATCAAACATAGAAAAGAGATGTCAGTGCAATTCAAACCGGAACACTGTTCGGTAATTGGGTCATATCTGGAGCTATAGATCTTAGATTTAGGTCTACTTTATATGGATGGAAAGGTAAGACATAGTCCTACAAGTTTCATATCCTAAGATCTAAAAAGGCCATTTTCAAGTCCAAATTATTGCAACAATAAAGAAGCCCAAATTTGTCCTCCAGCCCGAGCACTGTTTAGTATTTTGGCCATATCTAGAGTTCTAAAAGTCAAAATGAGCTGATTTTTTTACACAAGAAAGCTGAGACAATTGCCTAGAACTTTCATGTTTTCAAGTGGCTCTAATTTTGACGTCATCAATGACGTTTTGGGCAGACAAGAGAAGATAAAGATTGTCACCAAGTCAAGGGTTGGCCATCTACTCATCAATTAGTCATCAAATCAATAGTTCCCAATTTTGGCCTATAAAAGGAGGTATTTGTCATGCATTTAGGCATCTTGGTGTCCAGATCAAGATCATGTTCTTGTTTTCTCTCTTTGTATTCTTTGTAGTGTTTATGCTTTGTTTTCATTAATATCAAGTTTATGCCTTTCATTTCATTTCCTTTCCTTTGCTTTGTTAACTCTTATCTTATTTGTGTTCTTATTTTGTTTATCTATTTTTCTTTCTTTCATTATGTCTAGCTAGGTTAATTATGTCAAGGTGAAAAGGTTACACTAATGATGTAAGAATAAGTATGGTATAAACTTAATATGGATTTTAATGTTTAATACTAACATGTTTTATATTTGTTATCTTGTTCACTCTTTAATACTTTGCTTGTTAAATGACTAATCTTGATTTATGTTGTATAACAATTGGTACAACAAATGCTTGGCACTTTCATAGCCCATACTGCATGGTATAACCGACACCTGAGCTATGAAAGAAACTTGATTTGTTGTTAACATAAGTTATAATCATGAATGCTTGACGACATTTACAAGTATTAACATTAATTGAATAAGATGACTAATGTAATCATATTAACAATCTATAATCTGATTGGAACCTCCTTTATGTGTGGTTTCCAATTGAACAATAAGAGTTTATACTATACTTGTTTGACATACCATTAGTGGAACCTCTAACCTTGACATTTAATATTATCACTATTTAATCCTTACATTAATTTTTCATCTCCAAGTTCTCATCATCATCATCATCTTCTTCTTCTCTTTCTTTATTACTATTACTATTATTGTTGTTATTGTTGTTGTTGTATTGTTGTTTATAATTTGTACAATAACCTCCCTGTGGTTCGACCCTGGTCTTGCCGGGTTATTTATTACTTCGACACTCCTGCACTTGGGAGAAGACATTAATCTTTTCGTCGTGTCAACTAACACCCCAACACATTCCAAAGTCTAATGAATGCCTTTTGGCTTGACTAACGCCCCAATCACATTTTAAAGTCTAATGAATGAATTATATTGGAGTCAACTAAGGAAGTTTATCCTTATATTTTTTTTACGATATTCTTATTTACAGTAACTCCATGACAGAGCACCTTGGACATCTAAGGACTGTCTTCAAGATCTTAAAAACCAACATGTTATATGCCAAGTCTAACAAATGTGTTTTTTGTAGCAACCAAGTTAAGTATTTGGGTCATATTATATCAATAGAAGGGTTGTCGACTAATCCATGTAAGATTGAGGCCATTATTGATTGGCCTCTTCTAAGAAACATTAAATAACTAAAGGGGTTTTTGGGCCTCACGGGGCACTATAAAAGATTTGTCAAGGGTTATAGTATCATTTGCAAACCCTTAACACAATTGTTGAAGAAGGATGTTTACAGGTGCAAAAAAGAGGCCACCATGACCTTCAACTAGCTGAAAAACGTGGTGACTCAACCTCCAATACTCACGGTACCAAACCTGACTAAACAATTCATTATGAAAATAGATGCTAGTGGTAGAGGAATAGGGGCAGTCCTAATGTAAAAAGACCACTCGATTGCATTCATTAGTAAATAATTTAGGGTTAAACAATAAAGACTTTTCATTTAAGAAAGGGAACTGCTAGCTATTTTACTTATGGTTACTAAATAGAGACACTATCTATTGGGAAGGCATTTCATTACCTATATTGATCATCTTAACTTAAAATATTTGTTGGAATAGAAGGTGACTTGCCTATCATACCTTCTATGTCCCATAACTGCTTTTGATCTAGGATTTGATTAAGCGAAATTAGGGTTTGTTTTAGAAGATAGAAGGTGAAATAAAACTAAGTAGCATCTTGGGAATGATTGCTTTTAATAACCAAATAGAACAGTTTCACGTTTATTTCCATTAAAACCTAAAGCAAATTTATTTCCTAAAACTAAGGATCATAAATGTCAATACCCCTATGGTTTAGGAATTGCATGAAACAAACCTGGGTGGCATTAACAATGGCAACATTAATTTATTGAATAGCCTAATGGGCCATTCCACTCATTTCTAAACTGTTTTATTGTAAAACTGATCAGTCTTACAGAACTTGATGTAACCTGCCTTGTCAGCCCTTCCCATATTGTGACATGTAATAATGGATAAAATATCTCCCATAAAAAAATGGATGCCAATAAATCCTTATCACATAACTTCATTTCACTAAGTTGTGGATGCCAATAAATCCTTATCACATAACTTAATTTCACTAAGTTGTAAATCCAAAACTGCAAAAGGAGGAATAATAATAAAAACTTGAAAAAATTAACAATAATGATTGTGAGTAATGAGAATTTCTACGGTATAATAAATGAATGCAAAAACAAATTTCTTTTCTTCTATCAAATTATTTTTTAAAATTTTTTTCTAATTATTTTTTTATGTGAAAAAAATTTGAATTGCACGCTTAGACTAATGGTCAAATTTTGGTCGCTAGTTTTAGCAGTAGTAATTGATGGCATGCCTGACTTGCTCACAAAAATAATGGTGGTTTGAGCTTATAATAGACCATATGGTAGTTCATGTCTTATTTCACCACAAACCCAATCGTTTAGGCTAGGCATGTTAAAATTAGTTTTTCTTATTAGAGCATAAAACAGAGTAGGTGCCCGAGAAAGGACTAGGCATTTCATTAACAACTTGGACATTTTTCTTACATAACCTAAAAAAATAAAAAGAAAAACATTTGAATTTAGAAAATTAGAATTTTCAACAAATGAAATCTATAAATTAATCTCAACTACTATGAAGACAAAACAGCATCCCTAGAAAGCCCCATTCGTGTCCTTCTTTTCTTCTACAATCAAAATCCATGAAATATAAAGGTGAGAGATATAACTTATTAGTATTTAAAAGTGCATTTTTATCAAGGTTTTATTTCATCATTTTTTGCACTTGAAGTATCAATAACTCCTTAACTAAAGCATGTTTTATAATAATATATCTAATAATATAAGATACCTTTATTTTGTGGTAAATGTTCATTTTAAATACAAGCCTATCATATAAATGAAAGGATTGATTGATGAATTTAAGAACTGAAATTGAAAGAACAAAAAGATGGCCAAATTAGAAAAGAGATGCTGGTGTAGTCTAAACCGGAATACTGTTTGGTAATTGGGTCATATATGGAGCTATAGATATCAGATTTAGGTATACTTTATATGGATGGAAAGGTAAGACATAGGCCTAGAACTTTCATATAGAGTCCAAGATTTAGAAAGACCATTTTCAAGTCTAAATTATAGCAACAACAAAGAAGTCTGAATGTGTCTTCCAACCCAAGCACTGTTCAGTATTTGGCCCATATCCGGAGTTTTAGAAGTCCAAATTACCTCAATGTTTTCCATAATAAAGCTGATAAAATTTTTTATAATTTTCATGTTTCAAAGTGGTTCCAATTTTGATATTATCAATGATGTTGTTTTGGGCAGACAAGAGAAGATAAAGATTGTCACTAAGTCAAGAGTTGACCACCCACTCATCAATTGGTCATAAAATCAATAGTTCCTAATTTTGGCCTATAAAAGGAGGCATTTGTCATGCATTTAGGCATCTTGGTTTCCAAAGCAAGATCATGCTCTTACTTTCTCTCTTTGTATTTTTTCTAATGCTTATGCTTTGCTTTCATTAATATCAAGTTTATGCCTTTCATTTCCTTTCATTTACTTAGTTAACTTTCACCTTATTTATGTTCTTATTTTATTTATTTATTTATTTCTTTGTTTATTTATTTTTTCCATTATGTTTAGTTAAGTTTATTATGTCAAGGTGAAAAAGTTACACTAATAGTGTAAGAATAAGTATAATGTAAACTCAATATTCTATCTTAAAGTTTTTATCTTCTTCTTCTTCTTCTTCTCTCTTTTTTTCTTTACTACTACTCCTACTACTACTACTATTATTATTGCTACTAATATTATTATTGTTACCGTTGTTGTTGTTTATAATTGTTATTTATAATTTGTACAATTAACCTCCCTATGCTTCGACCCAGTCTTGCCGAGTTATTTATTACTTTGACACTTATGTACTTGGGAGAAGACATAAATCTTTTGATCGTGTCAATAGCTTAACTGGTTTAGTTGTATATTTGTTCTTTAAAGATCACTAGTATGAGTCCACAAACTTCAGAACCACCGAAAGCTTATATGATTGTTAACTCAAGTACCCATGAGATTAGTCAAAATGCAAACAAAGACACCCACAATAATAAAAAAAAATTAATAAAATTTAATATAGTCACCTGTATCATTAAATGCATCCACAAGAACATCAATTAATTAAATAGACAATTTCGAACCAAGTAAAACGTATTCTTTCCCTATTTATTAAACAAAATTGCAAAACCGCAACTGTACAAGTTAACTAACATCAGGACAACAATAGATATATGAAAAGATTTTAATTTTATGTGACAATAAAATGAATTCTTTTAATACAACATACTAGATAGCTTGAACCAATGAAGAAAAAGCATTGTCAAGACATGATTTTATGATAGATACTGTTAAATAATATTTATGTAATCTTATTTATTAAGGTTAAAATAGTATTTTTAGTTTAACCTATATATACTTTATATGTATTTAGGTTAAGGTTAACGCTCATAATACTCAGATTATTCAGAATTGTAGCCTCCATTTTATGTTTGATCTTAATTGTTTTAATATGGTATCAGAGCTGATTTTATAAAATAAAACTTAATCTCGAACAACTTTTTTTGGAGGTGGATATTGTCTTCCGCTTTTGCAAAATTTGGTATTTCGTCTTTCATTCAACTTTTAGAATTTGGTATTTGCATTTAGTTTCTACAAATTTATTTTGTATTTTGGTGTAATCGTTTAATTCTGAAAAGATATTTGTTTAGTTTCTTCAATCTTTGTTTAGTTTCTGCAATTGTTGATTATGGCTACTGAAAGAGATGATTTGCTTTAGTCTGTGAATATAAGGTTGGATGGGAAGAACTATTCATATTAGAGCTATGTAAAGATAAATTTTTTTAAGGGAAAAAAAATGTGGGGATATGTTAGTGGAATTTATATGGTACTTAAAAATACTGAAGAAGGAGATACTGCTTTGATAAATATATGGGAAACAAACAATGCAAAGATCATTACTTGGATCAACAATTCTGTTAAGCATTCTACAGGTACATAGTTGGTGAAGTATGAGACAGCAAAGGAGGTTTGGGATCATCTGCAATGGTTATTCATGCAATCAAATTTTACAAAACAGTACCAATTAGAGAATGACATACGAGCTCTTTACCAGAAGAATATGAGTATTCAAGAGTTCTATTATGCCATAATAGATCTTTAGGATCAATTGGCTCTTACAAAATCGGTAGAATTAAAAACATGTTGTGCTTATATTAAACATAGAGAGCATCAATGATTGGTATAGTTTTTAACAGCATTTTATAGTGATTTTGAAGGACTTAGAGGTTCAATTCTGCATTATTCTCCACTACCTTCAATTGACTCTATTGTCAGTGAGTTATTGGCTGAAGAAATACGTCTTCAATCTTATTATGAAAAGGATGTTATTTCTGCTTCAAATTTCTGTATTAGCAGTACCTTCTAAGCCATTCTCTAATCATCAGAACAAGCCTTACACAAGGGTTGGCTTCGATGAGTGTAGTTTCTATAAATAGAAAGGTCATTGGAAGGCTCAGTGTCTTAAGTTGAGATAACAGAATCAAGCTTGAAAATCTGACAGTCAGTCACAATCTAATGCTCATAAACCACCTCAGGGTTATAAACTACCACATCACAATACTGTAGCGGTAGCTTCTCCAAGCTCTATTACTGATCATAATACTTTAGCTGAGCAATTCTAGAAGTTTCTCTCCTTGTAGCCACAAGCAATGTTTGCTTCTTTTTCTATAGGTCAGTTGCCTCATAGTTCCTCAAGTATGTCACACTCTAAATGGGTCTTAGATTATGATGTTTCCCATCATATGTCTCCAGATTCCTTATTTTTTCCCTTTGTGTCCCCTTTGTCCTCCATTCCTATTATGACTGCTGATTGCACTCTTATGCCCTGAGTAGGTGTTGGTTCTGTTGTCACACCTCACTTTTCTCTCCTTAATGTTTATCTTATTTCAAAACTCAAATTAAATCTTGCATCTATTGACCAAATATGTGATTCTGGTGATTATTTAGTCATGTTTTCTGGTTCTTTTTATTGTGTATAGGATCTGCAGTCTTAGAAGTTGATTGGGATAGGTCATTGGGAGAATGAACTATATATTTTAGATGAGTTAAAAGTGTCAGTTACCGTAACTAATACTATTATTGATTTGTCTTCCTTTCGTTTGAATCTTTCATCTTCTAGTTTTTATTTATGGCATTCCTATCTAGGTTATGTTTTATCTTCTCGTTTGAAATTTTTAGCATTCATAGGAGCTTTAGGAAATTTAAAATCTTGTGACATTTCTAATTGTAGTGGATATAAACTAGCAAAATTTTTCAACTTACCTTTTAATCAAAGTATTTCTATTTCATTTTCACCATTTGATTTGATTCATTCTAATATATGGGGACCTTTTCCTGTTGCCACAAAAGGAGGGTCTCGATATTATGTCTCTTTTATTGATGATCATACTCATTATTGTTGGGTTTATTTAATGAAATATTGTTCTGAATTATTTGAGATGTATGTAACTTTTCGAGCTCTTATCAAAACTCAATATTCTGCTATGATCAAATGATTTAGGTGTGATTTAGGTGGGGAATACACCTCTAATAAATGTTGCCAATTGCTTGCCTTAGATGGAACCATCAACCAAACTTCATATATAGATACTCTTGAGCAAAATGGTGTTCCTGAAAGAAAATATAAGCACATTATTGAAACTGCTCGTTCTTTCTTGTTGTCTACTTTTGTTCCTAGTGAGTTTTAGGGAGAAATTGTGCTTACTACTATAAGTTTGATTAATATAATTCCATCTTCTCATAGTTTGCGTTTATCTCCTTTTGAAAAGTTATATGGGTATGTCCCTGATTATTCCTTATTTAGAGTATTTGGTTGTACTTGTTTCATTCTTCATCCTCATATAGAACGCAGTAAGCTATCTCCTCAATCTATTATTTATGTTTTTATGGGTTATGGTAAAGGTAAAAAGGGGTATCGTTGTTTTGATCTAATAACTCAGAAACTTTGTGTGTCTCGTCATGTTGTCTTGTTTGAGCATATAACTTTCTTTTCTTTTTTATTCTATTC
The DNA here is from genome assembly GCA_015708895.1 of Populus ilicifolia. NCBI lineage: Eukaryota > Viridiplantae > Streptophyta > Magnoliopsida > Malpighiales > Salicaceae > Populus > Populus ilicifolia. The sequence continues at coordinate 358,821 of SRLM01000658.1, read as the reverse complement.
ACTGCTCATAGCCTGACTAAATCTAATCTTATTCATATAGATCCTTTTTTTGAGGATTCTGGTAATGATACCTCTCCGCATGTTCGATCAATTTATACTCATAACTCTGCAGGTACTGGTACTTTGCTCTCTAGCACACCTGAAGCTTCATTATCATCTACAGCCCCTCAAGCATTATCTGAGATTATAGATCCACCTCCATGTCAGTCCATCCACATTCGTAAGTCCACAAAACTAATAGATTTTGCTTATTCTTGTTATTCTTCACCATTTACTTCCTTTTTAGCTTCTATTCATTGTCTATTTGAGCCCTCTTCCTATAAAGTGGCAATTTTTGATCCATTTTGGTAGCAAGCTATGAATAGGAAACTTTCTGCTTTGCATAAGATAGATATTTAGGATCTAGTTCCTGTACTTCCTGGTAAGAGTGTTATTGGTTGTCGTTGGGTGTATAAAATCAAAACTAATCCTGATGGGTCTATTGAGCGATACAAAGCTATGATATGGACTATGAGGAGACATTTGCCTCAGTTGCAAAAATAACTGCTATTCATACTCTTATTGTTGTAGCTTCGATTCGTTAGTGGCATATTTCTCAGCTTAATGTTAAAAATGCCTTCTTGAATGGAAATCTTCAAGAAGAAGTTTATATGGTTCCCCTTCCTAGTATTTCATATGACTTTAGATACGTTTGTAAGCTTAAGAAAGCATTATATGGTCTCAAACAAGCACCCCGCGCTTGGTATGAGAAATTCTCTATTGTGATCTCATCTCTTGGCTTTGTTTTTAGCAGTCATGATTTTGCTCTTTTTATTAAGTGCACTAATGTAGGTCGTATCATTTTGTCTGTATATATTGATGATATGATTATTACTAGTAATAACATTAATACTATTTCAGTTTTGAAGACAGAGTTGGCTAGACAATTTGGAATGAAGATTTGGGTTATTTTCGATATTTTCTAGGTATTGAGGTCGTATACTCACCTAGAGGTTACTTTCTTATTTAGTTGAAATATGTTGCAGATATTCTTGAGCAGGCTAAACTTACTAATAACAAGACTATAGATACTCATATTGAGGTTAATGCAAGCTACTCTTCTTCTGATGGTTTACCTTTGATAGACCCTACTTTATACTGCACTATTGTTGGAAGTTTGGTATATCTCACAATTACTCATCTAGATATTGCATATGGTGTTCATGTTATTAGTCAGTTTGTTGCTTCTCCTACTACTGTTCACTAGACAGCTATTCTTTGTATTTTATGATATCTTCAGGGTATAGTTTTTTAGAGTCTTTTACTTTCATCCACCTATTCCTTGGAGTTGCGTGCATACTCTGATATTGATCATGGTAGTGATACCACAGATTACAAATCTATTACCGGGTTCTGTATCTTTTTAGATGATTCTCTTATTTCTTGAAAAAGCAACAAACAATCTATTATTTCTCAATCCACCGAAGCAGAATATCATGCAATGACATCTACTACGAAAGAGATTGTTTGGTTATGTTGGTTACTTGCTGATATAGGAGTTTCCTTTTCTCATCATACTTCTATGTATTGTGACAACCAAAATTCTATTTAGATTGCTCACAACCCGATTTTTCATAAGCGAACTAAGCATATTGAGATCGATTGTCGTCTTACTTGTCATCATCTCAAACATAGCACCATTGCTTTGCCTTTTGTTCTTTTTTCCTTGTAGATTGTAAATTTCTTTACTAAGGCGCATTCCACCTCTTGTTTTTGTTTTTTGGTTGGCAAACTCTTGATGTTTGTAGCTGCCGCATCATGAGTTTGAGGGGAGATGTTAAATAATAGTTATGTAATCTTATTTATTAAGGGTAGAATAATATTTTCAGTTCAACCTATATATACTTTATATGTATTTAGGTTAAGGTTAAGCACTCATAATACTCAGATTATTCAGAATTGTAGTCTTCATTTTATGTTTGATCTTAATTATTTTAATAGATACAATAGAAGTTTCTCCTAGTAGCTCAATTTTAAGGCTTGTAGCATAAATGTGCATAAGCTTGAGAAAATCCTCATAATATTAGGAGGTGATTTGTTTTCTTTTCCAAAAAAAAAAAATCTGAAAGCATGCAAGTCATCATCAACACGTGATAAGGGAAAAAAACTCATTTTTCTTTCTCATGGGTTATAACTAAAAGGTGAAGAAGCCCAACATGAACACCAAGTAAATACCTAGAATCATCAGCACCAACTCTTCCATATGCTATGATGATAGACTAGTAGTGCAAATCAAAGAAAAAAGGTCATGAACACATAATAAAGTCAAACTTATAAGTCCATAAATTTATTAACAGAGTACAGTATGAGGAACAATTCCATTAGTGTTCCAGAGGTTTATTTGGGATTGCCCTAAAAATATAAGCGTTGTAATCTACCATTGTTTCTTCTCTAATAATTAAAACACCATAGAAAGGCAATGGCATTAGTATTAGTAAATCAGCGTCATTACCAAGATTGTTCTGTAACTATAGATCCTCAATAAAGTCTTTATCTTTCAAAACAGCCTTATATGTTTTAACATAACGAGCATCCTTATTATCCTGTAATGATAAGAATAAAATAAAAAAGCCATCTAAAGTTTTCTTCCCATAATAAGTGTATAGTTAAATAACAAAAATTCACATGGACATGGATATTCTGGATAACCAATTTCAAGCCACAACTATGAAAAAAGTGATCATTTTCATATAAAAGTTTTTGTCTAGTATTTCCATATGAATAATAAATTACCTAAAAAGGGTGAAAAAAAAGAAGCACAACCCAATGCAAGCAATAAGTGTGCATGCCCTAAAAGATCTAAAAAGAAATATAACAAAGTAAATAATTAAATTAAAAAAGGCTACACTCTAAAATCTAGTGTCTAAGAACTCTAAAGATCAGCCAATATAGTGAATAAGAATGAAAAGATATGAGGGATGCTACCTGAATAATGTAGTATTACAGAAACTTGCAAATGAAGTGTTATAAGCAGGGGGCATGGTTACTTATTTAGAATATATCTACATGCTTTAAACATTAATTTTCTAATGCAAAATGCCAATCATGCTCTAGGATACGAGAAGAGAAAATAGCTTTTTTAGATCAATCACCATTTTAAATTTATCCACACATATAAAAATATTTAAAAGATTTGTTCATTAAAAAAAATACATTAAAAATGTCAAAGAACCATCTTAATCCAATAGTTTAAGCTATTATATTAGGTCTCAAAATATGATTTATATTATTCTCTAACATACCCCCTCAAGTGAAAGCCCTTTGGGCTTGAAACTTGCATATGCCCACATTACCTTATGCTTAATTTTTATCAAATAAATGAGAAATGGTGAGATTCAAACCTATGACTGTTTGGTCATTAAGGTTCTGATACACTGTCAAAGAACCATCTTAACCTAATAACTTAAGCTGTTAGATTAAGTTCCAGAATATGATTTATATTATTCTCTAATAAGAAAGAACTATATTCTGAATTAAGGCCCACTAAAGGAAAACAAAGGACCTGGTAAAGAAAAACAATCATTGGTTTTGAATAACTACAGAGAAATTTGATATCCAAAACTTGAAGTTCTTTAAACCTGTAAAGAAGACACCACAAACAAATTATAGTATCAGCATATAAATAATGATAACATAAAATTCACCTATCCATTCGACATTACATCAAAACCAAATTCACATAAATAGAGACATGAGGAAAGAGGAAAGCCTTCTTTCTAGGAAACAACAATGTCTTAAAGCTAACTTCCATCATTCTAATATTTCTCCATTACTGAAATTCAGATAGCCCTCATTCTAATTGTCACCCTAGATACACACACACACACACGCTTGTAAACCTATGTGTGTTTATAGATATTACAGTTTATAAGATTTATAGGGGGGAAAGGGGTGTAAAAAATGATATAAAATCACCAAGCTGACTAATATATGATTAAGAAATTACTAAGCTAACCAATCTATTGCTACAAAAACTTGGTATTAGTTATAGGATGTTGTTAATACACCACTATTACTGCTATAACAGATTTCAACTACATGAAAATGCCCAAATCAATTTGGTGGCCTCTAGGCATTGAAAGATTCAAACCACAACAATCACTCAAACCTTCTTAGAAAGATAAAAGAAAGCCAAGAGTGATTTTCATTTTCTCGTGCCTCCTACTTACATATCATGACAAAAAAAATGTTGCATATAAAATATTAGTTGCTCTTTTACTCGTTTCTAATGTTAAACATTTATCATGAAAACAACATGAGGGCTAGGGTACCTCGATCAATTGTATAAGCAAAAGAATTTATAGTAAGATCTAAAAAGTAAATTCAAATTAAAATAACACTTGACAAAAAAGTAAGTCAATATATATATATATATATATATAATACTTTCTAAGAATGATATGGTTGTTGCTTATTGCATGCATACACATGAACACAAACATGTATATGCATTTGAAATATAGAATCTAGATCCAATACATATGACATCAATATCACAACTACGATCTTTATAAGCAGCATCATTAATTCTTTTGATAGGTCATTGATAAATTTATCCATGAAAGTGATGTTGAGTAATTAGATAGGAGATTACATGACCTATGTTAAAGCTTTGTTGAGTTGTCCTTAATTATCAAAAGAAAAACAACCAATAAAATTATTAATTGTTAATGTTTTTTATCACAATCTAGAGAAAAGTGCAGATAATACTAGCAAAACTCACACTGTCATGTTGAAAATTCAAGATGGAATATAATTGGATAGCATGCCTTAAACAATCCATCATACAAGTGGAGTCCAATTAATCTACAATCATGATTAATTATATCAATTTGTAAGAAGCAAGAAACCAAAAATATGAACTAGGTAGGACAAAGTCCATTGCTATTTCCAATGAAAAGTGAAGGCACGCTTCTCCAGAGTATGGAACATAAGGAATTACTCTAAAAAATGATCCTAAAGCTTATATGAAAGGACAAAAATACTCAATATAAACCTAGAACTATAAATAATTACCTAACCATCGTCTGTTAGGCAACTTGTCTGGTCTAATACATTCCTTCATTGCTCTATATGACAAGGTAAAGAATGAGTCAATACAAGAATAACATAGAAAATATCATCCAAATATTACAATAATTTTAGTTACTCATCAAGGCTTCTTACATCTAGAAACAAGAGAACTAGAAGATGTTTATATCGCTTGCCTAGCCAACTCTGTTGCTTTTGGCTATATACAACTTCCTATGTTTTCCTATCTCAAAATTAACATAATAAGAAGTGGTTATTGATAAATTGTTGAGTGATTGGTTTGAAATTTCAAGATAGGCAATAACGTGCAAAGTATATTATAAGAAGTGATTTACTATAATGACAAAAAAAAACTTTATAAATATTATTTTTTACTACACTAGCAAAATTTCTATGTAAGAATTATTATTTACCACATTGATGGATTTAATATATGATCTGTTACCAACTAAAATGATGAAAATTATATGTAAGCCCATAGAAAAATTAATGTTACATACATGCATACATACATATAACATTAATTTTAACTGATGTCTGTGATAGCCAACAAATGAACATATATTATGTGGAAACTAGTTACTCTAGTTAATAGGACTAGTGTCCTTGTTAATAAGTACTTGAAGAAACTAGTTATCCTAATTAATGAGCAAGTGGAGAAATTTGTTTCCTAATTAATGAAATTAGTATTTTGGTTAATGAACAATTAAAGAAACCGATTAATTTGGTAATTCAATAAATGTTGTCTTGGACTAGAGATGACATTAATATGTTTTTAAGTTATACTAATTGTATTAATTTATAAGGCTAAAATTAAAATAATAAATTAATAGTTTTGTAATTGATGTGTAAAATATATAAAAGAGATAATATTAAATAATTATTATGTATAAAACTAATTACATTTAATGTTAAGAAAATATTAGGTACCTCATTGGGTAGCAAATCATGATTGTAGTATTGGATTGAGATATTTTAAGAAGTATTAATAACTTGGTACGATCCAAGTATAAGAAAACCTCAACCATAATTTTGGTAGTGTATATTATATAATTTTAAAAGACAATTATGCAACATTATATCTAAATTATAATTTTTTTATATATAAAATAATAATAAATTATTTGGCTGACTAGTTGACAATAACAATAATAAGTTATAGAGTAAAGTGTATATAAGTTTGATTGTGTTAACAAGTTAAAGATTGGGTATTAAATTAGCCCTACTGATAAAATTTAATAAAATAAAATAAAATGATTTGAACATGTCTTGTAAGTATAAAAATAATGGAAGGTTATATGATAAATTATAAATAATAAAAATAAACATGAGATAAGTGGAATGAATAATAAATCAAGAAAAATTTTTAATTTGATAAGAGTATTATATGAAGTAAAGTACAATATATCTTAGATGTAATAAATGCCAGGAAAGGAAAAGGATGATATGAATTAAATATGTTTTGAATTAAATAACAGTGTGAATAAGAAATGATTATATAATGAGTTACGATATGGGTTAAAGGTGGTCGAGAGACAAATAACTCATGCGATTTATATGTGTTGAGGAAATAAACTGTGAGGTAAGTTTTTTGAGTTTTGAAATAATAAATTAATATAAATTAAATATATTTATGAAGTGAAAATGGTTATGAAATAATATCAACATGAAAAAGAATACTATATGAAAGTGTTTGCATAAGACCAATCAATTTTAAAATTATAAGGAATAAATTGTATAGTGAATAGTTAAATCATATTATGAAAAACAATTGTCATGATGAAGGGTGATAATGTGATGAATAAAATGATGAAAATAAAATTTATCTAGCAATATAAAAAAATGTAAAATGTTGAAAATTTATCTTTAAGGTCAACATTCTTAAAGAAAAAAATTAAAATTGGTTTTGATTATATAATTATAAAATATTAATAACTGAGATTATGCAAATATTCAATATGATTTATTATGTAATTTTGTGCATGTCAAAAGTAGTTTTCTTTAAAACAAATTCATATTTTAAGGTTATTAAGTTATTCAGTATTATATAGAATAAATATTTGTACTTTTAAAAAATAAAAAATTAATAAATAAATAATAGAGATGTAGTTTTAACCAAAGTTGCAATAAAGGTTGCTAAGCCTTATATATATATATGTGTGTACTTTACTTGAATCTTTACATGTATTTCGTCATTGAAATTAAATAAAAATACAAGTGAAAGTATGGGATGTCACACTTTTTTTTCTCTCAAGCTACAAACTATAAAATTAAAAAAAAATTGGATCAAAATTATATTTTATAAAAAATAAAAAGATTGAAAGTTCATACAAAATAAATAACAATATAAAAAATAAAAATAATTATAAAATTTGCTTTTTACATGTTAAAGATCCTTGCCTTTTAATCTATTTTATAAGATAATATAATAATTTTATTACACATTCATTTTTTTTTGTTATCATTCAATCATCATCATTTCATCATTAAACCCAATTTCCTTGAGAACATTACTGATTTTATTTCATATATGTGTTAATTTTCTTCTTTTTTTTCTAATTATAAAATTTATTTTCTTTTAAATGTTAAAAAGCTTATTCATTTGATTAAAAAACTTTCTTTTTATACATTCTAATAACAATCACTATTTAATTAATTAAGTTTATTCAATTTATAAAAAAAATGATTACTCTAATTTATTCTTTTCTTATTGGTACAAATAATTAAATTATAAAAAATTAAGTGTATAATGATTTTATTGTTGAAGATGCATTGTTTATTCTCTCACAAAATATTGTAGATTGAAATAATCATTTTTTTCTAAATTTTTAGTTTGGTTCCCGTTTGTTTACTAGAAAGTATTTTTCTTTTCGGAAAGTGAATTTCAAAAAAATAAATTATTTTCTAATGGTTGGTAGTGCAATGAAAAATAAGTTGGAAAACATTTTCTAGTGTTAATTATATCATGAAAAATAAGTTGGAAAATAACTTATTAATGTTTTATTTTCCTCAAGTTTATTAAAATAATGAGAAATAAATCTTACAAATTAAAAAATTAAATGAGAATGAAATTAAAAAAATAATTTCATAAATTATCTCAAATAAAATAAATAATAATAGAAATTAAATCTAAAAAATAAAAAAATAAAAGATAAAGAAATTAAAATAATAATAATAATGAACATTTCATAAATTATTTCAAATAAAATAAGTAGCAATCAAAAGAATAAGGACCAAATTTGATAAATAAAAAATTTCAATAAAAAAAAATAGGGAAAAAGCAAATAAGAATTATAAAAATAAAGACCAAATTAACATAAAAATTAAATTATAAGAGGTGAAATTGAAAAATAAATATTGAAAACAACATATATATAGCAATAAAAAGTTTGAGGACTAAATTTGATATAATCAGCAAAAATATAAAATTTCTAAATTTTTTACGATTTTCAGAAAATGTTTTCCATCGAAAGTTTTCAAGAAAACACTTTTCTAAAAACCAAGCTAAATTATCCTTTAACTGGAAAGTATTTTCCGTTAACCAACTTTTTTAATAGCAAATAAATATAGGAAAGTTTGGAAAATGATTTTCCAGAAAGTGAATTCTAAAAAATAAATGTGGCCTAAATCTTTTTTTCCCATAATTAAGTCATTCTCATCCCATATTAATAACAAATCATGGCTTTTCTAAAGAGATTATGAAATTGAAACACAGAGGGTTAAAGTGAAAATATGAAGAAAATAGGTGACAACTTTGAATTTTATAAAAAAAATTATTTAGTCCCCTATTTTTTGAATAAATGGCCCGTCCCTTTAGTTGTCAGAAACTTTATTGTGATACTAAACTCTATTTTTTTTATTTCTTAGTCATTGTTTTTCGTAAGGATAGAAAGAGACATTTATTGAAATTCAATATAGAGAGAAGAAGTCATTATTGACAACTATTCTAAACATGTAAATGATTGAAATCGGTGTTAACAAGATCTATTCAATGAATGGAGTTTTATAATATTTGTTTTGAGCTTTAATTTTGCTTAACAACAAGATCTAAGTTGAGAATAAGATATTCTATTTATATTGATTTTTTTAGTTGATCTTTTTTTGGTTTATTAGGTTGATATGTCGGTTTATTGATGTTTTAAGAATGTTTGTAGAGTATTTTTGAGTTATATGTTTTAAAGTGGTTGTTTTGAGCTTCAATATTACTTAAAAAATCATATTTAAGTAAAAAATGAGAGATTTGATTCAAGATAATTTTGTGAGTTGACCTTATTTATTTCTTTATTTTGTTGACAACGATGTTGATTTGTTGATATTTTAATAGTGTTTGTAGAGTGTTTTTGAGTTAAAATAAATTTTTCTTAGGTAAAAACCCCATAAGATGAATTTTCAAGACAATACTGTGGTGGGTGAATTATAGGATAGTTGGTTGGTACTTAAAAGTATATTTTTATCAAGGTTTTATATCATTATTGTGCACTTAAAGTATTAATAACTCCTTAACTAAAGCATGTTTTATAATAACATATCTAATAATATAAGATATCTTTAATTTATGGTAAATATTCATTTTAAATATAGGCCTATCACATAAATTAAAGGATTGATTGGTGAGTTTAAGAACTAAAATTGAAAGGATAAAGAGATAGTCAAACCTAGAAAAGAGATGTCGGTACAATTCAAACCAGAACACTATTAAAAAATTAGGTTATATCTGGATCTATAAATCTTTGATTTATGTCTATTTTATATGGATGGAAAGTTAAGACATAGGCCTATAATTTTCATAAGGGACCTAAGATTTAAAAAGATCATTTTTAAGTTTAAATTATAGCAACAACAAAATCTATCATACAGTCCGAAAGCTATATGAAAAGACCTACATGTTTTTTTCTGGAAAGTTAAGATAATTTTCTACAACATTCATATTTTCAAGTAGTTCTAATTCTAGCGTTATCAATGACGTTTTGAGCAGAAGATAAGGATTGTCACCAAGTCAAGAGTTGACCACCTACTTATCAATTAATCATCAAATCAATATTTTCTAATTTTGGCTTATAAAAGGAGGCATTTGCCATATATTTAGGCATCTTGGTCTATAGATCAAGATCATGCATTTTATTTCTTTTTTTGTATTGCTTAAATTTTATTTTCATTAATATCTTGTTTATACCTTTTATTTCTTTTCCTTTACTTAGTTAACTTTTATCTTATTTTTTTTTTATTATGTTTAGTTAAGTTTATTATGTCAAGGTGAAAAGGTTACAATAATGGTGTAAAAATAAGTATAGTGTAAACTTAACATGAACTTTAATATTTGATACCAACATGTTTTGTATTTGTTATCTTGTTCTCTCTTTAATACTTTGCTTGTTAAATGATTAATCTAGATTTATGTTGTATAACACTTGGTACAACAAATGCTTCACACTTTCATAGCCCCTACTGTATGGTATAACCAACATCTAAGCTATGAAAGGAACTTGATTTATTATTAACATAAGTTATAATCATAAATGTCTAACAATATTTACAAGTATTAACATTATTTAAATAAGATAACTAATGTAATTATGTTAACAATTTATAATCTGGTTGAAACCTCCTTTGTGTGTGGTTTCCAATTGAATAATAAAAGTTTATACTATATTTGTTTGACATACCATTAGTGGATCCTCTAACCTTGACATTTATTTTTATCATTGTTTAATCATTACATTAATCTTCCATCTCAATGTTCTCATTAACTTCCTTTTCTTCTTCTTCTTTTATTACCACTACTATTACTATTATTGTTATTATTGTTAATGATGATATTGTTGTTATTATATTATTGTTATTTATAATTCATACAATCAACCTTTATGTGGTTTGACTCCGGTCTTGCCAGGTTATTTAGTATTTCGACGCTTCTGCACTTGAAAGAAGACATCAATCTTTTAGTTGTGTCAATGGTTGTTTGCCAAATTTATTTTTTTAAAAAAAAGACAGACAATTTCTTGTCCACTTCTTTAAATGAAAAAAAAAATATACAAGCATAGGCACGAGGGTTTGTGCTTCATGGCTCATAATCTTAAGTTATTCCATTCATATACTAAATGCACTAGGCCATGGATTGTACTGCCATGTTATTTTTTAGATTAATTTTTCTTGTTTTTACTTTTAGTATATTTCGATTAATTATATATTTATATAATTATTTTTAACCTAGTTGAGTTTATAGCCATAATCATAGGTTCCATTGGTTAAGGCACAACATCCGGTCTATTATTTTTTAGTTTAATGTATTTTTTGCCCCCTCACTAAAAAAAAAAAGAGGAAGAGGAAGAAGAAGCAATTTCATTATTTGTTGTTGATGATCTATTTTTTTTTATTTAACTTGTAAAAATACAATTTAATCTTTTTATTTAATAATCTATTTTTGCTATCTCAGTCTCATACATCCATCATGATTTTTTCTTCTTTTAAAAATAATATTTCATTAAAAAAATCCTTGTGCGCTTTTTTTATATAAATCTATTGAATAAAAAATAACCTCTAAGATAAAATAATTATTGAATCCAATGGCATTCACGATTTGCAATGCGATATTGGTTTTTTGGCTCAAGTTCAATTTTTTTTTAAAAAAATCATTTTTGTTTCTGAGTAATTTTATTATTTTACATTGAGATAGTTGTATAGTTAACTTTTTAGTTTTTTTTTTAAGATTTTTCCTAATAAATTTCATATGTTAATCTAAATCTCAAGTAGTTTGAATGCATTGTCTTGGTATTAAAAAAAATTATTTAATAAATGTTTAATTTAAAGTTTATGATTACAATCAATATTTATTAAAAAAAACACATTAAAAATACTTAAATTCTTTTTAGTGTCTCATTTTTTTTACTTTGAAACCGTGCCACAACTCAGTGAATGAGTTTATAAGTTTTGTTTTGATATATTTTTATTAAGAAATACTTTAAAAAAATAACCGCAATTGTATTTTTAAATAATTGTTTTTTAAAAAAAATCATGCACATTGAAAAATGAAGTGCATGTGCCAATTGGATAGAGGCAATGTAGAATTTGCCAAGAAAGTCAAAGAAATAAATAGAGATTGAAAGAGTCAAACTCCATCTCCCACAATCACGCATGGTTTTACAGCCAAGAAATTTGTGTTACAAAAGAAGAGCAAACACAAAGAAACAGCGAAGGAGGGCAAAAAAACAAAAAGGCGGAGAGTGCAAATGCATTGCAGTCTCCCTTTTTTGGATCTCTCAGAATAAAATAAGAACCAATTAATAATTGATATCCAACACACCCTTTTCTTCCATTTGACGATTGATATATGTGTCTATATCTTAGACCTAACTAAATCGTGTGTTTCTGCCAGAGATCTTGCCATGGAAAATGCTAGCCGCGTTCGAGCATTTTCATCTCCTGAATTGCTACCGCTTCCACCAAGCTCGACTGAAGGGGCAGAAGATTATAGCTTAGAAGGTGATTGCATTTTCCTTTTCCTTTTCTTCCTTCTTGCTTCTGCTGATCAAGAGAATTAAACAGATCCATGACATGCCACTAGATCATAGATATTGGAAGGAAATAAATTAAGAAATATCCTGCTGCTTTGAAACTTTTGCATTCAATATGGTATATAGCGTGGTAAACTAATGGAAAAAAAAATGATTAAGGGAGTTTCCCACGAGGCTTCGTATTAGCAATTAGCAGCATGCATCGAGCTATTTTTCTTTGTTGGATAGAAGTAACTTGTTCTTCCTATTTGTACATAAATTCTCTTCTGCCGGTATAGGTGTTGCAACAAACGTGAAGCTACTATTAAAACTAATCCAGGATCACAACGAAGCTAGCACAAAGGACAACGATGACCGTAAAATGCGAAGGTTCGCTGGAATGGTGTCCATTCTGGATGATGTTAAGTTCCGAATCCAAAAATATCAATCTGGGAAGAAGAAGGCACCTCAGCTTAGGCGGTGCAACACGGATCTTAGACGGAGTCAAGCTCCAGCAGACAAGAAACCGCAAGAATCTGTAGGTGACGAGAAAGAGCGGTTAAGGAAGCAGCTAAATGCAAGCATGGCGGCTCGAAAGAGCCTAGAAATGATGTGTTCAAGCTTGGGAAAGGAAAAGGAAATTATGGCAGCCGAGATTGCAAGAAAAGTTCATGAATTGAATGAAGCGGAGGAGCTGGTCAATGACCTCAAAGCCCAAAATGAGACATTGATGGCAAAACTTCAAGCTCGTGCCCCGCAGAAGAAAAGTAGTAATAGCGGAGGAGAAGCTCAAGGAAATGCAGCACTTCAGGAGCGTTACCGGACGCTTTCGGAGCAACTCCTCAAGTCCCTTGATAGCTGTCGATCTTTAAAGAGAAAATACAAAGTTGCAAAAGAGGAAAACAGAGGAATTTGCGCTACAATGGATGTTATTAAGATGGAAGTGGGTGCTGGGCTTGAAAAAATACGTAGCTTTAGGAGCAGAGTGGCCATAAGCAAAGATATTGAAGAGGAGATTTCAGCATTAGAGCAAATGTTTGAGGGTTTTGATACGAAGATCTCAAAACATAGGGACATTGAATGTGCTAAACCAAAAGCTGCGATCAATACTAGCAAGCCTCCTGTTCTTGAATAATATGAAGAACAAAGGATGTTTTATTTTCCCCTGAGGAGGACAATACACTTAGGTATCTTCAATTATTTATAATGAGGGAAGCAGTTGTATCATATCCAAGTAGACATGATTAGTGATGCTGCTCGACTGTCCATGTACAATTGCCTGATTCAGTTTTCCGGTGTACTCCCTAAACAGCTGTGCAATTCCAAAAGTTTTTTTTTTTTTTATTTGCTGTATCTTGAGTCGCGGGATCTAAGCTCTTAGAATAAGTTCTTTAGGTTTCTGATGCATCTCATTGTAATGGATCCGTTACTGTGGTAAGCAATTCTATACATATATTCAGTAATTATTAATTAACGATCTTAGTGTTGAATGTTGAACTTGTTTTGTGAAAGGTAGTAGTATCATGAAGTTACTGTAGACTAAACTTGAACAATTAAGTTAAGAATATTGAAGATCAACCACAACAATTAACTTTACAAGAACAGTAAGAGCAAAAGAATGAAGACGAGTTCCAGGTTGCACCTTCTTTACCTCCTTAGGCTGATAGTACAACTGGATCCTAAAGTTCAGTTCTAAGGAAGACAAAAAGCATACTGGAGATATACAATGTCACTCAAAGCATTAATCATGATAATGCTATTTGTTTAGAAGTGATGATTCTATTATATTTTAAAAAGCTTCCCGGGAAGCTAAATGGAAGAAGACAATAAAGAAGGAGATAAGTGCTGTTAACAAAAATAGCACATGGAGAAGTATAAAGTGATGTGATTCATCGTATACAGATTTATTAGAGGTGTCAATTAAATCTATTATCAAAATTAAAACTAAAAGGAAGAATTGATTGGGTTGATTATAGATGTTTTGATTTTAGAGTTATTTAATTTGTTTTAATTAATTAAATAGGAGATTTGATTTCATAATAATATTTTATGTGTGAGAAATTGTTTATACTTTAGTTTTTTTTATTAACTCTTTATGAGTTATTAAAGATTACATGTTTTTGTAGTGTTATATATATATGAGTTTTTATTCTATATAATAATAAGTTAATTTGAGGCCTTTCATCCAAAAACCTTAATTTCTTGATTCAAATAATTATTAGATAAAGTTTTATTAATCTGATTTAAACTTTATTATGTTAATTATATTTTATTTGTGGATTTTAGAATTTTTATTATAAAAATATAAATATATCATTGTGAAAAGGTAAAACTGAGTAAAACACAAGTGGAATGATATTACATTAAATGTATAATATGGAGGTCTGTGATGAATTTTTTTTTTATTAATATAAAATTTGAGATTTAATAATGTCTTTCACAAGATTTACAATAAAAGGAGGTAAAAGAAATATAGGCTCCTAGATGTAAAGAATAATGATTAAAAAATTTGCATGAGATTCATCGAGTACAATGGTGAACAACTTATAAAAAAAAATCTAATTGATAAATAAAAAGTTACCAAACAATGTTGAAATGATACAAAACATTCAAGTGGTATTGCACCTTTACAAGAATTAAAAAATTAACTTGAAGGAGTGAAAGTTCATCAGATTCATATACGAGAAAGATAATACTGAACAAAAGGTTGATTAACAAGATATGAGAGATTTGTGTGATGTTGATTAGTATTTAAAAATGTATTTTTATCAATGTTTTATATCATTACTATGCATTTAAAGTATTAATAACTCCTTAACTAAAACGTGTTTTATAATAACAAGTCTGATACCATAAGATATCTTTAATTTATGGTAAATATTCATCTTAAATGCATGCCTATCATATAAATAAAAGGATTGATTGATGAGTTGAAGTACTAAAATTGAAAGGACAAAGAGAGGATAAAGCTTAGAAAAAAAAATTGTGGTTTAGTCCAAACTAAAATACTATTCGGTAATTGGATCATAACTGTAGGTGTAAAACTTAGATTTAGATCTATTTTATATAGATGGAAAGCTAAGAGATAGGCCTAAAATTTTCATGGAAGGTAGACTTAAATTTGTTGTATAGAAGTCTAAATCTATATTGCATCCTAGACATTATTCAATTTTTAGTCTATATCTTAAGTTCTAGAAATTCAAATAATCTTAATTTTTTATCTTGGAAAGTTAAGATAATTTTCTTGAATAAATTTTCATGAGTAAAGTTGGTTCAAATTCTGATGTTATCAATGATGTTTTATTCAGATATAAAGATAAGGATTGTCACTAATTCAAGAGTTGGTCACCCACTTAATAATTAGTCAATAAATTTTCTAATTTTAACCTATAAAAGGAGGTATTTCCTATGCATTTAGACATCTTAGTTTCTAGATTAAAATCATACTCTTGCTTTCTCTCTTTATATTTTTATAATGCTTAAGTTTTGCTTTCATTAATATTTTGTTTATATATTTTCTTTCATTTTCTTTACTTGGATAACTTTTATCTTATTTATATTCTTATCTTGTTTATTTATGTTTCTCTCTTTTATTATATTTAACTAAGTTTATTATATTAATATAAAAAGATTATATTAATGATGTAAGAATAAATATAGTGTAAACTCAATATGGACCATAAAAAATAGATCTTTCAATGAATTATCAAGAATGACCACTCCAGTTAGTTGGCAATGCTCTCTTAGTGTTGCCAAATTATCAAGAATTCCAGTAATAAAGCTGGCTTGAACCCTCTTTGTGGATTCAGTTACCTTTACATAGTTTCTGAAAAATATTTTTAATAAATTCAGATCCTTTTGCAAAAACATTTCCAGGGCCTTCTTGATGTTTATTTTCATGGTCCAAAATTTGACATGTTTTTTCAAGAATTTTCCATAAAATAACCTAAAAAATAATAATATTTTCAATGTATTCAGTTATTAATATGTTCATTTCAAAATAATTGATACCTTCTTATTATTGAGTCTGTCATAACCTAGTTTTGGGTTTCTCCCAAGAATATTGTTTTCTTTTAAAAATTAAAAAATTGAAAACAAAACAACAAAAAAATGAAAAAAACAATAAAAATTAAAAAAAAAAAAGATTAGCAACTTAGCAAAAACATGCTAAAAAAGGTCCCAAACACATGAAGGAATTAAACTGAAATTCAAGGCAAAATTAGAAACTCAATTGTATCCAAGATCAAAAAACAATGCATCTTTAATGTTAAATTAAATTATTGTTATTGAATGAATCTATATAAAAATTAAGTTTAGGAATTAATTAAACTTTTAATAAATCAATTTAATTTAATCATGAGTTCAATTAAAAGTTTAATTAAGTTTACAAAGTACTTAATAAGATTTTTAATTAGTTAAATTAATTTTATTATGAATATAATTGATGAAAAAAAAGTTTAAAAACTTAATTTAAAGTTAATTTTAATGAAAGAATATCTGCTGGGATCTAAAATATAATACACTATGCCTGGGTAGAGCAGAGTAAAATCCGAGGAAACTCTGCTGGAGGCCTGTAACGATATTAATATACATTTAATACTAGCAGTGGCTGAGAGACTTTCAAGCACGGTCGTGCACATACTTGTCATTTTCGGGATCTCTGAACCCTCGAGTATTAGTTTTATAGAATGCTCTCGTTGTGAACCGAATTCAAGCAAGACTATCTGTTGAATTTAAGCATATCAATACGTAGGGGAAAAAAAAACTTATAAAGATTTCTCTTATAATGATGAGCGACGAGCAAATCAGGAAAAGCACAACTTGAAAATCCAGCGCTTGCGACGTTCGAATTGTAATATGAAGAAGCATTCTGGTAGTGAACTAGGCCCAAATTGCTTGAAAAAGAGCGCTTCCTTATTTTTTTCACTCACATTCAAGAATCTCGATCCGAGAAAATGATCGACACTCTTTAACAAATCCATCTTCTAGGATACCCATCTAATAAAACTTCCACGTCGTTCTTACTTATTAATTCTTGATTATGTTCTTAACTGAATGCAAACTTGACTGCTTCCCCTTGTTTGTTAGGTTTCCCCTTGATATTTGAGATTTTCTCATCATCAACCGAAGGGTTTTCACCTCTTTCCATTTGGTGTTGAATTGGATAGACATTGTTATCATGTTTATCTCAATGGAATCCACCTTTCGTGCCTTGCACCCAGGACTGCTCTTACCCGTTTTTCCGTTCTTCCTTTAAAGGCCACCGCGACCTTGTTTCAACTGATCAGTAACCATGTTATCACCACCCATATCCAGAGTTTCTCTAACAAAAACAGAAGGAACATCAGCATTGTTGGTTTAATTCGAGAAGTGAGGCGGAAATGGATTAGCCAAAACAATTACACAAGCTACGAACCGAATAATCAGTGATTGGAAGCTATAAAACATAAGTGTGGCAGTGAGCAAGCAAGTCACATGAACAACACTGCACGTGATATTAGGATAAATTTTAGGGGATAATGAACTGAACAGGAACTCACTTTCGGGGATATGATTCAGTGGAGTTTTCATCATCCGAGTCTTTGATATCACTGAAAGTAGGAACATTTGGTGGTGGTGGTATATCCAAAAGCTGATCCACATCAGTGTGCTTACTTGACTTCTCTCCATCTTCATCACTCAACCAGAAGAAAGGCGATAGTATGGGATCTCCCTTTTCATCAACAACAGGATTCTTCCTTTTAAAGTCAGCCCTTTTGTTTTCTCTCGATCCAGTTTGTAGTGCCGCTGTGTCTGAAAAAGTGTTTTGTGGCACCTGAACTCTTTTCTTGGTTGGAAAGGGAAGTGATGGGAACAACAGGTAATTCCATGTTGGATTTATCAATATCTTCCCTTTGCCATAATTGTATTAACTGCAGAGTTAAAAAATTAATATATATTTTAAGTAAAAGAATATCAAAATAATAAATAACTCAATAAAACCAGAATCAAATTATAAATAATAATAAAAACAACAACAACAATAATAATAAGTTAAAGCGAACATTAAGATTGTAAGATTAAAGTGCAGATTAAATAATAATAAAAATAAACATTAAGGTTAGTCGATCTACTAACGGTATTTCTAATAAGTATAATATAAAATTTTTTTATTAATCAATTGAAAACCACACACAAATAAGGTTTTAATTGGATTATAAATTATTAACATGATTACATTAGTTATCTTATTCAAATAATACTAATACTTATAAATATTGTAAGGTATTCATGATTATAACTTATGTTAACAACAAATCAAGTTCCTTTCATAGCACAATTATAGATTATATCATACAGTTGAACTGTGAAAGTGCCAAGTATTTGTTGTACCAAGTGTTACACAACATAAATATAAATTAACCATTTAAAAATAAAATTTTTAAAATAAACAAGATAACAAATACATAACATGTTAGTATCAAACATTAAAATCCATATTGAGTTTATAACATATTCTTATGATATTAATGTAATATTTTCACCTTAATATAATAAATTCAGCTAAACATAATGAATAAGATAAATATAAATAAACATCATAAATATAGTAAAGAAAATGAAAAGTATAAACAAGAGATTAAGAAAAATATAACATGAAATAAAAATTAAACATTACAAAAATATAAAGAAATAAAAAGCATGATCTTGATTTGAAAACCAAGATGCCTAAATGCATAGCAAATGCCTTTTTTATAGGTGAAAATTAAAAACTATTGAATTGAGACTAATTGTTAGATAGATGACCAACTTTTGACATGGTGATAATCCTTATATTCTTATCTAAACAAAATATCATTACTGATGTCAGAATTTGAGTAGACATGAACATAAAAGTTATATGAAATTGTCTTAGCTGTTTAACAAAAAAATTAAGGTCATTTGGACTTCTATAACTCAAGATATGGGATGAACATTGAATAGTGTCTAGGTTGTAAGATAGATTTGGACTTCTCCGTTGTTGCTAAGATTTGTACTTCCAAATGGCAAAATTAACTCTTATATTTTCATGAATGTTTTAGACCTATGTCTTAGCTTTCTAACATATAAACCAAATTATAATCCAAGATCTATAGCTCCAGATATGATCCAATGACTTAACAATATTCCAGTTTGGACCGAACCAACACTACTTTTTAAAGCTTCACCTTCTCTTTATCTTCTCAATTTTAGTAGTTAAACTCATCAATCAATTCTTTGATTTATGTGATAAACTTGCATTTAAGATAAACATTTACCATAAATTAAAAGTGTCTTATAGTATCAAACTTATTATTTTAAAACATGTTTTAGTTAAGGAGTTATTGATACTTTAAGTACAAAAGGCTGATATACAACCTTGATAAAAATATACTTTTAAGTATCAATCACACCCCCCAACTAACTTATTACTAATCCTTAACAATCAAAGTGGTAAAATAAAAAAATAATTTGCAAGTTCCACAAAGTAAGTCAATCATCACTCAACTTCTATTAATCTATTCATGTAAATAAACTCTCATTAAATTTATACATCTGTTTCAGACTTTTTAAATAAGATATTAATAAATCTTTTTTTTATGTACTCAAATGTATGAAAACATAGATGATTGAGCTTTTATTGGGGAAAAACAATATTATGTTCTAATGTTTAGATTAACTTTCTTAGGTTGAGATTATTATATTTTTTTATTATTTTATTATATATTTTTTTCTTTTTTTAATATATATATAGATAACACAATCCATCTTTAAGCCATGTAATGAGCTTTCGGCTAATGACTCATAGATTAAATTATCTTAGGGCATTAGGTGTTGAGATACCCCTATGAGTTTAATAACTCAAGTTGCAAATACTCAAATAGTGCAATGTTTGATTCCTTTAAGCTTTTCTACTCAACCCATGTAACAAGCATTAAGCCAATAAAATCCATATTGTAAGATTTTTATAGTTATTTTTTACGAGAAATGACTTCCACATGTCTTAAAATGATAAAATTTAATGACATTACTTACCTAATTATCAGGAATGTATCTTTAAAATATTTTATCGCGATACTATTTAAATAAGTACGGGTCATCCCAATAAAATTTCTACATGTCGCTTATAAACTTTCTTTTATCTTCGATACCAATGAGTTGGCAAAAATCTTAAAGCAAGAAAATTGATATTTTTATTAAACTAAGGCATTGAACTAAGAGAAAATAAGAATTCTTTAGAAAAGTAATCATTGATTAGTGTGATGTTAGATGTCTAATATGTTGTCACTATTGATAAAAGATTCAAATCAATATTTTTGGTGCCTTTTTCATTTAATATTTCTTCATGAGATGAAATTATTTATAAATCTTCATATTCATCCAACTCAATTTTACTCAAGATAGATTCAAGTTGATCATGAATAAATTCTTCAATAAAATCTACTTATTGTAAATCATTATCATCTTCAAGTTGCTTGTAGATGTTGAAAATATTCATCTTCAATGTCATGTTTCTAAATGATAGTTTTATCAATCCATGTCTCCAATTAATCAATGTATTACAAGTTGCAAGAAATAAACATCCTAAAATAATAGGAAATAAATTACATGCTTCAATAAGTTGTGCATCCAAGATAATAAAATTCACATGATAAATAAATTTATCGACTTGTACTAACAAATCTTTAACTATTCCTCTAGGTACTTTTATAAATCTATCAACAAGTAAGAGAGTTACAAAAATTAGTTTTAACTCATCTAGATTAAGACTTTGAAGAACTGATTATGGAAGTAAATTCACACTAACTTCAAGATCAAGTAAAGCTTTTTTAATTTTATATTCTTCAATAAAACAAGAAATTATAGAATAACTAGGGTCTTTATATTTCAAAGCATTATTGTTGTGAAGAATGTCACTTATTTGTTCAGCTAAAAAGGTTTTTTTTTCACATTCAGTTTTTTCTTCATAGTGCATAGATCTTTCAAAAATTTAGCATAAAAGGTACCTATTTAATAACATCCAACAAAGTTATATTGATCCTTGTTTAAAAGTTTGAAAGATTTTAGAGTGATGGTTGACTTTTCTTTGTTTAGTCATGATATGAGGAAATGGAAGTGCTAGCGGAGAATTAGTCTTTTCTTTGCAATATTCATATTCAAACCTTTCCTTAACTTCAGAGATTAACTCATCATCTTTCTAATTTGATCCATGTGTTGGATTCCAGAACTATTTACATTTGAATTGTATTGCCCTTTGGGATTTTATTGTGGTTGAAATGAAAACTTACCTTTCTCTTGAAAACTAAGAGCATATGTTAATTTTGCAAGAGTATCTTTAAAATCTGTCATGCTTTGAGGAAATTAAGTATTAATTGTCTCTTGCTTTTCAATGAATGCATGCAATGTTTCCTCAAGATTTCTTCTAGGAGGTGCATATCCGTGAGAATTTTGATAATTATGGTATGCTTGAAATGATGGTTGTGAAGTTTATGTATTATCGTTATCACTATTTCAACTGAATTTTTAGTGATTTCTCCAACGAAGGTTGTATGGTTGCGAGTATGTGTTATTACTAGGCTTTTGAAAACTGTTTAAAGCATGAGCTTGCTCATAGAGGCATTCCTTGAAAGAAGACAACGTTGGACAGTCATTAGTTGAGTGTTTATTAGTTTCATAGATTTGACATACAATGTCTTAAACAAATTTTAATTAACCAACTTTTTTTTTAATTTTAGTGTCTCGACTTTTCTAACTAAAGATAAAATTTGGCTTAGAGGTCATGATCATCCCATAGGTTGTACATACCTCCATTAGATGTATGAGGTTGAGTTTTACATAGTGCCTTATATTATCTATGGTATTCTAATTTTAAGCATTTTTAGCTTGCAAGTCTAGATACTTCATTGCTTTATTAGGGTTTTTATTTTTAAAAGTTCTATTGCAGATCAATTCAACCATTTATCGATATCTAGGTGTTAACCCTTCATAAAAATATAAAACTAATCTCCATATTTCAAAACCATAATGAGGGCAAGGATTAAGCAGGTCTTGATATCTATCTCAATATTGGTAAAATATTTCTCCTAATTTTTTAGTGAAAATAGTGATTTGTCTTTTGAAAGAGTTTGTTTTGTGAGATGGAAAAAACTTTTTTAAAAATTATTGTTTATTTCATCCTAAGCACAAATGGATCCTAGTTATAAATTTTGTTGTCATGTTTTAGCTTTATCTTTATCTTTTAATGAAAAAGAAAAAAGCTTTAATCTATTGGTATTTATGTTATAATTTAAGTTATTATAGGTGTTACAAACCACCTTAAATTTTTTTAAATGCAAGTATGAATTTTCTAAATCTAAGTTATGAAAAGAAGATAAAAGTTGAATAATGTATGACTTAAAATTAAAATAAGATGTATCAAGAGGAAAAACTATGCATAAGGGTACACTTAGTAATGTTGGATTCTGATGGTCTCTAAGTGTTATAACATAATTATTCTCATTATAAAGCGACTGATTATCTTCTTCAACCATATTTTTTAAAAAGGATTAGGATACCCTACAAATATACATGACAAAACTCTTTTACACGTGTAGGAAGAGAATAAAAGAAAGAAGAAGAAGAAAGAAACAAAAAAAAAATAAACTAAGTTAGATATAAGAAAAGAGAAAATAAAATAAATATCATAACATATACAAGAATTTACCTTCCTGGCAACGACGTCAAAAACTTGACACGACCAAAAGATTGATATTTTTTCCCAAGTATAGGAGTGTCAAAGTAATAAATAACCCAGCAAAACTGAAATCAAACCATAAGGAGGTTAACTATATAAATTATAAATAATAATAACAACAATAACAATAACATTAATAAGTTAAAGAGGACTCTGAGATTATAAGATTAATGTGAGGATTAAACAATGATAAAAATAAATGTCAAGGTTAAAGGACCACTAATGATATTTCAAATAAGTATAACATAAATTCTTTTTATTACTCAACTGGAAACCACACACAAAAGAGGTTCTAGTTGGATTATAAATTGTTAATATGATTGCATTAGTTATCTTATTCGAATAATGCTAATACTAGTAAATGTTATCAGATATTCATGATTATAACTTATATTAACAACAAATCAAGTTTCATTTATAGCTCAGATATAGAAAATGAAAAGTATAAACAAGATATTAATGAAACTATAACATAAAATAAAACTAGAATATTGAAACTATAAAAAACCAAGGAAATGATCTTGATATGAAAATCAAAATGCCTAAATGCATGGCAAGTACCTCTTTTTATAGGCCAAAATTCATAACTATTAATTTGATAACTAATTATTGAGTAGGTGGCCACATCTTGACTTGGTGACAATTCTTATCTTTTTTTCTGAACAAAACATCATTACTAACATTAGAATTTAAACATGTAGTCTTATAAAAATTCTGAAAAATTATTTCAGCTTTCCAACAAAACAAGAATTAACATATTTAGACTTTTAAAACTTGAAATATAAGCTAAACATTAAACAGTGTCTACGCTGCAAAACAGATTTTGACTTCTTCATTATTGCTACTATTTGAATTCGAAAATGGCACTTTTAAATCTTGGACTCTCATAAAAATTTTAAGCTTATATATCAGCTTTACATACATATAAACCAAACCTAAATCCAAGTTCTAGAACTCCTATTATAATCCAATAACCGAATGGTATTCTAATTTAGACTAAAAGAACATCTATTTTCTAAACTTAGCCTTCTTTTTGTCTATTTAATTTCAATAGTTAAACTCTTCAATCAATCTTTTAATTTATGTGATAGACTTGTATTTAAAATGAATATTTACTATAAATTAAAGATATCTTATATTATTAAACATGCTCCAGTTAAGGAGTTGTTGACACTTTAAGTGCAAAATGATGATATAAAATCTTGATAAAAATACACTTTTAAGTACTAATCACACCTTCCCAACTAGCTTATTACTAGTCTCTATTAATTAAAGCATTAAAATAGAAAAACAATTTGCAAGTTCCACAAAGTAAGATATTTATCATTGAACTTTCATTAATCTATCTAAACCAAAAAATTCTCATTAAATGTATATATCTGTTTCATAATATTGAAACAAGATAGTAATAAACCTTCTTTTATGTGCTCAATGTATGAAAATATAGATGATGGAGTTTTTATTTGAAGAAAAAAATATTTTGTTCTAATATTTTTCTAAAGTTAACTCATTTGGGTTGAGATTATTGCTATTTTTTTATTAGTTTTTCTTTAATAAAATGCAATGCATCCTTAATTCATAAAACAAGTTTTAGGCTAATGACTCCAAAACCAGTTGGTCTTAGGGCATTAGATATTAAAACATTTATCCAAGCTTAGTAATTAAGGTTACGATATTAATATATAAATAGTGCAATGTTTGATTTTCTTAAACTTTCTTCTTAACCCATATATTGTTCAGTGGGACCAAACTATGGAGCAAGTATAGAGAGATCATGAAATCTCTTTTCATACTTAAGTACTATTATACCTTCTTTCTTCAAAGCTATAAACTATTGCTCCTTCAACATTCAATGATATGATGAGTAAAATTGGTACTCAAATTGAACCCTAAATTCAACTTATATCTAAGACTTTGCAAGCCTCTTAGATCACATTATATCCCACTAAGAACGTGTCATATTTAACAGTAAATTAGTGGCATAATTTACTTATAAATTCTCTACCACTCAAGTATACCACTCAAGTATGCTCCATAATGTTCTCTAATGTATATAGTCATTTATCTGCTATGTCAGCATCATTTGCTCCTAAGATTGAGTCACATTTGAACTTTCACATACTCTTCACTACTTGAACCAGTGTAACTACATTGTCCATAGTATAGCGACAATTTATGGTACTCGTGTTGTTAGTGCCATTGAGGGTGCTGACACTAGTACCTGAGGCATTGTCTTTATTACAGCTCTCATAATCTAGACTATAAATGTCGGATCAGAATATGATGCAAGGTTTGTTGATAGCACCAGGGATTGGAAATTATAGAATATCAGGATGTCAGGCTCTTGCAAAGAAGGCAATTCATTCATAGTAGGATATTGAAACCTTAAATTCTCTTTGTCAACAACATCAAAAAGATCTTGACGAAGGAGCCCGAGCTCTCTTCCATATTCAATTCTCAAAAAAAAATTATCAGAAGTTGATTCTACGCATAAGATTAACTGGAGTTCATGCTTTCCTGCATGACAAAGGAAGTAAATCACCTTACTCAGCGGGAAAGGAAAAGTTGGACTTGTCCTCCCTCTTAAAAGAAGGTTAATTTCACACCACTATTGTTAAAGGAGGCACCTTTCTTGCATGGGGTATTGCAGGTATGTGGGAGACTAAATCCTTTAAAGAATCCTCTCTTTTTATACTATAATCTAGGATCTTAACCTCATTTCCATACTGGGGAGCAATCTAACATCTCACATTACCTTGTGCGCGTCACCCTAAAGCAATTTGATATTTATCAAATTCCAATTTAATTTTCAAACCTAGACTAAGGCTCTCATTCCAACTATAACAACCCTAAAAACTTATGACCAAAACCGAAAGCAAGAACATAATAATTCAATTAAGATTGGGGTAAAAAAATTATAATCAACAAAAAATTTAGCTGAGTTTTCTCTGTATTTTTAGATACCAAGTTATTGACTCTACTTCCACAATTCCCAATTATCATATTTCCTTTATGTCCTATCATTCACGACTTCCTCCTCTCATTACATTGTCATTTCTCAATAATCAAATTCACACATATTTAAACAATTCAACATAACACGTTTACATAAATACAATTCAATGAAATATTCTATCAATTATAATTAAATTACATTACACAATTCAAAGATTTACAAAGAAGGACCATCAACAAAATTATAATTGAATTAAGTACATAACTAAAGAAAAACTCATAATTAAAATTATACTACAAGAAAAATTTTCAATAAATTATTAACATGTTAAATTCTAAAATTTATATTAAATAATAAAATAATAAATTTATTCATTATAAAATGATACCCAATAAAATATAATAAAAATAATTTGTTTCTCAACCTGATATAGGGATGTAACTAAAAATTAATTTAAAAATTTGCTCATAAAATCATTAAATTAATTTGTCCATCTACTATTATATCTCAATTAAATTTCCAATATAATATTTAGCAAAAATCTAGAAACAATTTTTCAAATAAAAAAGAATAATTATTAAAGTTTTATATTAACCAAAAATATAATTCTTTTTAATGCCCATTAATAGGTGTCTAGTTTTTGTGTATTCAACATGCATTAATTCCAATAACCTAGAAATTAGTTCAATGATTCACCCATTTATCATGATATTAATTTCATTAACCACAACATCAATTCTTCATCTCGCCCATTCACCAAGATATTAATTTCATTAATTTAGCAATTAGTTTAACGATTTGTTCATTTACTAGAGCATTAATGTCATTAATAAGAGAATTAATTCATCGTCACCATCATTCACTAGGACACTAATTTCATTAATTAAGGAATTTGTTCGATGGTTTGTCCATTCATCAGGGAACTAATTCCATTAATTTATAAATTAGTTCATCACATCACATATTTTATTTCCTCAAGTAAACAATATAACAATTATTAATTGATTAATCATAATTTATCAAATAGAAATATATATTGACCAATAATAAATTTAGGACGCAGCATAATTACTCAATGACTAAGCTCTAGTAAATTTATCATTTTATACTTAAAGTATCAATAACTCATTAACTAAAGCATGTTTTGTAATAATATATCTAATAATATAAGATACCTTTAATTTATGATAAATGTTCATTTTAAATGCAGGCCTATCACATAAATAAAAGGATTGATTGATGAATTTAAAAACTAAAATTGAAATGACAAAGAGATGGCCAAACTTAGAAAAGAGGAGGCAGTGCAATCCAAACCGGAACACTATTTGGTAATTGGGTCATATCTGGAGCTTTAGATCTCATATTTAGGTCTAGTTTATATGGATGGAAAGCTAAGACATAGGCCTACAACTTTCATAGAGCCCAAGACTTAAGAAGATCATTTTCATGTTCAAATTGGAGCAACAATAAAGAAATTTGAATTTGTCTTCTAGTTCGAACATTATTCAGTGTTTGGCTTATATCTAAAGTTTTAGAAGTCCAAATAATCTGAATTGTTTACACAAGAAAGTTAAGATAATTTTCTATAACTTTTATGTTTTCAAGTGGCTCTAATTTTGATGTTATCAATGACGTTTTGGGCAAACAAGAGAAGATAAGGATTATCACCAAGTTAAGAGTTGGTTACCCACTCATTAAATAGTCATCAAATCAATAGTTTCTAATTTTGGCCTATAAAATGAGGCATTTGTTATGCATTTAGGCATCTTGGTTTCCAGATCAAGATCATGCTCTTGCTTTCTCTCTTTGTATTTTTTGTAATGTTTATGCTTTGCTTTCATTAATATCAAGTTTATTCCTTTTATTTCCTTTCACTTAGTTAGTTAAATTTTATCTTATTTATATTCTTATTTATTTTTTTTATTTTTCTTTCTTTTATTATGTTTAGCTAAGTTTATTATGTTAAGGTAAAAAGGTTACACTAATAATGTAAGAATAAGTATAATGTAAACTTAATATGGATTTTAATGTTTGATATTAACATGTTTTGTATTTGTTATCTTGTTCACTCTTTAATACTTTTCTTGTTAAATGACTAATCTTAATTTATGTTAAATAACAATTGGCACAACAAATGCTTGACACTTTCATAGTTCATATTGTATGGTATAACCGACACCTGAGCTATGAAAGGAATTTGATTTGTTTTTAACATAAGTTATAATCATGAATACTTGACAAAATTTACAAGTATTAGCATTAATCGAATAAGATGACTAATGTAATTGACACGATGAAAAGATTGATGTTTTCTCCCAAGTGCAGGAGTGTCGAAGTAATAAATAATTCGGCAAGACCAGGGTCGAACCACAGGGAGGTTATTGTACAAATTATAAATAACAATAATAAAACAACAACAATAATAACAATAACAACAATAACAATAATAGTAGTAGTAGTAGTAGTAGTACTAATAATAACAATAATAAAGAAGAAGAAGATGAGAACTTTGAGATAGAATATTAATGTAAAGATTAAACAATGATGATAACAAATGTCAAGGTTAGAGATTCCACCAATGTATGTCGAACAAGTATAATATAAACTCTTATTATTCAATTGGAAACCACACATAAAGGAGGTTCCAATCAGATTATAGATTGTTAACATGATTATATTAGTCATCTTATTCGATTAATGCTAATACTTGTAAATCTTGTCAAGCATTCATGATTATAACTTATGTTAACAACAAATCAAGTTCCTTTCATAGCTCAGGTGTCGATTATACCATACAGTATGGGCTATGAAAGTGTCAAGCATTTGTTGTACCAAGTGTTATACAACATAAATCAAGATTAGTCATTTAACAAGCAAAGTATTAAAAAGTGAACAAGATAACAAATATAAAACATGTTAGTATCAAACATTGAAGTCCATATTAAGTTTACATTATACTTATTCTTACACCATTAGTGTAACCTTTTCACCTTGACATAATTAACTTAGCTAGACATAATGAAAGAAAGAAAAATAGATAAACAAAATAATAACATAAATAAGATAAGAGTTAACAAAGCAAAGAAAAAGGAAATGAAAGGTATAAACTTGATATTAATGAAAACAAAGCATAAACACTACAAAGAATACAAAGAGAGAAAAGAAGAGCATGATCTTGATCTGGAAAACAAGATGCCTAAATGCGTGGCAAATGCCTCCTTTTATAGGCCAAAATTGGGAACTATTGATTTGATAACTAATTGATGAGTAGATGGTCAACCCTTGACTTGGTGACAATCCTTATCTTCTCTTGTCTGCCCAAAATGTCACTGATGACGTCAAAATTAGAGCCATTTGAAAACATGAAAGTTCTAGGAAATTGTCTTAGCTTTCTTGTGTAAAACATTCAGCTCATTTTGACTTCTAGAACTCCAGATATGGTCAAAATACTGAACAGTGCTCGGGCTGGAGGACAGATTCGGGCTTCTTTATTGTTGCAACAATTTGGACTTGAAAATGTGAGGCTCCAAATTAGATCTTGAAAATTGCTCAATTCAGCTCATTTTTAGATCTTGGGCTCCATATGAAAGTTGTAGGCCTGTATCTTACCTTTCCATCCATATAAAGTATACCTAAATCTTAGATCTATAGCTCCAAATATGACCCAATTACCGAATAGTGTTTCGATTTAGATTGCACCGACATCTCTTTTCTAAATTTGATCATCTCTTTGCCTTTGCAATTGAAGTTCGTAAAGTCATCAATCAATCCTTTCATTTATGTGATAGGCCTACATTTAAAATAGACATTTACCACAAATTAAAGGTATCTTGTATTATTAGATAGATTATTATAAAGCGTACTTTAGTTAAGGAGTTATTGATACTTCAAATGCAAAATGATGATATAAAACCATGATAAAAATGCACTATTGAGTACTAATCATACCCCCTAACTAGCTTATTACTCATCCCTAGTAACCAAAGCATTAAAGTAGAAAAATAATTTGCAAATTCCATAAAGCAAGGTATTCATCATTTAANAGTTTGATCATCTCTTTGCCTTTGCAATTGAAGTTCGTAAAGTCATCAATCAATCCTTTCATTTATGTGATAGGCCTACATTTAAAATAGACATTTACCACAAATTAAATGTATCTTGTATTATTAGATAGATTATTATAAAGCGTACTTTAGTTAAGGAGTTATTGATACTTCAAATGCAAAATGATGATATAAAACCATGATAAAAATGCACTATTGAGTACTAATCATACCCCCTAACTAGCTTATTACTCATCCCTAGTAACCAAAGCATTAAAGTAGAAAAATAATTTGCAAATTCCATAAAGCAAGGTATTCATCATTTAACTTCCATTACTCTATCCAGATAAACAAACTCTTGTTAGATTTATATACCTACTCAATACCTCTTAACAAGATATTCATAAACCTTTCTTTTGTACTCAATGTATCAAAACATAATTATGGGGCTTTTCTTGGAAGAAAACAAAATTTTTGTTCTAATGTTTAAGGTTAACTTCCTTGGGTTGGAATTATTATTTTTGTCTTCTTTTCTTTCTTTTTTTCTGTTTTTTTTAATATATATATACATATAATTTAAAACATCATGCATCTTTAACTCATGTAACGAGCTTTCAGCTAATGACTCCCAGACCAGTTGGTCTTAGGGCATTAGGTGTTAAGACACCCCTACGAGCTTAGTAACTCGGGTCCCAGATACTGATATGTAGATAGTGCAATGTTTGATTCCCTTAAGCTTTTCTCCACAACCCATGTAACAAGCGTTGGGTCAATAGCTTCCAAGTCAGTTGACTTTAGGGTATTAGGTGTTAAAACACCCCTTCGGGCTTACTTGCTTAGGTTAGGGAGGCTACGAAACCAAACTTATCTATATTTTTATTATTATCATTCTTTTTTTTTCTTTTTCTCTTTTTTTTTCTTTTTTTAATTAGTACTCAAAATGCATTTTTATCATGGTTTTATATCATCATTTTGCACTTGAAGTATCAATAACTCCTTAACTAAAGTACATTTTATAATAATCTATCTAATAATATAAGATACCTTTAATTTATGGTAAATGTCCATTTTAAATGCAGGCCTATCACATAAATGAAAGGATTGATTGATGACTTTAAGAACTTCAATTGCAAAGGCAGAGAGATGATCAAACTTTGAAAAGAGATGTCGGTGCAATCCAAACCGGAACATTGTTCGGTAATTAAGTCATATCTAGAGCTATAAATTTCCGATTTAGGTCCATTTTATATGGATGGAAAGGTAAGACATAGGCCTACAACTTTCCTATGGAGCCCAAGATCTGAAAAGGCCATTTTGAAGTTCAAATTATAGCAACAATAAAGAAGCCCAATTCTGTCCTCCAGCCTGAGCACTGTTCAGTATTTTGGCCATATATGGAGTTCTGGAAGTCCAAATGAGCTGACTTTTTTTACACAAGATAGCTGAGACAATTGCCTACAACTTTTATTTTTCAAGTGGCTCTAATTTTGACGTTATTAATGACGTTTTGGGTAGACAAGAAAAGATAAGGATTGTCACCAAGTCAAGAGTTGGCCACCCACTTATTAATTAGTCATTAAATCAATAGTTCCCAATTTTGGCCTATAAAAGGAGGCATTTGCCATGCATTTAGGCATCTTGGTGTCCAGATCAAGATCATGCTCTTGTTTTCTCTCTTTGTATTCTTTATGCTTTGTTTTCATTAATATCAAGTTTATGCCTTTCATTTCCTTTTCTTTGCTTTGTTTCATTATGTCTAGCTAAGTTAATTATCTCAAAGTGAAAAGGTTACACTAATGGTATAAGAATAAGTATGGTATAAACTTAATATGGACTTTAATGTTTGATACTAATATGTTTTATATTTGTTATCTTGTTCACTCTTTAATACTTTGCTTGTTAAATGACTAATCTTGATTTATGTTGTATAACAATTGGTACAACAAATGCTTGGCACTTTCATAGCTGATAATGTATGGTATAACAGACACCTGAGCTATGAAAGGAACTTGATTTGTTGTTAACATAAGTTATAATCATGAATGCTTGATGAGATTTACAAGTATTAGGATTAATCGAATAAGATGACTAATGTAATCATGTTAACAATTTATAATCTCATTGGAACCTCCTTTATGTGTGGTTTCCAATTGAATAATAAGAGTTTATATTATACTTGTTTGACATATCATTAGTGGAATCTCTAACCTTGACATTTGTTATTATCATTGTTTAATCCTTACTTTAATATTTCATCTCAAAGTTCTCATCTTTATTATTATTATTATTATTATTATTCTTTTTATTGTTGTTGTTATTACTATTATTGTTGTTATTGTTGTTATATTATTGTTATTTATAATTTATACAATAACCTCCCTGTGGTTCGACCCCGATCTTGCCAGGTTATTTATTACTCTAACACTCCTGCACTTGGGAGAAGACATCAATCTTTTCGTCGTGTCAAGTTTTTGGCACCGTTGTCAGGGAGCTAAGTTTTGTATAAATTATAATTTTTAATTTATTTTCTCTTTTCACTTTTCTTGTATATAACTTTGTTTCTTTTTTTCTTTCTTCTTGTTGCTTTTTCTTTTGTTTTTCCTTTTCTTTTATTCTATTCCTACACGTGCATGAGAGTGTGGTCACGTACATCAAGTGGTAGACTTTGTAGGGTATCCTCATCATTTTCAGAAAATATGGCTGAAGAAGATAATCAATCACTTCATAATGAGAATAACCGTGCTAGAACACTTAGGGACCACATGAATCCAACAAGAACAAGTGCACCATCATGCATAGTTTTTCCGCCCGTTGCATCTCATTTTAATTTTAAGCCAGACATTATTCAACTTTTACCTTCTTTTCATGGTTTAGAATTGAAAAATCCATACTTGCATTTAAGGGAATTTGAGGAGGTTTGCAACACATATAATAATTTAAATTGTAGCATGAACACCATCAGATTAAAGCTTTTTCCTTTTTCATTAAAAGATAAAGCTATAACATGGCTATAAAATTTGAGACCAGGATCCATTTGTGCTTGGGATAAAATGCAACAACAGTTTTTAAAGAAGTTTTTCCCATATCATAGAACAAACTCTTTTAAAAGACAAATCATCACTTTCACTAAAAAACTAGGGGAAACATTTTACCAATGTTGGGTTAGGTATCGAGACTTAGTACTTGTTCTCATCATGGTTTTGAAACATGGAGATTGGTTTCATATTTTTATGAAGGGTTAACACCTAAAGAAAGATAGGCAAATGGTTGAATTGATGTGCAATGAAACTTTTAAAGATAAAGACCCT
The DNA here is from genome assembly GCA_015708895.1 of Populus ilicifolia. NCBI lineage: Eukaryota > Viridiplantae > Streptophyta > Magnoliopsida > Malpighiales > Salicaceae > Populus > Populus ilicifolia. The sequence goes on along the minus strand of SRLM01000658.1, from coordinate 325,222 downwards.
AATGAAGCAATGAAGTACTTAGACTTGTTAGCTGAAAATGCTTAAAATTAGGACACTGCGGGTACTTATGAGGCACCTAGTAAAACTCAACCTCATACATCTAGTGGAGGTATGTACAACTTTAGGGAAGATCATGACCTTCAAGCCAAGTTTGCATCTTTAGCTAGAAAAATCGAGGAACTAGAATTGAAAAAGAGTGGTCAATTAAAATCTATTGAAAACATTGCATGTCAAATATGTGAAACAAATGAACACTCAACCGATAACTATCCAACCTTGCCTTCTTTTAAGGAATGTCTCCATGAACAAGCCCATGCTTTAAACAGTTTCCAAAGGGCCAACCATAACCCATACTCACAAACATACAACCCTGGTTGGAGAAATCATCCAAATTTTAGCTGGAAGAGTGATGCATAAACTTCACAACCACCATTTCAAGCACACTATAATTTCCAAAATTCTCATGGATATGCACCTCCTTACGCTCCACTTTCTAGAAGAAATCTTGAGGAAACATTGCATGCATTCATTGAAAAGCAAGAGACAATCAATACTCAACTTGCTCAAAACATGACAGATTTTAAAGATACTATTGCAAAATTAACATCTGCTCTCAGTTTCCAAGAGAAAGGTAAGTTTGCTTCTCAACCACAATAAAATGATGAGTCAATCTCTGAGGGTAAGGTAAGTTTGCTTCTCAAGTAGTTCCAGAAGCCAACACATGGATCAAGTCAAATCAGTCACTACTCTTCGCAGTGGTAAGGTTATTGAAAAACCCTCTCTTGAACCTTATGAGAAAAATGATGAGTCAATCTCTGAGGGTAAGGAGGTTGAACCTGAAAATTGCAAAGAAAAACTGATTCTCCGTAAGTACTTCCATTTCCTCAGGCCATGACCAAACAAAGGAAAGTCAATCACAACTCTGAAATTTTTGAAACTTTCAAACAGGTAAGAATCAATATACCTTTGCTGGATGCTATTAAACAGATTCCTTCCTATGCTAAATTTTTGAAAGATCTATGCACTGTGAAGAGGAAACTGAATGTGAAAAAGAAAGCCTTTCTAGCCGAACAAGTAAGTGCTATTCTTCAGAACAATAATGCTTTGAAATATAAAGACCCTGGTTGTCCTACAATTTCTTGCTTTATTGGAGAGCATAAAATTGAAAGAGCCTTACTTGATCTTGGTGCTAGTGTGAATTTACTTCCATATTCAGTTTTTCAGAGTCTCAATCTAGGTGAGTTAAAACCAACTTCTATAACTTGTTTACTTGCTGATAGATATATAAAAGTACCTAAAGGAATAATTGAAGATGTGTTAATACAAGTCGATAAATTCATTTATCCCGTGGATTTTATTGTCTTGGACACACAACCTGTTGAAGTATATAATTCATTTCCTGTTATTTTAGGACGTCCATTTCTTGCAACTTCTAACGCATTGATTAATTGTAGGAATGGACTGATGAAGCTATCATTTGGAAACATGACATTCGAAATGAATATTTTCAACATTTGCAAGCAACCTAGAGATGATAATGATTTACAGGAAGTGAACTTTATTGAAAAATTAATTCATGATCAATTTCCAACCACTTCTAGTGAAATTAAGATTGATGAATCTGATGATTTGCAAATGATTTATTTTCAGGAAGAATCAAAGACAAGTAATTGGAGGCTACAAATTGTGGAATTGCCACCACGATCAATTAAATCCATACCTTCAAGTGTTCAACCACCCAAACCTGATTTGAAGTCGTTGTCATCCAATCTTAAATACTCATTTTTGGGAGAAAATGAAACTTTTCCGGTAATACTCTCTTCCAAACTTAATGCACATCAAGAAGGTAAGTTATTACAAACTCTAAAAAAGCACAAAAATGCGTTGGGATGGACCATAGCTGATATAAAAGGAATTAGTCCTTTGATTTGTACACACAGAATTTATTTGGAGGAAAATGCTAAACCCTCTAGAGAAATGCAACGAAGGCTAAATCCTAATATGAAAGAAGTAGTGAAAAATGAAGTCATTAAGCTTCTAGATAATGACATCATTTATCCTATTTCTGACAGCAAATGGGTAAGTCCTACCCAAGTTGTACCCAAGAAGTCTGGAGTCACTGTGATAACAAATGAGAACAATGAGTTAATTCCCACTAGAACTGTTACTGGTTGGCGCATGTGCATTGACTATAGGAAACTTAATTCAATGACTAGAAAAGATCATTTTCCATTACCTTTCATGGATCAAATCCTAGAAAGAGTTGCAGGTCATGAATTTTATTGTTTCCTAGATGGCTATTCGGGTTACAATCAAATTGAAATTGCATTGGAAGATCAAGAGAAGACTACTTTCACATGTCCATTTGGTACTTTTGCATATCGAAGGATGCCTTTTGGATTATGTAATGCACCAGCCACATTTCAAAGATGCATGCTTAGTATATTTAGTGATATGGTTGAAAATTTTCTTGAGATTTTCATGGATGATTTTTCTGTTTTTGGCGATTCATTTGATAATTGTTTGACTAACTTAGAAAAGGTTTTGGCCAGGTGTGAAGAGAAGAATCTTGTGCTGAATTGGGAAAAATGTCACTTTATGGTAACAAACGGCATTGTACTTGGTCACATTGTTTCATCAAAAGGAATTGAGGTTGACAAATCTAAAATCGAGTTAATTGCAAACTTGCCAACACCAAAATCTATTAAAGATGTTAGATCATTCTTAGGACATGCTGGTTTTTATAGAAGGTTCATCAAAGATTTTAGCGTAATATCTAAGCCCTTAAGTAACCTTCTAACAAAGGATAATTTTTTTGAATGGACTGAACAATGTGAAAAAGCCTTTGTTAAACTTAAAAACTTGCTTACTTGTGCTCCTGTCATTCAACCTCCTGATTGGTCATTACCTTTTGAGATAATGTGTGATGCTAGTGATTATGCCGTAGGTGCTGTTTTGGGACAAAGAAAAGATAAGAAACCTTATGTAATTTACTATGCAAGTAAAACTTTAAATAATGCTCAAATGAATTATACCACCACTGAAAAAGAATTACTTGCAGTAGTATTTGCATATGAAAAATTTAGGTCTTATCTTGTTGGCTCACTTGTTGTTTTTAGTGATCACGCAATATTGAAATATCTTCTTTCTAAGAAAGATTCTAAGGCTAGATTGGTGCGGTGGATTTTGTTACTTCAAGAATTTGATATCACAATCAAAGATAAGAAAGGCAGTGAAAATGTTGTCGCGGATCATTTGCAAGATTGACAACAGATTCGAAAATTGACATTACACCAATCGATGACTGCTTTCCCGATGAATCTTTACTTTCTGTCTCTACAATGCCTTGGTTTGCTAATATTGTCAATTTTCTTGTTTCAGGATAATTGCCAACTCATTGGAGTACCCAAGATAAAAGAAAGTTCTTCAATGAAGTGAAAAACTTTTATTGGGATGATCCTTATTTATTCAAATATTATCCTGATCAAATATTTTGAAGATGCATTCCTCACAATGAGGTAAGTAGTGTCATTAAATTTTGTCATTCTAAGGCATGTGGGGGCCATTTCTCATCATGAAAGACAACTGCAAAAATCTTACAAAGTGGATTTTATTGGCCCACCATGTTCAAAGACTCACATCCATTCTGCAAGTCTTGTGAAAATTGTCAAACGTTGGGATCAATTTCAAAACGTCACATGATGCCTTTAAATCGTATACTTATCATTGAGATATTTGATTGTTGGGGTATAGATTTCATGGGTCCATTTCCTCTATCATTTGGTTTTTTGTACATATTAGTCGCAGTCAATTATGTTTCAAAATGGATAGAGGCAATTCCAAGTCGAAATAATGATCACAAAACAGTGATAAAGTTTTTGAAAGAAAATATTTTGAGTCGATTTGGAGTCCCTCGAGCCATAATAAGTGATGGTGGAACACATTTCTGCAACAAGCCATTTAAGTCTTTAATGAAGAAATATGAAATCACACACAAAGTTGCCACCCTTTATCACCCTCAAACAAGTGGACAAGTAAAGCTTGCTAATAGGGACATCAAACACATTTTGGAGAAAACAGCGAACCCTAACAGGAAAGATTGGTCTTTAAAACTTAGTGATGCACTTTGGGCTTATGGAACTGTTTATAAAACATCATTAGGTATGTCACCTTATAGACTAGTCTATGGAAAACCTTGTCACTTGCCTATAGAACTTGAACATAAAGCTTATTGGGCTATTAAAGCTTTCAATTCAAATCTGGATGATGCTAGTCAACTACAAAAATTACAAATAAATGAGCTTGAGGAAATAAGAAATGATGCATATGAAAATTCAAGAATTCATAAAGCAAGAATCAAAGAGTTTCATGATAAGAATTTACTGAGAAAAACATTCAATGTTGGTCAAAAAGTCTTGCTTTATAATTCTCGACTGCATTTATTTCTTGGAAAATTAAGATCAAGATGGAGCGGTCCTTTTATTGTGAAACATGTGTATCCATATGAGGCCTACGACATCGAGAATCGAAAGAATGGCAATGTTTTCAAGGTAAATGGACAACGTTTGAAAGTTTACTTTAATAATTTTTTAGTTGAACATGACTCGATTGAATTGGGTGATCCTGTATATAAAGATTGATTTTTTTTAGTGATTTTTTCTAGTTTCTCTCACCCCGGTTGACACGACGAAAAGATTAATGTCTTCTTTCAAGTGCAGGAGTGTCGAAGTGATAAATAACCTAGCAAGACCGGGGTCGAACCACAAGGAGGATATTGTACAAATTATTAATAACAAAAATACAAAAACAACAACAACAATAATGATAGTAGTAGTAGTAGTAGTAATAGTAGTACCAATAATAAAGAAGAAGAAGAAGATGAGAACTTTGAGATGAAATATTAAAGTAAGGATTAACAATGATAATAACAAATGTCAAGGTTAGAGGTTCCACTAATGGTATGTCAAACAAGTATAGTATAAACTCTTATTGTTCAAATGGAAACCACACATAAAGGAGGTTCCAATCAGATTATAGATTGTTAACATGATTACATTAGTCATCTTATTCAATTAATGCTAATACTTGTAAATTTCATCAAGCATTAATGATTATAACTTATGTTAACAACAAATCAAGTTCCTTTCATAGCTCAGGTGTTGGTTATACCATACAGTATGGGCTCTGAAAGTGCCAAGCATTTGTTATACCAATTGTTATACAACATAAATCAAGATTAGTCATTTAACAAGCAAAGTATTAAAGAGTGAACAAGATAACAAATATAAAACATGTTAGTATCAAACATTAAAGTCCATATTAAGTTTATACCATACTTATTCTTACACCATTAGTGTAACCTTTTCACCTTGACATAATTAACTTAGCTAGACATAGAAAGAAAAAAAAATAGATAAACAAAATAAGAACATAAAAGTTAACTAAGGAAAGGAAAGGAAATGAAAGGCATAAACTTGATATTAATGAAAACAAAGCATAAAGAATACAAAGAGAGAAAACAAGACCATGATTTTGATCTGGAAACCAAGATGCCTAAATGCATGGCAAATGCCTCCTTTTATAGGCCAAAATTGAGAACTATTGATTTGATGACTAATTAATGAGTAGATGGTCAACCCTTGACTTGGTGACAATCCTTATCTTCTCTTGTCTGCCCAAAACGTCATAGATAACGTCAAAATTAGAGCCACTTGAAAACATGAAAGTTCTAGGTAATTGTCTCAGCTTTCTTGTGTAAAAGATTCAGCTCATTTCGACTTCTAGAACTCCAGATATGGTCAAAATACTGAAAAGTGCTCGGGCTGGAGGACAAATTCAAGCTTCTTTGTTGTTGCAACAATTTGGACTTGAAAATGGCCTTTTCAGATCTTGGGCTCCATGTGAAAGTTGTAGGCCTATGTCTTACCTTTCCATCCATATAAAGTAGACCTAAATCTGAGATCTATAGCTCCAGATATGACGCAATTACCGAACAGTGTTCCGGTTTGGATTGCACCGACATCTCTTTTCTAAGTTTGATCATCTCTTTGCCTTTGCAATTGAAGTTCTTAAAGTCATCAATCAATCCTTTCATTTATGTGATAGGCCTACATTTAAAATAGACATTTACCACAAATTAAAGGTATCTTGTATTATTAGATAGATTATTATAAAACGTACTTTAGTTAAGGAGTTATTGATACTTCAAATGCAAAATGATGATATAAAACCATGATAAAAATGCACTTTTGAGTACTAATCACCGGTCAAATGGCGGATAACGATACTCTGTGACTTAAGTCGGTTCTTTTAGTTTCCCACAATTACTGATATCTATGTATATATTTGTGCAATTCTTTTAATCTCTCTTCCAATTCTCATTTGAAAATGGACACTAATCTTGAAAAATTGAAAAAGTATTTTCCCGCTCTGCCTCAGAATGCGATTATAAAAATTTACCATGTTAGATGTGCAAGATTGAGATTGTTAATGAATCATGGAATTCCTGAAGATATTCGTTGGTTGGTTGAAGCAAAGGTCCGATTATCAGGTGAGTCCTCTAACTCCTTCATTTCACACATGCCTAGAACAGGTAAAAGTACTTATACAGAGAAACGTCGTGCAAAACGACTGCAAGTCTGTTATCGATGTGCTAGATGGACTTGTAATACACAATGTCGTTCTTTAGGAATGATATCTATAAACCGTGAAGATAAAATACAATTCATTAAGGATGGTCTGAGTAAGGAGTCTTTAGATAATCTTCTATTAACTCTTGAGACGCATCCTAGTGGAGATGTGCATCATATAATTCATGATTTATAGCCACTATTTCATAAAGAACATGATCGACTTAGTCTTAGGAAGCTGATTAAAAAAAATCTTGTTTGCCAATTTTTAAGAAAACTGGATGGGAAGCCTATCCCCGACCCATAGAGGGCGTTAAAGCCGTTCTTAGACGTAAAACCAAGGGAAGATGTGAGCCACAATCACAACTACCTGTATATATACATTTTTTTAAAAAAAGTAAATAAATAAATAAATAAAGAGAGAGAGAGTGTGTGTGTGTGTGTATGTGAGACTCCAGTTGGCCTACATATAGGTGTTATGATTGCTTTTCTAATTTCTCATCTATAAAACCCTCTCTTCTTTCCTTTCATTTCTACTCAACCCATACATTCAACAAATATAGAAGTGTGTAGAAATGGCAAGTTCCTCAAGTCATCATATAAGAAATATTTGTGTTTTCGGTGGATCTAGTCTTGGAAAAGAAAGGGAGTTTTTAGAATCAGCAAACCATCTTGGTCAGGTGCTAGCTAAGAGAAAGATTCATTTAGTATATGGGGGAGGCAGTCTTGGGTTAATGGGAGGTGTGTCAATAACTGTATTTCTAAGAGGTAGTCAAGTTTTGGAGGTCGTCCCCGAAGCTTTAGCACAAGGGAACATCATTGGAAAAACAATTGGAGAGGAACTTCAGGTCTTTACAATGTCAGCTCGAATGAATGCAATGTTTAACCATGTTGATGTCTTCATTACTTTACGAGGTGGTCTAGACACATTGGAAGAGATCTTTCATATTTCCTCTTAGGCCCAACTGCACATTCACCATAAACTCATAGGTTTGTTAAATGTTAACGGTTATTATGATAAGTTGTTGTCTTTTCTTGATCACGCTGTGGAACAGGAGTTTATAACATCTTCTGCACGACAAATCATAATCTCTGCTGCTACTGTTGAACAATTGATTGACCAACTACAATATTTCATTCCTGTAATTGATCCTTCCATGAGTCGCATAAATTGGTCAACTAAGGAAAGCCATAAAAAGCTTGGATTGGATTTGAGCCTCCAATTGTGAATCTTTGTGTCTTTTGGTTTTATTATTGTGTTTTGTTGTTTCTTAAATTTTTTCTAGTGTGTTTCAGGTTTGTCAGTATTCGTTATTTCAGGTGATATCTTCTATACTCTATCTTTCTACCTTTAAACATTAAGGACAATGTCTTGTTTTAGTTGGGGAGAGAGGGCAGTAGCTAAAAAACAAAAAAAACTGTGTTTTCTATTTCATAAAGTATGTGCAAAATGGTTGTTATTAGAATGGCAAAGTAAAGAAGCTCTTTTGTTAAAGTGACTCTTGAGACGCATCTTAGTAACCATTCTTAACAAAATTTATTATAATACTTCTTGAAATATTCAGATTTACAAACTCTTGCATTGTTATCACTTAAGTTTGCTCATATACTTATTTAACATGTATTCTTAAACCTTAATTTACACACACACACTTTAACATATGATTGTGGGTTGCATATTGGATTATTACATTATTTATGTTTTTTTTGTTAAAGGTAACAACTAAGGGAAAGGGATTGTATATAATTAAAAAAATGAAAAAAAGAAAAAAAAGAAAAGAGAAAAAGAAAAAAATGATAATAATAAAAATGTAGATAAGTTTGGTTTCGTAGTCTTCCTAACCTAAGCAATTAAGCTCAAATGGGTGTTTTAACACCTAATACCCTAAAGTCAACTGACTTGGGAGCTATTGGCCCAACGCTTATTACATGGGTTGAGGAGAAAAGCTTAAGGGAATCAAACATTGCACTATCTACATATCAGTATCTGGGACCCGAGTTACTTAGCTCGCAGGGGTGTCTTAACACCTAATGCCCTAAGACCAACTGGTCTGGGAGTCATTAGCTTAAAGCTCGCTACATGGGTTAAAGATGCATGATGTTCTAAATTATATGTATATTAAAAAAAAGACAAAAATAATAATCTCAACCCAAGGAAGTTAACCTTAAACATTAGAACAAAAATTTTATTTTCTTCCAAGAAAAGCCCCATAATTATATGTTGATACATTGAGCACAAAAGAAAGGTTTATGAATATCTTGTTAAGAAGTATTGAGCAGGTATATAAATTTAACAAGAGTTTGTTTATCTGGATAGAGTAACGAAAGTTAAATGATGAATACCTTGGTTTGTGGAATTTGCAAATTGTTTTCCTACTTTAATGCTTTGATTACTAGGGATTAGTAATAAGCTAGTTGGGGGGGTGATTAGTACTTAAAAGTGCATTTTTATCATGGTTTTATATCATCATTTTACACTTGAAGTATCAATAACTTCTTAACTAAAATACATTTTATAATAATCTATCTAATAATATAAGATACCTTTAATTTGTGTTAAATGTTCATTTTAAATGCAGGCCTATCACATAAATGAAAGGATTGATTGATCATTTTAAGAACTTCAATTGCAAAGGCAAAGAGATGATCAAACTTAGAAAAGAGATGTCGGTGCAATCCAAACCGGAACACTATTCGGTAATTGAGTCATATCTGGAGCTATAAATCTTAGATTTAGGTCTATTTTATATGGATGGAAAGGTAAGACATAGGCCTACAACATTCTCATGCAGCTCAAGATCTGAAAAGGCCATTTTGAAGTCCAAATTGTAACAACAACAAAGAAGCCCGAATCTATCCTCCAACCCGAGCACTGTTTAGTATTTTGGCCATATCTGGAGTTCTAGAAGTCCAAATGAGCTTACTTTTTTTTACACAAGATAGCTGAGACAATTGCCTATAACTTTTATGTTTTCAAGTGGCTTCAATTTTGACGTTATCAATGACATTTTGCGCAGACAAGAGAAGATAAGGATTGTCACCAAGTCAAGGGTTGGTCATCTACTCATCAATTAGTCATCAAATCAATAGTTCTCAATTTTGGCCTATAAAAGGAGGCATTTGTCATGCATTTAGGCATCTTGGTTTCCAGATCAATATCATGCTCTTCTTTTCTCTCTTTGTATTCTTTATGCTTTGTTTTCATTAATATCAAGTTTATGCCTTTCATTTCCTTTCCTTTACTTTGTTTCATTATGTCTAGCTAAGTTAATTATGTCAAGGTGAAAAGGTTACACTAATGGTATAAGAATAAGTATGGTATAAACTTCATATGGACTTTAATGTTTGATACTAATATGTTTTATATTTGTTATCTTGTTCACTCTTTAATACTTTATTTGTTAAATGACTAATCTTGATTTATGTTGTATAACAATTGGTACAACAAATTCTTGGCACTTTCATAGCTCATAATGTATGGTATAACCGACACTTGAGCTATGAAAGGAACTTGATTTGTTGTTAACATAAGTTATAATCATGAATGCTTGATGAAATTTACAAGTATTAGCATTAATTGAATAAGATGATTGCGACTAATATGTACAAAAAACCAAATGATGGAGGAAATAGACCCATGAAATCTATACCCCAACAGTCAAAGATCTCAATGACAAGAATAGGATTTAAAGGCATCATGTGATGTTTTGAAATTGATCCCAACTTTTGATAATTTTCACAAGACTTGCAGAATGCATGTGAGTCTTTGAACATGGTGGGCCAATAAAATCCACTTTGTAAGATTTTTGCAGTTGTCTTTCTTGATGAGAAATGGCCCCCACATGCCTCAGAGTGACAAAATTTAATGACACTACTTATCTCATTGTCAGGAATGCATCTTCGAAATATTTGATCAGGACAATATTTGAATAAATAAGGGTCATCCCAATAAAAGTTCTTCACTTCATTCAAGAACTTTCTTTTATCTTAGGTGCTCCAATGAGCTAGTAATTGTCCTGAAACAAGAAAATTGACTATATTAACAAACCAAGGCATTGTAGAGACAGAAAATAAAGATTCATCGGGAAAGTAGTTATCGATTGATATGATGTGAGTTTTCAAATCTATTGTCAATCTTGACAAGTGATCTACGACAACATTTTCACTGCCTTTCTTATCTTTGATTGTGATATCAAATTCTTGAAGTAACAAAATCCACCGCACCAATCTAGCCTTAGAATCTTTCTTAGAAAGAAGATATTTCAATGCTGCATGATCACTAAAAACAACAACAGGTGAGCCAACAAGATAAGACCTAAATTTTTCACATGCAAATACTACTGCAAGTAATTCTTTTTCAGTGGTGGTATAATTCATTTGAGCATTATTTAAAGTTTTACTTGCATAGTAAATTACATAAGGTTTCTTATCTTTTCTTTGTCCCAAAACAGCACCTACGGCATAATCACTAGCATCACACATTATCTCAAAAGGTAATGACCAATCAGGAGGTTGAATGACAGGAGCACAAGTAAGCAAGTTTTTAAGTTTAACAAAGGCTTTTTCACATTGTTCAGTCCATTCAAAAAAATTATCCTTTGTTAGAAGGTTACTTAAGGGCTTAGATATTACGCTAAAATCTTTGATGAACCTTCTATAAAAACCAGCATGTCCTAAGAATGATCTAACATCTTTAATAGATTTTGGTGTTGGCAAGTTTGCAATTAACTCGATTTTAGATTTGTCAACCTCAATTCCTTTTGATGAAACAATGTGACCAAGTACAATGCCGTTTGTTACCATAAAGTGACATTTTTCCCAATTCAGCACAAGATTCTTCTCTTCACACCTGGCCAAAACCTTTTCTAAGTTAGTCAAACAATTATCAAATGAATCGCCAAAAACAGAAAAATCATCCATGAAAATCTCAAGAAAATTTTCAACCATATCACTAAATATACTAAGCATGCATCTTTGAAATGTGGCTGGTGCATTACATAATCCAAAAGGCATCCTTCGATATGCAAAAGTACCAAATGGACATGTGAAAGTAGTCTTCTCTTGATCTTCCAATGCAATTTCAATTTGATTGTAACCCGAATAGCCATCTAGGAAACAATAAAATTCATGACCTGCAACTCTTTCTAGGATTTGATCCATGAAAGGTAATGGAAAATGATCTTTTCTAGTCATTGAATTAAGTTTCCTATAGTCAATGCACATGCGCCAACCAGTAACAGTTCTAGTGGGAATTAACTCATTGTTCTCATTTGTTATCACAGTGACTCCAGACTTCTTGGGTACAACTTGGGTAGGACTTACCCATTTGCTGTCAGAAATAGGATAAATGATGTCATTATCTAGAAGCTTAATGACTTCATTTTTCACTACTTCTTTCATATTAGGATTTAGCCTTCGTTGCATTTCTCTAGAGGGTTTAGCATTTTCCTCCAAATAAATTCTGTGTGTACAAATCAAAGGACTAATTCCTTTTATATCAGCTATGGTCCATCCCAACGCATTTTTGTGCTTTTTTAGAGTTTGTAATAACTTACCTTCTTGATGTGCATTAAGTTTGGAAGAGAGTATTACCGGAAAAGTTTCATTTTCTCCCAAAAATGAGTATTTGAGATTGGATGGCAACGGCTTCAAATCAGGTTTGGGTGGTTGAACACTTGAAGGTATGGATTTAATTGATCGTGGTGGCAATTCCTCAATTTGTGGCCTCCAATTACTTGTCTTTGATTCTTCCTGAAAATAAATCATTTGCAAATCATCAGATTCATCAATCTCAATTCCACTAGAAGTGGTTGGAAATTGATCATGAATTAATTTTTCAGTAAAGTCCACTTCCTGTAAATCATTATCATCTCTAGGTTGCTTGCAAATGTTGAAAATATTCATTTCCAATGTCATGTTTCCAAATGATAGCTTCATCAGTCCATTCCTACAATTAATCAATGCGTTAGAAGTTGCAAGAAACGGACGTCCTAAAATAACAGGAAATGAATTACATGCCTCAACAGGTTGTGTGTCCAAGACAACAAAATCCACAGGATAAATGAATTTATCGACTTGTACTAACACATCTTCAATTATTCCTCTAGGCACTTTTACAGATCTATCAGCAAGTAAAAGAGTTATAGAAGTTGGTTTTAACTCACCTAGATTGAGACTCTGAAAAACTGAATATGGAAGTAAATTCACACTAGCACCAAGATCAAGTAAGGCTCTTTCAATTTTATGCTCTCCAATAAAGCAAGAAATTGTAGGACAACCAGGGTCTTTATATTTCAAAGCATTATTGTTCTGAAGAATAGCACTTACTTGTTCGGCTAGAAAGGCTTTCTTTTTCACATTCAGTTTCCTCTTCACAGTGCATAGATCTTTCAAAAATTTAGCATAGGAAGGAATCTGTTTAATAGCATCCAGCAAAGGTATATTGATTCTTACCTGTTTGAAAGTCTCAAAAATTTCAGAGTTGTGATTGACTTTCCTTTGTTTGGTCATGGCATGAGGAAATGGAAGTGCTGGTGGAGAATCAGTCTTTTCTTCGCAATTTTCAGGTTCAACCTCTTCCTTACCCTCAGAGATTGACTCATCATCTTTCTCATAAGGTTCAAGAGAAGGTTTTTCAATAACCTTACCACTGCGAAGAGTAGTGACTGATTTGACTTGATCCATGTGTTGGCTTCCAGAACTACTTGCATTTGCATTGTATTGCCCCTTGGGATTTTGTTGTGGTTGAGATGGAAACTTACCTTTCTCTTGGAAACTGAGAGCAGATGTTAATTTTGCAAGAGTATCTTTAAAATCTGTCATGTTTTGAGCAAGTTGAGTATTGATTGTCTCTTGCTTTTCAATGAATGCATGCAATGTTTCCTCAAGATTTCTTCTAGAAGGTGGAGCATAAGGAGGTGCATATCCATGAGAATTTTGGAAATTATGGTGTGCTTGAAATGGTGGTTGTGAAGTTTGTGCATTGTTGTTCTCACTCTTCCAACTAAAATTTGGATGATTTCTCCAACCAGGGTTGTATGTTTGTGAGTATGGGTTGTGGTTAGCCCTTTGGAAACTGTTTAAAGCATGGGCTTGTTCATGGAGACATTCCTTAAAAGAAGGCAAGGTTGGACAGTTATCTGTTGAGTGTTCATTTGTTTCACATATTTGACATGCAATGTTTTCAACAGATTTTAATTGACCACTCTTTTTCAATTCTAGTGCCTCGACTTTTCTAGCTAAAGATGCAAACTTGGCTTGAAGGTCATGATCTTCCCTAAGGTTGTACATACCTCCACTAGATGTATGAGGTTGAGTTTTACTCGGTGCCTCATAAGTACCCGCGGTGTCCCAATTTTGAGCATTTTCAGCTAATAAGTCTAAGTACTCCATTGCTTCATCAGGGTCTTTATCTTCAAAAGTTCCATTGCACATCAATTCAACCATTTGCCTATCTTTAGGCGTTAACCCTTCATAAAAATGTGAAACCAATCTCCATGTTTCAAAACCATGATGAGGACAAGTACTAAGTAAGTCTCGATACCTATCCCAACATTGGTAAAATGTTTCTCCTGGTTTTTGAGTGAAAGTGGTGATTTGTCTTTTGAAAGAGTTTGTTCTATGAGATGGGAAAAACTTCTTTAAAAACTGTTGTTGCATTTCATCCCAAGCACGAATGGATCCTGGTCTCAAATTTTGTAGCCATGTTTTAGCTTTATCTTTTAATGAAAAAGAAAAAAGCTTTAATCTGATGGTGTTCATGCTACAATTTAAATTATTATATGTGTTGCAAACCTCCTCAAATTCCCTTAAATGCAAGTATAGATTTTTCAATTCTAAACCATGAAAAGAAGGTAAAAGTTGAATAATGTCTGGCTTAAAATTAAAATGAGATGCAACGGGAGAAAAAACTATGCATGATGGTGCATTTGTTCTTGTTGGATTCATGTGGTCCCTAAGTGTTCTAGCACGGTTATTCTCATTATTCTCATTATGAAGTGATTGATTATCTTCTTCAACCATATTTTCTGAAAATGATGAGGATACCCTACAAAGTCTACCACTTGATGTACGTGACCACACTCTCATGCACGTGTAGGAATAGAATAAAAGAAAAGGAAAAACAAAAGAAGAAACAAGAGAAAAGAAACAAAGTTATATACAAGAAAAGTGAAAAGAGAAAATAAAATAAATATTATAATTTATACAAAACTTATCTCCCCGGCAACGGCGCCAAAAACTTGACACGACGAAAAGATTGATGTCTTCTTCCAAGTGCAGAAGTGTCGAAATAATAAATAATCCGGCAAGACCGGGGTCGAACCACAGGGAGGTTATTGTACAAATTATAAATAACAATAATAAAACAACAACAATAATAACAATAATAAAGAAGAAGAAGATGAGAACTTTGAGATGGAATATTAATGTGAAGATTAAATAATGATAATAACAAATGTCAAGGTTAGAGATTCCACTAATGGTATGTCAAACAAGTATAATATAAACTCTTATTATTCAATTGGAAACCACACATAAAGGAGGTTCCAATCAGATTATAAATTGGTAACATGATTACATTAGTCATCTTATTCGATTAATGCTAATACTTGTAAATCTCGTCAAGCATTCATGATTATAACTTATGTTAACAACAAATAAAGTTCCTTTCATAGCTCAGGTGTCGGTTATACCATACAGTATGGGTTATGAAAGTGTCAAGCATTTGTTGTACCAAGTGTTATACAACATAAATCAAGATTAGTCATTTAACAAGCAAAGTATTAAAAAGTGAACAAGATAACAAATATAAAACATGTTAGTATCAAACATTGAAGTCCATATTAAGTTTACATATTAAGTCCATATTAAGTTTTCATTATGTTAGTATCAAACATTGAAGTCCATATTAAGTTTACATTATACTTATTCTTACACCATTAGTATAACCTTTTCACCTTGACATAATTAATTTAGCTAGACATAATGGAAGAAAGAAAAATAGATAAACAAAATAAGAACATAAAAGTTAACTAAAGAAAGGAAAGGAAATGAAAGGCATAAACTTGATATTAATGAAAACAAAGCATAAAGAATACAAAGAGAGAAAAGAAGAGCATGATCTTGATCTGAAAACCAAGATGCCTAAATGCATGGCAAATGCCTCCTTTTATAGGCCAAAATTGGGAACTATTAATTTGATAAGTAATTGATGAGTAGATGGTCAACCCTTGACTTGGTGACAATCCTTATCTTCTCTTGTCTGCCTAAAATGTCACTGATGACGTCAAAATTAGAGCCACTTGAAAACATGAAAGTTCTAGAAAATTGTCTTAGCTTTCTTGTGTAAAAAATTCAGCTCATTTTGACTTCTAGAACTCCAGATATGGCCAAAATACTGAATAGTACTCGGGTTGGAGGACAGATTCGGGCTTTTTTGTTGTTGCAACAATTTGAACTTGAAAATGGCCTTTTTAGATCTTGGGCTCCATATGAAAGTTGTAGGCCTATGTCTTACCTTTCCATCCATATAAAGTAGACCTAAATCTGAGATCTATAGCTCCAGATATGACCCAATTACTGAACAATGTTCCGATTTACATTGCACCGACATCTCTTTTCTAAGTTTGATCATCTCTTTGCCTTTGCAATTGAAGTTCTTAAAGTCATCAATCAATCCTTTTATTTATGTGATAGGCCTGCATTTAAAATGGACATTTACCAGATATTAAAGGTATCTTATATCATTAGATAGATTATTATAAAACGTACTTTAGTTAAGGAGTTGTTGATACTTCAAGTGCAAAATGATGATATAAAACCATGATAAAAATGCACTTTTGAGTACTAATCAGTAATCATGTTAACAATCTATAATCTGATTGGAACCTCATTTATATGTGGTTTCCAATTGAATAATAAAAGTTTATACTATACTTGTTTAACATACCATTAATGGAACCTTCAACCTTAATATTTGTTATTATCATTATTTAATCCTTACATTAATATTCCATCTCGAAATTCTCATCTTCTTCTTTTTCTCCTTCTTTTACTTTGTTGTTGTTGTTAGTATTACTACTACTACCTATTATTATTATTATTATTATTATTATTATTACTATTATTGTTGTTGTTGTTGTTATTGTATTATTGTTATTTATAATTTGTACAAGTGACCTCCTTATGGTTCAATCTCGATCTTGCCGAGTTATTTATTACTTTGACACTCCTGCAATTGGTAGAAGACATCAATCTTTTAGTCGTGTTATATACCCCATAATTTCTTTTTACATGTACAATAAATATGTATATTGTATCTCACTCAAACATCTTAATCAAATTTATTTATTCAAATCAAACTTTAACTAATATCATTAATCTACCTTGCATTTGGACTCAATCAATAAATGAAATTCTTTCAATTATCCTTTTATTTGCTGAAAAACTAGAATTAAAAAGAAACATGAAAATTTCCTTCTCCCCTTTATAATTGTTTTTTCCTATTCTTCAAACTCTCACTTTCTAACACAATTCATTTCATTCTTCAAATAAAAAATATATTTTTCTTTAATTTTATTTATTCTTGGTCAAAATTTAAATTAAAGAAAAACATAAAACTTTCATGTTCTATTAACTCTTTAACATTAATTTTGTTTCTTTTCTACACAATCTCGTCATCTTATCAAAATTCTTACATTTTTTTTCCTGAAAATTCCTTCTCAAGAACACCTAAAATTTTGCTTCAATTATCATAGTTTCTTACTTTATCTATTCACTTTAATAATCTTAACACAATTTCATAATCAATTTTAATTTGTCCCGTAATTTATCAAGAATCCTAATTGTTAATTTTACGAAGTTCAATCAATTCAAAATATGAATTCTTCAAAAATCTTATTTTGAAGTATGAGGGTACCTTAACAAAAATAGTCAAAGTTGTAACATCCTCAAAGGACATAGCGTGATGATAAAGAGATTGAGATCTATACAGTAGGTTTCGAGTTCGAGTCAAAACGTGCAACTCTTGTAAAAGTCTAAGACAGTCGAGGTTTTACTTACTCATCTGGATTTATAAAATATACTTTTTAAAAAGTAAGATTTACTTAAATTAAAAAAAAAAGTCGAAGTTGTAACACTTTCAAATTGAAGAATTTTTCCCAGCTTTGATTTCTTCCCTCTCTTGATTGAATGTTTCACCTTCTTTTTTGAAAAAATCAAGTTTTCATACTTTTCTTTCTTAATGCGGACACACTTGCGCGCGCGCGTGTGTATATATATATATATCCATGCAAAACATTCTATTTAAAGATAAATCCTCGAACTTATTTTAAATTCCCCGAATTTATCGTCATTCATATTACTGGAGAGTTTACACAACATATTAAAGGTAACCGTGTCATCTAAAAAGTTCACCCCGCCTCCGATACGTAGTTCAACTGTTTTCTCTTTGGAGATAATTTTGTAATTGAAGAGTTATTCTGAGCTTTAGTGCACGGATAATTAATTTATGTTAACAAGAGAGGCTGATAATGACAGGGGCCGATGTTCGTATTCGTAGAGATCTTTTGGCAAAGCAGATGCGAGAGGATCAAATAAAGCAAATTATCTAACATAAAGCTGACAATTTTGTGCTTTAGCACTGTCTTTTAGCTTTTATCACCTTGATCTAGACGTGAAAATTGTACGTGTGTGCGACGACCAGCTCTCTGCTTTTGTATGTTTGTGCGCGCGCATTGCTCTGTGATGTAGAAAACCTAGGAATCCACCAGGTAACCCTTGAGATCCACATGCAGAAGGCTTTCTTGAACTGAATCAACATGGAAATTAGGATTCTCGAGATCCACAGGAACATGAGAGATACTCTTCTTTTGTACAGTTTTTTATTATGAACTAGCTACTCGAGGTTTTATTTTGTAAAATTATTGGAAACTGATTCACAACTGTGAAGCTACGATCGTTATTTTAGACGAACGAGGTCCGCAGTCGAATGTTGACCATAATTTGAAACCATCAAATCAATGTGGGTAGACTGAGGACAAGTAAAATATTCTCATCACAAGCTAGCAATTTCTACTGTCAGATAAACTTCAACTTCCAATCTCTGTTTATTGAGGCGAATCAGCAGCTTCTGTTGCGGCAGCTCTTGCAGATTCTTGAGGAGACGATCTGAAAAGGAGGACTCCTACTGAGCTTTAACAAGTTAAAATTAGGGAGAAACAAACTAGAAGTTTCTCTAGATCAACATATTGAGCTCAAAGTCAAATCGAAGCCATAAATAGTTCTAAGATAGAATAGATTGAGCAAGAATGGAAGCTTCTTAGAAGAGAAGAATGACAACGTACGTATATATCATCACATTAAAACGTTTGGAAGCTTTTTCTACAGTTTTGTATTTATGCTTCACATATTGCTGGTTTAGCTTATCAACGTGCAGTAGTTTTGGCTGTTCTATACAACGGGCAACCTGTCAAAGCTTTCTGGCTGACAGTTTCATCCTTGAAGTCTTCTCTTTGACTCTGTTTCCATTCGTGATGAAGAATTTCCACTAGAAAGGGCTAATATCATCAATCCAGTTCATTTGAAGAAGTCTGCTGTTGTTTACGTCTTCACTCGGTCACGTTTCAGTGTTCTTTTGGATAGCTGCATCTATTTTTCTCAAGGAAAAAGAGTATTTAATGCTGGCTGCTTTTCATATTTACCCATCATCATTTAATTCTGTTTGAATTTGCAATAGCGAGGTTGATGGAGAAGAAGAGGGAATTAAATGCTATTGGAGTGTTTATAAAACAACTCCCCGGGCTCGAAAATCAAAGGTGATGGTGTATCCCTCTGAATGCCCTGCCTCATCCAATACAGGCACGGGCATGCTAACTCACAGCACTGACAGCACCAGTGCTACTGCCAGGATAATACACGTCTCCCGCTCCTGCAGCATTCCTTTGCTGCTTAAAATGGAAATTCTCTCTTACTATATAGCCCATGTTTCATTTGAGGTGGAGAAAAAGGTCAACGGAATCGCCATATTAACATGTCCTTGCACAGAAGGCATGAAATTGAAAAGATGTTCAAGAGATTTTAACCTTTCATTCTCGTAAGAACATGTTTATGTACTTGTGTTGTGCCCCTTGAAGTCGTAGAAGTGCTCTATATTAGAAGCGGAAGATTTTCCCTTTGTCAGGATTTTAGGAATTGAGAAGTTGCGCACCACTAGCATCTTACATGGTAGACTGCATGCCACGTCCTAGCTACAGTACCTCTCAAGCCGCTAACAAAACCACGTCCTTGATTTCCATGATCATGGAGGGCAAACCTAGAAGGGAGGTTCCGATGAGCAAATGGTGATTCCGAGAACTTGACTGATTGATTTCCTTATGGGCTTTGAACAAGTGGAGTGATTGCTGCTTGTCTTTCAAAAGTTTCTCATAATTAATTTTCATCTACAAAGTTTTATAGATTATTATACATCAATTTTTGAAATATGGCATTGCTCAATTACTGTGGATTTGCACTGTTCATAAACCGACGTAGCACTGTGGACTTACTGTCTTTTCTGATAATTCATTTTCATCTACAACGTTTCATAAAATTATGATTTGATCATAATTCAAAGCAAGTGCTTTTAATTTTTTAGTTAATAGTAAAATTAAAAGAAAAAATATCTAGGAAACAAGTTTGGCAATTGGGCTTAATGATCGAAATTTAGTTTAATAATTTATTTAAATTTGATTTATATGAAGTTATTTTAATTTTATGATATAGATTTTAAATTTAACGGATTAATTAGGTAAATTATGTAATTTTTATTATTATTTTTTTAATTTTATTTATCAACAGTAATTTTATTAAATTTATAATTTATTTTTATGAGATTATTATGGATTTATATGTTGACATACATATTAAAAAGTTAATTTGAATATATCTAAATTAATTTAATATATTATATATTTATAAAATAAATATTTATTTTAAATCACACTATTTTTATAGGTTATTTAATATAATTTTTTTAATTGAAAAGGATATTATCACCGTGTAGATAATTTTTTAAAAAAAAATGTTAAAAAGAAATTGATGGGCAACATATCACGCCGGAATGTTCTATAATCATCCAATAATGGAGGCCATCTCCGTAAAACAAGGGGCCTACGCAGGACCGAACTCGACCAATGAGAATTCAAAGAAGCTTGTGGGGCCCATGGCGTGATGATTTTCTTCTGCTTGTTTTAGCCAATTTTGCAACTTTCAAATTTCAGAATCTAAAGTTATGTAAATATATTTTTTATAATGGGATGTTAAATCAATTTTTAAAATTACATACAGCATGAGATAATATAGAGCACGTAATCGTGGGAATAAATAATTATGTGCAGAAAAAAGAACAGAGAGCAAATGATGAGTTTTTTTGAAAACAAATATACACATCGCGATAACATGGCAATAAAATATTGCAAATAGTTGGCCACTTTAATTAATCTTTTATTTAGTGTTAATTAAGATAATAACGCATGATATAAGCAAGTTGAAAAACTAAGTTTTGTTAAATCTTATAATATAAAAAACGATGCATTTTATAATTACAATACATGATTAATTTCGCCCGCATGTGTGAGTGTATATACATACATATATATATAGGGTATTTTTATATTTTTTTTAAATTATAAGATTAATCTTGTTTAGAATCTGTGACTACTTCTCTTAATAAACACTATATACACACACACTTTTAAATCTCAATTAATAATTATTTATTATATAATAAAGAATTAACACATCGATTACCTCTTATCATATATGTAGATAAAAAATAAAAATAAAAAATAAATTAATGTTAATTTTTTATAAAAAGAAAAAATATGAGAAATTTCTTTTAGCTAAAACTTTAATTAAAAATTTATTTAAAATAGGTTTATTATAAATTATTTTTACTTCAAATGATTGAAACTCCATATCATAAGTGGTAATTTCATATGCATATTAAGTAAAAAGAAATTAATTTATCATTCATGACCAAAAAAATATAATCTAGTTCACAGGATCGTGTATTGCTTTAATTTTTTATTAAAAATAGAAAATAATTTATGTTTACGTCAGCTATTTCTACCTTTTTGTTTCAAAAGAACTTTTGAAACCTAAAAATATGTTCATGAAACAAGTTTAGTGTCCTCTCCTTAGTTATTTCTAGTTTTTTTTTAACCCTGGCTATACTATGGTTTAATTTATTTTTTTTTGCTTAAAAATATTAAAATATATAAAAAAAATTATGCATGAGCTAAAACATTTTTAAACACTTAAATAATAATATTTTTATATGTAAAAAAATTAAACCAATGACATACCAAATGGATCAGAGTTAACAATAATTACTTAGTAAAATTCATGATTTAGAATATAAAATTGTGATAAAACTATAAAATTATATCAAGAAAATTAAAAAATTATTGATAATATTTTATCAAGAAACAAGCAACACTTAATATTTCTTGGGTAAGATATCGTTTAAAAACAGTAGACTAGATGACACGTGCAACTCAAATGTTAATAACTTTTATTTTTTATTAAATTATAATATTGTTCATAAAATTAAATAATTACGCAATTGGATCATTAAAGAGTAAAAAGAAAAAACTAAAAGTGGCCCTTTTTTATGCTTTTAAGGATATTCTATTAATTTTATTGTGCAAAAAATTAAGAAAAAACCGGGTTGTCACTTAGCAAACGTAGAATGAAAAATAAACTATGTGAGAATATCATCTTATCCCAAAGCAAATTCAATTGTTATATATATATATATATATATATATATATATATAAAGGATAAAACCATCAAATCACTAATATAATCCAAGATAAATGAAGGCATTGTACCCTTATTTTCCCACGTGTTTTAGGTTTTTTTTCTCTCTCTAGCAAGGCAACGTTCGGTACAGTGTAGCTGAAGTAAAAAAGATGGAGCCAAATCACAGCACAAAATTAGTCGTCCTTGGATTGATAGCATGGAGTGAGCACCTGGGCTAGAGAGAGATCTCTTGGTCTTCGAGAGGAGAATTCCTCTTTCTTTTGTTTTTTAAATGTGAACAGGTATTTAGGCCTCTGTTGGCCTTTGAAAAATGGGGCAGATTTTAACTTTTTGGCGGTAGTGCCTTCCAGAGCACATTCATTTAAGTATGTTGCATGGTGCTGGGGATTGGGCCCTCCTCCATCCACTCAGTATTCTACCTTAATTTATTCCCCTGTGGCCTACACTATCTATCTGCAGATAGCTCGTCAAGATCTCTTGTTGTCTAGTGCTACTTTATTCCCACTATTTTTTTTACGTGGCTCTCCGGGCCAGCTTACGCACATCACGACTAATTCACACGGTTTACTGAACATCATGCAAGCCCAGTGAACAGGTAAGGCACCGCGGGGGTGACAGGCGTGCATGGTAAGGTTCAAACTCATGTGCATTGTTGATGCGTTCAAAACGTTGTAAATTTTTTTATGTAAATTTTTTTATGTATTTTCTAATAATTCATTTCGGTTTTTAAAAATTTTTCTTGGGCGATTTGATACAAATTAAAACTCAATTATTTTATATTTTTTCGATAAAAATAAAATTAAAAGAAAAGAAACCAAATAAAAAAATACATCATTATAGGTGGCGTGCCAAAGATTTTATACAAAATACACTTGGATTCTTGATATTTAAAAATAACACAATTTATAAAATTTAGATCCCTTTAAACTTTCAAAACTTATTTTTGGTACAAAAGTTCTTTATATTGTTTTTCAATCCATGGTTAGAGGGAGACTTGGATCACCGAATTCTAACAATGAGAAAAAAAAAATCATCATCTGATAGTGGATTTTAGAGCCTCAATATCTTGTAAAAACATATCTAAACTAAAAAAACCAAAACTAATAAGTTCGATATCAACTTTTCAAACCTTTTTTTGGGTATTTTAAGTGGATGAGTTGTTTGTAGTTGTTCTATGAGCGTTAATAAGGTGTTTTTGAGTTGAAATGACTTAAAAATTAGGTTATTGGGTGAAAAAAATGTTTTTTTAATTTTTTGGATACCATGGTGGTGGCCAGAATCTAGACTTGTAGACAACACGTCATCTTCTTTTGTTAGTGACTTATAGCTTGCTTTTTTTTTCAAAAACATTTGGATGGATAAAAAAAAAATCATGCTCAAGCATGTGAGTTTAGGTTTAAAGGCTCACTTACATATTTAGACTATTCATTTTAGTGACCCAAAGATGCTAGACCATAGGCCCACGAGTCTAGGCTTATTTTTTTGCTCTTTGTTTTTAAAAAAATTAGGTGGACAAAAAAAAACATGCTGCTCAAGTATATGGGCTTGGACTTGAAGGTTTATCTACATGTTTGGGCTCTTCATTAAAGTGGCCCAAAGGTGCTAAGTCATAGGCTTGCGAGCCTAGACTCATTTTTTATCTTTTTTTTAGCGTTGCTTTAAAAAAAATATAATTATTTTATCCTTTAACTTTGAGTTATTTAATAATTAAACTGCAACTTTGGTATAATTCTTCAACTTTAAGGGTTTTCTCTTTTTATCATCATTATCATCATCATCATCATCATAGAATACTAATAAGATAGATGGTCCGTGCTATGCTAGAGGTCTATTATAAAGTCAAACTTGGTAAACTTGCTAAATTCATTACCCAAGACATGATATTAGGATAACTCTATAGAAAGAAAAGGTAAAAAAAAATATCAATTTCTAAAAAATAATTAAAAAACAAAATTCCTTCAGGCATTGTCTCAAATTAAATATTAAAGGATACAATCAATAAATTTAACAAAAATTGAAAACAAAACTCAAGATAGTCCTAGTTTTTTTTTTAAAAAAAAGATAAATCGTATAGAAAGAGAATAAAAAATAAATGTTAGAGGATGAAATATGAAGGAAAAAAAGAGTTTAAAAAAAGAAAAAAAAAACTAAGCAAGCCCAAGTAAATTTTTTAAATCCAAGTTAAACTCTCAAATCTGCAATCCATTAAATTCTTAACTTAGGCTCAACTCAAGAGCTCATCTAAAAAATTAAATACTGGGGAACAAAATAAATAAAAACTAAATTATTTTAGAAAAACTAAATTCAATAAAGACAAAAAAAAACTAAATAAACCAATGTTATTTTCAAAATGACCTAAAAATACCATAGAAAGTAAATTAAAAAGTAACAAAATGTTGGAGGATGGAAAAAAAACCCAAAGAAACCTATGTCAATTTTGTAAATCAAGGTTAATCTTTTAAACCCACAATCCGTTAACTTTAAACTCGAACTCAACTAAGAAAGTAAACACTCAACTAATTAAACATTCGAAGATGAAATGATAATAAAAAAATCAATCTAAAAAAATCTTGTGAGGTCAAAAAAATACAACAATAAAAAAAAAGAATTAGATGTTATAGGAAACAAACTAAAGAATGATGAAATTGCCAAACAAAAATTATCAAAACCATCTAAAATAAATAAAGTAATGGTAATTAAAAGAATAGAATTCAAATTTGATAGATGAAAATACCAATTATAGATGAAATTGAAAACAATTTTAAATTTAAAAAATTGCAATAAAGAGAACATGGATAAAATTGAAAAAACCCTTTAATTTCATCAAGTAGTCTAGAATTTAAAAATTGTAATAAAGAGAATAAGAATAAAATCTTA
Organism: Populus ilicifolia; assembly: GCA_015708895.1. Lineage (NCBI taxonomy): Eukaryota > Viridiplantae > Streptophyta > Magnoliopsida > Malpighiales > Salicaceae > Populus > Populus ilicifolia. The sequence continues at coordinate 299,911 of SRLM01000658.1, read as the reverse complement.
AAAAAAAACAAACTTTTAGAGTTGATTTGATTTTTTTAATTATAACATGAAAATCAAGTAGAAGAGAGGAAAAAATAAATAAATAATAAAAAAAATTCCACACAGGCCACACTAGCTGCCATTGTAGCACATGCATTGATGATCCATGGAGGGGAAGTTGAGGTGCTTTAGAAATCACCCTGGAATCATGGTTTTAGCCAACGAATAACGTTGCATGCACCGTCTGAAGGTAGGTGACTCTATTCATCCAATTCCTTTTCTTTTTAATTTTTCTTATTTATCAAAATACCTTACCACCTCCAAGGATACTCAATAACTACCAAATGACCACATGTAAATTACATAAGAGTCCCTAAGTCAAAAATAATTGTTTTTAATTTTCAATGGTAATAAAGTAACTTGTTTAGAAATAAATTTTTAGACTTAAAAGCCTTTTAACCCAAGTGAATTTGTTTTGTCTTTCAAGGGCAATTAAGTAATCATATTGTGAAAGAAAGCACAAAATTACCATCTAGCCCCTTACTTTGGGCTAGACTCATGTCCCATGAAAAATATCATCATATCTCTAAATCTAATGCATGTTACTTTACCCACCAAAGATTAACATCAACCTATCATTGTAGATTCACATAATGAAAGGATAATGCCTTTTAGTATATAGTGTAATAGGTATGGATAATTTACTATAAATTCACTTCATTTATACATTTATAAAATATTATAGATTTACTGTATATTTTCTAATAATTTATTTTGGTACTTAAAGTTTTTTTGAGTGATTTGATCCTAATTAAAGCCCAATTATTTTTCATTTTTCAGGAAAGGGTGAAATTAGAAGAATATGGAGCAAATAGAAAAATACATCAAACATAGGTGGCGTGCTAACGATTTTGCACAAAATACACTTAGGTCTTAGAAATTTAACAATAACATAATTTATAAAATTTAGGTCCCTTTAAATTTTCAAAACTCACTATTAGTGCAAAAAGTTTATTTGTATTGTGTTTCAGTTTATGGTTAGGAAGAGAAAAGAGACATGGGTCGCCAATTTCTAGCGACAAGAGAGAAAAGCATCATTGACACCATTTTCAGCTACTAAAATAGTTTTTCTTGGTGTTCATAGGTCCCATGTTATAAAAAGGACTTGATGGTGATTATTAGAGCCTCAATGTTGCTTATAAAAACATATCTAAGTTGAGAAAACCAAAATTAACAAGTTTGATTTTGAGTTTCTAAACATTTTTTAGGTATTTTGGGTTTGAGTTGATTTATAATTATTCTAAATTTGAGTTGATTTATAGTTGTTCTAAGGATGTTAGAGATGTGTTTTTAGGTTGAAATGACATGAAAATTGGGTTTTTGGACCAAACAAATGCTTTCTTGATTTTTCAGCTACCATAGTAGTGGCTAGAATCTAGACTTGTAAATGACATCTCATATGCCTTCGTGGGTGATTTATTGCCTGATTAATTTTTTTTAAAAAAATCTTAATGAAAAATAAAATAAAATCAAGCTCACGCATGCGAGCTTAGGCTTAAAAGCCTACCTACGCATGTGGACTCTTTATTAGAGTGGCTTAAAGGCGCTAGGTCATAAGCCTTTGAACATGGGTTAATTTTTGCCCTTATTTTTCCCTTTGCTTTTTCAAATGATTTTTTTTATTCTTTAACTTTAAGTTGTTTGATAATTGAATTTCATGCCCACCAAAGTTAAGATGCAAATTCAATTTGCTTTCAAATACGATCATTCTGGTACAACGACCGGATTAGAGATTTTACATCTTCACTTGGGTGGGCTTGGATCTAGATTTTTTATCTCTTTTTTAATTATATTTTTTTCTTAATTTTCATCCTTCAACATATTATTTTCTAGAGATTGAACTTCAATATTTTTCTTTTCATTTTTCTTTCTTTGGAGTTATCCTGTCCTCATTTGATTTATTAAGAATTGGTCTTTGAGCTTTTTATCCTATGTTTCTTTATATGAGATTATCTTAATCTTATATGAATAGTCATGAAATTTACGAGTTAACCCATTTTAACTATTTTTTTTTTAAAAAACTGTTTTGCCCTAAAACATTAGAGTTGTTTGATAATTCGAATAAGCTCAAGTAATGTTCTCTTACCTTTTTTGTTGCTATTTTTTTATGTATTTATTTAATTGTTGCTGTATTTTTTCAATCATATTATTTAAAATTACTAATTGAATCAATGACTAGGATATTAAATTATTTTTTCTTAAAACTTTTTTATCTCAAAAAAATTAGTCAACCCATAGCGGATTGTGAGCTACAAATCTAGTGTATTCTAATTAGTTAGCAAGACCAAAATTCAAAAGAATGTTTAATTAGAAATTAAATACCTACGGTGGTTATTTTAACTAGATAATACGATGTAAATGAACTCATTATCTATGTTGTCCTATTAATTCATAATGTCTTAATCCTTGCTTGATGTTTATGATAACCTAAATCTCTTTTACATGCTTTACTTAAAAATAGTTTGGGAATACTTTAAATTAGGTATAATACTTTACTTTAAAAACTAACATAGAGATGTTTTTTGTTAAGACCTTAAAAGAACAATATTAGTAGATATATAGAAATCCCCTCTCATACCAATATACAAAAATATGAATATGAATTATTCTTTTTAAATTTTTTTGAGAATCTCATTAATGATAATAGAAACCCATTATAAGGCAAATTTTATAAATTCAATAAGAACCTGGTTCAAAGAATACAAAAAACTTCATATAGATAAATAAGCTGTCATCCTAAGCTAAGACTAGAGCTTGACTATAAGTTTGATGTTTGGGCTTGATTAGATTTGAAAAACAATTCCATTATGGAATAAAGGATTCTCTGATATTAAAATCAATAAACGTAGAATAAAAATGAGAAAAAAAATGTAAGAATGAAGTGAAAATATAGAATATAAGAAAATTATAAGCCATGATAGCTTGTTTTATTTACCTGGTGAACCAAAATATCTATAAACTTGGTCACATCAACTCACCTTAGGAGATGAAAAGTTGCACAATAATTGATTGGTGAAAATTTTTAGGCCTAACTTTGGTTGTAATGGCTTTCATATTGGTAGATAGGAGAGTGATTGTCACTAATACATTGACTAAAAATAATCGTTGGTTGAAAAAAGAGATCCCTGATTTGCATTGAATGTAGTGTGTGTTTGGTCCATTGATCATTGGTTAGAAAAGGCGGCACCAACCCTATATACAAATATGTACTTTCATAAAAAAATATAATAAAATATATCAGTTCATCATAAAAAAATATTATTTCTATCGGTAATGCAACATTGCATTCTAACTAATCAAAACCAAAAAATAAAATATTAAGGTATATATAGGAGCCGAGATTTTTTCATTATACTGGTTGAATCCCAAATAAATTCTTGGATCAACATGAGAGAAAAAAAAATCGAGCTAGTCCAAGAGAACTGAAAAGCAATTTGTTTGGATAAGAGGGTGGTGAATAAAAAGGCAAAGAAAAGATGTGAGATGGGACGGAGAAGGATGGAAATAAGATGAGTAGAAAAAATGGGTTGGAAAAAAGATAAGCAATATTTTGATTTTGACCTAAATTACTGAATATATATATATATATAAGCCTGAACAACTATAAAAAGATACATGGCTAATTAGGCTTTAGCCCAAATAGCCATCATTTTTTTTAATGTAGCATATTCACAGCATGCTCTAGGCAAGTGGACATACCATTGTCTTTCAAGATCTCATTAGATTTATCTTGTTACTATCTTATTAAAAATTCTTTGTGTCAAAATTAAAGTCTTATTATGTCTTCAATGATCTATTATTCTCTTCTCTCTTTTTCTTTCCATCTCCTTTTTATTTGTTATGCCATCTTTGCTTTGAAGCTAAACAAGTGTTGTAATTAGTTGAAAAGAAGTTTTTCTAGCAAGATAACGAAAGCTAAGGACTAAAAAAAGAAAATAAAAGGGATGTTGAAGGCTAAGAAGCATGGTGAGAAGGGATAAGTTTTGAACTGTGTTATTTCCTTTTCTTTTCTTAGTTATCCTATTTTGCAAAAATGAAAAGGTGTATTTTTCATGGGATGAAAAGGTTTTGGATTATATATTATAAAAAATACACCATCAACATCAATAAACAAAAAAGATGCTAAGATAAACCTAACCAAATTCAACCCACACTTAATTTATAGCTATAAAATCCAATCTAAGGCTTGATTTGATAAAAAAAACTTGATCATTCGATAAATTTGAATCAATATTTCAGCTTGACTAGTTTGAACTTATTTATCATATTATATATTTTTAAAATTCTATTTAAAAAATGTATATGTCGAATGAAGCATGATGGCAAGATGCTTTTTTTTTCTTTTATATTATGGGTAATGTATTTATATGTCTATGTGACCTTTATATACATGTTTAAAATGTTTATTTTTTCATAATATTAACCTTATATTATCAAAGATATATTATTCTTTGATAAATTTTTTTTCTTTTTTAGGTTAAAACCTGATAAATATTTTCTAAAAATAAATAGATATATGATATTATAAGAAATAAAAATATTTCTTCTTACTTAATCCTTACCTTGTTGATGAACTCATTTAAATCATTTGAATAATTTGATCAAGTTTACAATTTAACTTGTAGAAACTAAGTTTGGTATTGAGGTTACTGTTGTGGTTGTAGTTTTAGAAAAGTTGTTTTATAAAAAGTACTTTTAATTGAGGTTGATTTAAAAAATATATGTTTGGTTAAAACTGTGGTTAAAATTAAAGTTGAACAAAAAGTAGTTTAATGTGTTTGGTTAAAAAAATGTTTTTCAAATTGAGGTTATAAAATAATATATATATATATATGAATGATTTTAATTTAAATATTATAAATTTAACTACCGTTAGTACATCATGAAATAAATAATATTGATATAAAATATTTTTTATTATTACATTAAACTATGTGTAATGTCATCACATACGAAATCTATCCAATAAGAACTATATTTTCCATGATTTTTTAAGCGTGCAACAATAAAAATTAAATTTTTTAATTTATGTAATGTTATTAAATAATAAAGATTGTGATATCTTTATTATTGAAATTACGATCAAATTCCATAAATGCTACGTCATCATACGATATCTTTCTAATTTATATAGTATTATTACATAATAGTACATACTAGTTTTTCAAGTAAAATACAATTTTAAAAAAAAATATAATTTTATTACGTACAAAAATCACTCGACAAGAACTACAGTTTCTATGATTTTTTAAGCATATAATGAAATTACATAAAATATTATCAGGAATAAAATTGAGATTACAGTATGAGGAAATGTAATTCACCTGAAACTAATTTTTTTTAAAAAAAATTGTTCACGTTTATGTGAACAACGCGAGTGAAATCAATTAATTACACTAAATTTTCAGGAAAAAAATAAACTAAACTTTTTGCACTGGTTTTTTTAAATACTATTCACATAAATAGTAAACTATTTATTAAAAATACCCATGAGAAGCAACAAATGCTTCTTCTTCTCTAAATCTTGGGGCACGACAGTGAAATTTGGTGGGTCCTACCAAACAAAATCTTTTTTTTTTGCTTTACCAAACACTGACATGTGTGGCTGCGGATGAACCTCACACATAGCCACATTACCAAATATCATCTTAATTGGAAAAGAACTAAATTGTATTTACTAAAAAAACACTAGGGTGAACAATACATGGATAAAATAAAGTGTATTTACTATATATAAAGAGTTATTTGTAAGGAAAATAAAATATAAATACCAAAGATAATATTAAAGACCAAAATGAACATTATCAAAAACAATTTATTATGAGGGCACAAAACATATGTCAAACTGATATATGTGATTGCGGATGAATCTCATCGTAGTCGCATTACTAAATATTATCTTAATTGAAAAAAATTTAAATTATATTTATTAAAAAAATACTAGGGTGAACGTGGACCAAATAAAGTGTATTTACTATATATATATGTATATGTATATATAAAGAGTTATTTGTAAGGAAAATAAAATATAAATACCAAAGATAATTGTAAATACCAAAATGAACATTTTCAAAGACAATTCATTGTGAGGGCACACAACACATGTCAAAATGTTACGAGGAAAGTGGTAATATTTAATGATGTTATTAATACCAACTGAAGGTGGTAATATTTAATGATGTTACGAGGAAGATGGTACATCATTGACAAGCGTATACAATTAACTAGATAAGGTGTTACACCGGGCCGATTTAGATTTTTTCTAGTGAAAAAAGAAAAAGAAATGCTAAGATGATATAAATGTCCCTAGTAAAAGTGAAAAAAAAAATTGAGACTAGGTAATTGATTCAACGAGATTTAATAAATTCTATTAATTTAAATAATATAAATAAAAAAAGCAAAGATAATTAATAAATCAATAAAAAAATGACAACATAAAAAGGTAAAAAAACCTAATCCAAGCCTATTTGAAATAGCATACTAAATTTGTGACCTAATTATAATACCAAAATAAATCTATTGAAAGCAAATTAAGTAAAATTATAAAGCTCAATTGTTAAACAATTTAATGTTAAAAGATACAATTAAAAATAATAATTAAAAAAACAATTAAAAAAATATCTGATTTAACTCGAGTTAATCCACTAACCTTGCAATCATGAGCACAAGATTAAAATATCCCTATAAAAAGAAAAGTGATAAAAATACAAAGACCAATTCCTAATAAATAAAAAGTTGAAGGGTAAAACTAAAACAAAATTAATTTTAAAAAAGACTTACGAAGGATCAAAGTTAACCCATGCTAATATTTAAAACCTGTATCATCGGTCATGAGTCTAAGATTAAGCCCAAAACAATAATGAGGTAAATTCTTAATAAACAAAATATCGATAGATGAGATTGAGAAAAAAATACAGTAAAAAAAGGACCTAAAGTAAAAGAAATAACAATAAAAAGAATATAGATTAAATTTGATACAAAAATTATTTCAAATCAAATGTTAGAGAATGACATTGAAAATAAAATCTAATTAGAAAAAGGATAAAAAAACATTAAAAAAATAATTAGGACCCTATTTGATAAAACAATTTAATAAAACCAAATAAAAAGGTACAAAATTAAAGAAATAAAAAAAGATAAAAAATAAAACAAATAGAAAATAAATAAATAAGGACCAAATTGAATACAAAGAACAATTGAAAGGACACCTTTATATTTTGACAAGAAAAAAAAAGGAAAGAGGGTGGAGAAAAAAAATGTCCATCAAAACTTAATCATGACGTCATCATGCATACTTGCCATACTGTTAGGAGATTACGATGAGATGCTTCCAACATTATTATGAAAGGTGATGTTTGGATGTGGAACGATACCTTACAAGTTGTTTGAAGATCATGTGTGTTATCCACTCATTTATGTATTTGTCAATTATTTATTGGCATGTACGTTTCACGTACTGGTCAATTGTTTTTTAAAAATCATATTTATATTTATCAAAAGATTAAATCATTAATAAATCAACTTATTAATTACAAAAAACTAGTTGGAAAATACAAAAAATCTCTTAGATGCAATTTTGAAAAACAATGCTTTTAAAGGTAATATAATCTTTATATGACACTTTTAAAATATAAAAAAAACCAAATTATTCTTGATTAATCTTTTAAGAAAATTTGCTTTAAGCATAATATAGTTTATACATTATGTTTTTAAAAAGTTAAACTAATTAATCTTATAATTACTAATGAATCTTGAGGAAAAATATTATAAGTTCATTGATTTTTTTACGGAGAAAGCAATGCCAATCATTACAAAAGAAGAAGAAGATATTTAAGATAAAATAATGTAGTAATTACATATATATATATATATATATATATATAAGAGTACAATGTCATAAAATAAAATAAAAGAATTGAAGGCTTCTTGAACCTTATGTTAAAATTAAAAAAAATAAAAATTATCAATAATAAACACAAAAAGAAGTGCAACTTTTGGTATCACTCCTCACAAATGGTATTATTTATTGAAATAATATATTTTTTTGTATATTTTTTTATAATTTATGTTTTATTTTTTAATATTAGATTTATTAGAAATTAAACTTTATAAAATTTTTCAATTTAATCTTTATAAGATTATCTCAATTTATAATTAAGAACACATGCTTGACAGGTTGATTCAAATTTATTTGTTTTTTAATTATTTTTTTATCAATTTCATCATTAATAAAAAACTAAAAGAGAAGGAGAATTTTATATGATTCATCACAAAACACTACTAATTTAAATAATATGTTTTTCTTTTTTGTTTCTCTATTTTTTTATAATTTATGTTTTCATTTTAATTTTAGTTTCATACATCAACATTAAGTTTATTGAGGATTAAGATTTGTAATTTTTTTTTAATTTACTTTTTATAAGGTTATCTCAAACTTATAACTCATAACATGAGTTTGATCAGTTAATTTATTTTTTATTTTTTATCTGAATATCATCTATTTTTTTTGTTAGTACTCATACCACACACTCCAACATATTTTTCCATTGAAATAACATTTAGGTTCTGTTTATTAGCTAGGAAATTAGATTCTTGAAAAATAAATTATTTTTTGATATTTATTAGTGTATTGAAAAATAAATTTGAAAAACACCTTTTAATGTATTTGTCGTGTCATGAAAACTAAATTGAAAAATAACTTATTAATGTCTTGTGTTTGTTAAAAAAAATGAAGAATAAATCTAACAAATTAAAAGTTGAATGAGAATAAAATTAAAAAATAAATTAACAAATTATCTCAAATAAAATAAATAACAATCAAAATAAGAAAACAACAAATGTAACAGATAAAAAATTTAAAATATAAAGAAATTAAAAAACTAATTATAATTTCATAAATTATTTTAAATAAAATAAATAATAAAAAAATAATGACAAAATATAATAGATAAAAAAATTCAATTAGAAAAGATAAGAAAAAAATAAATAATAAAAAAAATGAGGATCAAAGTTGATATAAAAATAAAATAAAATAAAATAAAATTATAAAGGATAAAATTGATAAAAAAATGGATTCAAAACAAAATATATAACAATTAAAAGTTTAATAACTAAATTTATTTTTGAAATTTTTTTCCTCAAATTAAAAAAATATTTTTTATTAATTAAATTTTTTAATTATAAATAAATTTAGATCAACGAAACAAATAAGACCTTAGTTTTTTTTATTTTAAAAATAAAATTATTATTTTATTGTGTTTTAAAAACTAAAAAAACATGAACAATCTTCACCATCGGTTTAAAATTTTTGACTAAAGGACAATTGAATCATTTTATCTTACTTACAAAATTTTAAAAAATAAATATCAAAATAATTGATTTTTCTAATGGTAAGAAGTAAACATGTTGTTATATTATTTTAATGAATAATATAAATAAATTCGTATCTACTGTGTTTTTGAATGCCCACTTAACTTTTATCAATTAGTTTAATTTTAATATAGATACAGAAACCCTAATTTGTTTTTTTTCCAAGTCATTTCAGGCACGCTAAAGCACATCAATTTTAACAAAACCACTCGTAGATAAATTTCCGAATGCTCGGAACAAAATAATAATAATAAAAAGTTTATTGGATTGGTCAACACGGTAGCTGTCAACGTATTATTATTATGAACATGTATCTGTCGACGTATGGGTGAGGAGTGAGAACAATCCAAATAGTCTGGTACTGCCTCAAGAGTTGATTGGCAAAATATGTATAATTCACTCGCTAGATGATATCTAACTCTCTTTCTCTTGCTAAAAAAAATAAAATCTGAGACACCCTCTTTCTCTGTGCAAGGAGGGCTGAGAAGGGTCCTCGGCTTGCTCAAGTATAAAAATTAATGGCGGTTGGATGCTGTCCTCTTCGTTGATCGACCCCCCTCCACCCAAAGAAGGGGAAAAACACACCCTCCTATAGATAAAACCAGAAGAAGCACCAGCAGCTCAGCACGTCCTGTAGTATCCATTACTGGCAAAACTGACCTCTCCCCATAAATCCTCTTCTTCTCCTTATTTATTCGTACAGATAGAATAGAATAGGACAGTGAGCGATTCTGTTAGGATGTTGTCAATATAGCAAGTGGTATATAGCTGCTTGAAGCAGGGTGGAGTGGTGTGTTAGCTGTGAAAATGTTGGGCTCTCACTTGTCAGTTTATGGTTATAGTTGTTTTGGGTGTAAAAGATCTGGGTTCTTTTCATCAAACTCAAATTTAGTGGCATTCAACTAAGATCTACTAGCTTAAACGAAAAGCACAACAGCGGGATTTTGTGGCATAACAAACTTGGGAGTTGGAAGAAGCGGATGAGGCTGAAATCGATTGTGTTTTGTAGCAAAACCGGCTTCGGTTGAGGATTTAAAAACTGGGTCCGTAATCTTTGCTTTACTTATCTTCCAAATGAACTTGTCTTTGATGGCTAAAGAGTTTTTCGTTATTTTTTTTTGAAGAGGGAAAGGAAACGGTGAAGAAGAAGAAGAAGAAGAAGGCATGGTATTGTCATTGTGTGAAAGGAAGAAATTAGTGAAGATTGTTTTTGTTGTGGATCTTTAATTGGGTTGGGTTGTGGGTCTAAGCTTGTTGGGATTGTGTTATTAAATCTCCTCTCTCTGCCCTAATGAGGCACTCTTCGGCTTCTTTTAATTCACAAACCCAGGAAGGTATGTGTATTGATTATTATTTGAGGAATCCTCATTTCTTTTTTGCTTCAGGTATGGTTTTGGTGGCTGTGTAAATGAGATCTTGGAAAACCTTAGCATGCTTGTTCAATATAATCCGTACACAATCCTGGATTAACCTCTTCAACCTTTTCTTCTTCTTTGATTCTGTATTTTTCTTGTCCTGTGTTTAGAGACCTTACTTTGTATCCCTGTTTTGAACCTTTTCCTTTTGTGTTTTTCTTTTCCTCAATTTTCTTGATATCCCTGTTGTATTTTAATATTTTCCTTGGTTTCTGAAAAGTGTTTTTTTTTTTTCAAAGCCCCTGATCAGCATTCTTAGCTACTTCATTCTAGCTAATTGGTGGCCATATTTTTAAATTTTCTTCACCGAAAATGCAGTTTTTCATGTAATTTTATGACATTTCTCTGGAATGGATTTTGTAGGGGAGAAGCGGGTGCTGAATTCTGAACTATGGCACGCATGTGCGGGTCCTCTTGTTTCTCTACCTGCTGTTGGAAGCCGTGTTGTTTATTTCCCTCAAGGTCATAGTGAGCAGGTAAGCAGACATCTGATTTTGGCGTGCTTCTCTGTACCTATGGATCAGATTCCTTTATTGTTGATCAGTAATTACGTTTTGGTAGAAGGTGAATATAGCCTTCAAATAATCATCTGAGAATTGGCTTTTCCTGCTGTTTCTTAGTTTAGACAAGTCATATTCTATGTCGAGTTATGACAGTCGGCAACTCTTCTTGCTTTGTTTCTTTTATATCTCAATGTCCTTGTATGTAGGTTGCTGCTTCAACGTACAAGGAAGTGGATGCCCGGATTCCAAACTACCCAAGCTTGCCTCCGCATCTTATCTGTCAGCTTCACAACGTGACCATGCATGTAAGACTTGCTTTACTTTGTTAGTTTCTGGTTCTGAATGTTCCCTCCTTTCTTGAAGGCTCAAAAGATTTCTCAATTTCAGGCAGATGTCGAGACGGATGAAGTTTATGCACAATTGACCTTGCAGCCACTAAGTCCAGTATGTTTTTATTGCATTTTTCATCAGTTCCTTTAGATTACTCTATATGAGTAGCATTACATGCTCAAATTGACCTTGTTCTGCAGCAAGAGCAAAAGGATGCCTGCCTTCCAGCAGATTTGGGCACCCCTAGCAAACAGCCAAACAATTATTTTTGTAAGACTTTGACTGCTAGTGATACAAGTACTCATGGAGGATTCTCTGTCCCTCGGCGGGCAGCTGAGAAAGTTTTCCCTCCACTGGTAAATATTCAATCTGACGATGGAATGTGATCATCAATTTTCAGTTCTCCAATGTCCCTCTCATGTGAAATTTCTGACATGGTAAATATTCAATCTAACAATGGAATGTGACCATCAATTTCCGTCTACCATTTACCTGCAGGATTTTTCTCAGCAACCTCCAGCTCAAGAGTTGATTGCTAGGGATCTACATGATAATGAATGGAAATTCAGACACATCTTTCGTGGTTAGTTCTTGTTATTTTTTAGCTCAAGTTTGTTAATCGAGCACTGTAATATTCTTGATGTCAGTCTATGTATCCATTGTTCATTTAGTTGTTTTAATAGATTGGGTTTAATACATGTGATGAACAGGTCAATAAACTTTGTATCTGATGCTCAAAGAACTGAAACTAAGTGGCATTATTTTTCTGAATTCTTATCTTTCAAACTCATTATTTATTTATGCTTGTCACTCATTAAATTACAGGCTAATCTATATTCCTTTCTTCCTCGACTCAATTGTTTTTGGGTCTGTTGTTCTCTATGTTATTTACCTGCTCTATGTCTACATTATGCTCCATAAAACTTAATCTTTGCCTGAACTGGTGATGTAAACTATATTTTTAGAGCTTTTAGACTTAAATTATCAAAGAACCATAATAAATAGTCATAATTAATTGTTTGTTGAAATTTTGTTTCTTATTGGAATGATGCTAGTTGAGTGCAATGTATGATATATGATGATTCTATTCTTTTAGGACAATTGAAGCCAAAAAAGGAGTTACTGGTGAATTACAGTTGCTTTCTTAACAGTTCCTGACTTTTCTTTAATCAGGCCAGCCAAAAAGACACCTTCTTACAACAGGGTGGAGTGTGTTTGTGAGTGCTAAAAGACTTGTTGCTGGGGATTCAGTGCTTTTCATCTGGTATGCTGTTGGCTGGTTCCACTTTGTTTATAGTTGCTCGACTCTATATTTTGTTCATTTTTAGGTTTGTTGTAGTGTATCTGAACTTGGTGACACCATGGAAACACATACTAATCATCTTTGCCTACATAGTTTGTGCACTCTCTTGGAATTCCTAGTAATGTACATGACACAATGTCTAGATAAGAAGCTTAATGCGCAAGAAATCTGGTAAAATAAGCTTGGGTCACCAGAGTCCACATTGGATGTTATTATATGTAGTGCTTGATGTGGTGTTTTTTAAGAACTTGCTTCCTCTTTAAATTATATGTATATGATTTTGTATAAACTATGGATCCTGTCAGTGTTTCAATTGAAGTGGATTTATATTCATCAGGAATGAAAAGAATCAGCTACTACTTGGCATTAAGCGTGCTAGTCGACCTCAAACTGTGATGCCTTCATCAGTCCTATCTAGCGATAGCATGCACTTGGGCCTTCTTGCTGCTGCCGCTCATGCAGCTGCAACAAATAGCCGTTTTACAATATTTTACAATCCAAGGTATGATTGTGCAAGTGAAAGGAAATTTTAAATTACTTATCCACCCTCTAAAATTTGTCACCTCTCTTATTCAGGGCTAGTCCATCAGAATTCGTCATACCGTTGGCTAAATATCTTAAAGCTGTTTATTATACTCGAGTGTCTGTTGGCATGCGCTTTAGGATGCTGTTTGAAACAGAAGAATCAAGTGTCCGTCGGTAGGCTCCAAACTCTTATTGGCATATTCACATATGATAGTTATGATTATTGTGTGATTGGGTTTCATTTTCTTGACATTTTATTGGCCACTGGAGTGAGAAAAGTCCTCCTAACTGATTATTGCCTAAGTGTGACACAGCAGATCCACAACATGACAAATCTTTGCCTGGTATTTCATTAGATGGTTTGTTGTCACATTACAGTTGATTAGAGTGAGAAGACATTTTATGTCTCTCTCTTACCGTGATTTGTCACATCACAGTTGATCAATAACAGGCTCTCTAATCTCTAGTTCTCTTCTTCTATTGTTTTTTTTTCTTTCTTATTGCTATGAATTCTTTTCAAGGTGCATTTTGTTTTTGTTTCAATGAAGACATCTGACAGTTGTTTATTATCCAGGTACATGGGTACGATAACTGGCATAAGTGACTTAGATGTTGCTAGATGGCCAAATTCACTTTGGCGCTCAGTCAAGGTATGTTGAGACAATCAGTGACACTGATACTAGCTATTTTTAAAATAAAAGCACAGTGCACGAAGAAATTTTCTCTTGCCAAATCTGCTCTCAGAATTTACTTGCTGTGTTCTCGAAGACTGCATCTTAATACAGATAGACAATGTGAATGCAGGTTGGCTGGGATGAGTCTACAGCTGGGGAGAGGCAACCAAGAGTTTCTCTATGGGAGATTGAACCACTAACAACTTTCCCAATGTATCCATCTCCATTTCCCCTACGGCTCAAGCGGCCATGGACACCAGGACTACCCTCTTTCCATGGCAAGCTTCTCTACATAATCTTAAGGGCTTTGATGGATGGTTCTATCATATAAACTCTAATTTTAGAGTGCTTGATTTTTCTTCTCTTTCTTTTTTATAACCTTTCACTTTACTTTGCCATGTCTATTGGATTTAGGCATCAAGGATGATGATCTGGGAATGAACTCTTCCCTTATGTGGCTAAGAGGAGATGGAGACCGTGGAATTCAATCTCTGAACCTTCAGGGAATGGGTGTTGCACCATGGATGCAGCCAAGATTCGATACTTCCATGCGAGGTTTGCAAAATGATGTCTACCAAACTATGGCTACTGCTGCGTTTCAGGAGATGAGGGCTCATGATCCTTCTAAATCATCAGCTGCATCCCTTTTGCAATTCCAGCAACACCAGAATCTCCCAATCAGGAATGCTGCTTTAATGCAGCCGCTTATGTTGCAGCAGTCTCCTTCTCAACAGGCCTTTCTTCAAGGTGTTCAAGAAAATAAACATCAGTCTCAGCCTCAGTCTCAGACTCCAACTCGGTCACACCTTATTCATCAACAACTGCAGCATCAGCACTCACTTGACAGTGCAGAGCAGCAGCAGCCACTTCTGCAACAACAGCATCTGGCTGACCAACAGATCCCAAATGTTGTCCCTGCAATATCTCAATATGCTTCAGCTACTCAATCCCTGACGCCACCATTGCAAGCAATTTCACTGTGCCAGCAACACAGTTTTTCTGACTCAAATGGGAACCTCATGACAAGCCCTGTTGTTTCTCCCCTGCAAAGTCTTTTGTGCTCATTTCCCCAGGACGAATCATCTCATTTGTTCAATTTTCCTAGAACAAACCCCTTGATAACATCCTCTGGCTGGCCCTCAAAGCGAGCTGCTGTTGAGCCTCTTATCTCCTCTGTAGCTCCTCAATGCATGATGAGCCAAGTGGAGCAGCTGGGGCCACCTCAGACAAGCATCTCTCCTAGCTCTGTTTCCCTGCCACCCTTTCCTGGCAGAGAATGTCCAACAGAGCAGGACGGTGGCACTGATCCACAAAGCCATCTTCTATTTGGTGTCAATATAGAGCCCTCTTCTCTTCTAATGCAGACTGGATTGTCCGGCCTCAGGGGAGTTGGAAGTGATAGTGATTCAATAACTGTACCTTTCTCTTCTAATTACATGAGTATTGCAGGCACCAATTTCTCTCTTAATCCAGCAATGGCACCTTCAAGTTGCATTGATGAATCAGGTTTCCTCCAGTCCACTGAAATTGTGGGCCAAGGAAATCCACCATCTAGAACCTTTGTTAAGGTAACTTCCCATTTTCTGATTTTAGTTGATTTTCGTTTCCTGATGCTTTGTGGTGGGATGTATGGAACACTTGTATGTTTAGCTTTCATATTTTTGGTGTGTTCTTAGATTCACTTGTTTCTCCATTATGAATGCAATCTTCTAGAAGCCTCAAGCAAGTGCTATCATGGATGTTGACAGTGTAATTGTTTACAGGTTTACAAGTCAGGGTCCTTTGGTAGGTCACTGGATATAACCAAATTCAGCAACTACAATGAGTTGCGAAGTGAGCTTGCATGCATGTTTGGCCTTGAAGGCCAACTGGAGGACCCCTTGAGATCAGGCTGGCAGCTTGTATTCATCGACCGGGAGAATGATGTTCTTCTTCTTGGTGATGGCCCCTGGCCGTGAGTTTCTCACTTTTACTTTTGGCTAAGTGGTCTGATACATGCAAAATTTCTTTGTTAATTTTCCTAAAACAAAACAAAACTAAAATCATTGAAAGCATCTAGTCTAAAAGTTATAGCTATGATAATTGTGAAATATTTCAAAGAGTAGAAGAACAAGAAGAAAATGTCTCATATCATCGTGAACAAACTTTGAAAGGTCAGATTTCGTTGTGTATATGACCATCATGAAATGAATACATACGCATGCTGAATATGCCCTTCATGTGGGAATTTCCATCAATCGTTTTCCTGTCTAATCAGCCAAATTCCGATCAATTTTGTTACATTCTTATCACAGGGAATTTGTAAACAGCGTGTGGTGCATCAAAATACTCTCACCGCAAGAAGTACAGAAAATGGGCAAACGAGGTTTAGAGCTTCTGAACTGTGTCCCAATTCAGAGGCTTTCCAATGGCAGCTGTGATGACTATGCAAACCGGCAGGATTCACAAAATTTGAGCAATGCTATAACTTCTGTGGGGTCTTTGGACTGCTGAGAAATTTAAGCAGTTAAGATACCACAATCTCTTCTGTAATATTAACATTCCTTCCAAATCTTTCAGTTTCAAAAGTGGAGGGGGCAAGCCTAATCCTAGCTTAAGGGTTTTAAAGTAAGCTATTATTGTAATGTGATTAGAAGATAATGTTCCTAGATTCTAAGCTATTATTGTAACGAGGAGATAATGTTCCTCGTTTCTAAGCTATTGAAATTTGAATGCCAACAGTTGATAATAGGAGACAAATATATTTGTAAGCTCAGCTGTCTGCTTTTTTTATCTTGCAGTCCACTTATTATGAGCTAAATTTTACTGTAGAATGGACGTGATTTTTCTGTGTTGTAGCTTGGCCTTTTCTGTCGTGATAGGGAGATGACTACCAGCTCATCTTGTAGGTGCTGAGACCGTCACGCCCACCTCAGCTCTGTGCTATGGCCACCGGATAATGAAGGTTCATCAGGGAACTGTTTACTATCCAGCGTACGCAGTGGGGGTTAGGTTATTCGAGATTATCAAACTGTTGTCTGAGTGTATGAACTTGAGAGAAGCACAGTAAATTGTCGGCAAAAATTTGAACAGTGAAGCACGTGTCTTCCCTCCCTCACCCATCCATTTAACCTAATTTTATCAGTTTCTGCATAGGAGGAAGATGTTCAACAAGTGAAAGGGAAAGGAGAGGAGAAAAAGGGCTTTTCTTTTTCTTGTGGGACACTGAATAATGGTGGGAATACAGGTTTGAGTTTCTGCGATGCATGTTGTGGGACATTGAGTGCAGATTGGACTTTCCTGAGGGATGGAAAGGTGACAAGGAAGGGCACTATCAACAATAATAGTAGCGATAAGATGTAGGGTTGGCAATCCAACAACCCTCCAGAGGCCCTTTACTTTTAGATTTTGGGTAGGGGAAGGAGGGCTGTCCTTTTTCCCTCTTGGCTTGCAATGCCTCAGGCAAGCATTGATTGGACTTGCGCTTTGCCCTCTTGGCTGTCCTTTTTTTTTTCTTTGATAATATCATCTATCAGCTTGAGCTTTCAGCTAGCTTGCACGACCAGCTAATTGATCTCGCTATATTATTAGCATTAATAAATAAACAGAAAGATTTTAGAAAAATGTTGTTCACAGGCTGTGGATGGGTACTGTTTTTCCGATTCTTTCCCGTAAATTTTGATCTCCTTTTATTTTATCACTAAACTTCACTAAATCTTTTATGCTGACATGGTTTGATTTGTTGTTATCAGCATCATATTGCATGTTCTGACGTGTTTGATTTGTTGTTCAGTAATCTAACATTGAATTAGAGACCAATTTTACAAAATTAATCGTATGTTTGCTCTTTAAACTAAAATTGAAATATCAAGGACCAAAATTGACTTTTAAACCTTTTCATTTGTTTATTGTTCAAAGAGTGCAGAAATGCTCACTTTTTCATGTTTGGTCCCTTATCTATAGGCTTTTTATGTTTCAGTCTATAATTTTATTTTATTTTTTCATTTTAACCCCTCGATGTTTAAAGAAGAGAGAGAAAGTTGCCTTAGTAAAAAGAAGAGAGAGTTTTCGGGTGGCTAAATTTCGACTGCCAATAAATGATAAGTGTTTCTCCCCCCCCTAAATTTTCATCTCTTTTCATTTTAATCATTAAACTTTATTTATTTTAACTAAGTCCTTACCGGTTATGCTGATATACTTTTACATGTTATCTTCATCAAATTCCATGTTCCCGTGTGATTGATTTGCCACTAAATTTCCACGTTGAATAAGAGACTAATTTACAAAAATTAATTTTATGTTGTTCTTCAAACTAAAATTAGAAAACCACGGACCAAATTGAAATTTTAAAAAAGCTAAACCTTCTCACCCGTTTGTTGTTCAAATGGTGTAGAATGCATAATTTGGTCCCTCAAGTTTTATTTTTTCATATTTGATCCTTTCTTTTTGAGCTTTTTATATTTTGGTCCATGATTTTTTTTTTGTGTTTGAGCCTAAAAAGAGAGAGTCATTAAATAGAAAAGAAGAGGGAAATGAATAAGATGGACAAATTTAGAATACCAATAATTATGATTTTAGTGTCATTGGATTTATTATTGTTATTTAATCTTAGGGATATTTTTGTTTTTTCATAATGTTATGAGCAATTGAATTACTTTATTATCCTTGTCATTTAAGGTTTTAGTCTTGGCTTAAGGACTTGATATTAATTTTTAAAGGTTTTTTTTTTGTCATTGTTGTTTAGTTATAGGGATATTTTTTTTGATTTTCTACACATAAAAAAAACTGTTAATGCGTATCTCATAAGTGTTACCCGCTTTACCACTTTTTAGTGGGACATGCGGCTAATGACAATAATTGAAATCAAGCTTCCAACAAATTAGTTGATGTATCTAGACGTCATCTTTCTTTCTAAATGATACGTGTATAGTAGTGAGGTTTAATTTGATTCCAATGATTTTTCTTTCTTTTTCTTTCTTAAATTACGTGCTAATCATGTAAAAAATTATATCAACCTTTTAATTTATTTATTTTTAATAAATTATTATTTTTTAATTTAATTGTTTTATTCACATTGATTATTTCCAATTGATTTTTATTTTTGATTTCATTCCTAGTTGTTTGATTTTATTAATTTTTTTTAATCAAATTTAGCCTTCATCTTTTTTATTTTTTAGTTTTCAATTATTTTCTTTATTTATTTATTTTTCTTCAATTTCATTTCTGATCATTTCTTTTCATTGAATTTTTATGTCAAGTTTGGTGCCAATTTTTCTTATAGTTATTTTGAATTGTTTTCTTAATTGATTTTTTTTTAATTTTATCCTTAAAAATTTAATTTCATTTAAATTTTGCCTTAACATTTAATTTTAGTTGGTTTTTATGTTGAATTTAGTTTTAATTTTTTTAATTACTATTTATTTTATTTTTACCCCTTAATTACATCTCTCAATATTTGTTTTTTAAAATTTTTACTTCTTTATTTTTTCAGGTTTACTTTTAATAGAGCCACCATGATTTCACGACTCGGGTCATAAATATAAAAGATTAACCCAAATTGACTTTGATATTTTTAAAAGTATTTTTTTTTAAATATTATTTTTTACAGTACTTTTTCTGCTTTGTTATTTATGGGGTCTTTCCAATTTCATGTCTTGGGTCATGTGTTTGATTTATTCACTTGGGTTGGCTGCGAGGTTCACTCATAGGTGTGTGTGTGTATATATTAACAATTATCCATTTCTTATATTTTTTTATGTGTTAAGACTTTTCTTTATATTTTTCTATGGTATGGGTTTATTCAATTATTTTTATTTGTATTTATCATTTAAGCATGAGTTTTTAGGATGGACTTATCTTTTATTTATTTAAATAAAAAATTTAGTAAATATAATTGGGTAAATATTTTGTAATTATAGTTTCTTTCTTGATTATTGTTAACAATTTTTTTATTTACATTAATAGTTATCAATTTATTTAGTTAAATAATTGTATAGGCTTTTTAAATAACATTTTTAAATTTTCATGTAAGAAAACACATTGGAGCAACCTACATGCCTATTATTGATTTTTTTTTTAAATTATAACCTACATGCCAAATTCATGATTTTAATGTTTTTTTTTCTTTACTTTTTTCTTGATTTTTTTATTCTTTACACTTGGCATATTTATATCATTTTTTTTGTTCAATTTTTTATTTTATAGTAATTTTTTTTTCTTTACACCTTTTGTTTTTAGAAATTTATTCTACGCAGAACTAAAATTAGCAATTGCAATATTGTTTATCTTTTAACTATGGTAAAAATTAGCTTCAAATCTTACATATATTTTTACTAATATATATGATCTTCATTATAATTTATTATATGTAAATATCGACTTTATGATCCATGATTATTTTTTTACTTGATGTTTGAAAAATACACTAATAATATCTATACATTAATTCTTTTGTGCTGGAAAAAAAATATTTGACTTATAGTTAAATGAGTTAAATAAACATATTAACACTAAAAGTACCATATAAATTCAAAAAAAAAAAAAAAAAGGAAGACATTAAAAAAAGAAGAGAGTGAAGAGTAGAGAAATGAAATTTATGATTCGATGAAGTAGTGGATTGGATAAACTTCGTAGACAAATATTGATTTTCCCTGACTGATAAGATCTGAACGAAACTGAAGTCCAAGAATGTGGCAAACAATAGACTGGCATTTGTTATTTTTCTGTTCTCAGCAGATTCGTTTTGCAAACCTGAAGAGGCCTTCCCTCCTTTCCTAGGAATGTGAACTGAAGAGACATGAGATTGTGCGTATTGAATGGAACCCCAAAATGCGGAAACAAAAAAGACACCAGTGCTGGGGTTCAAAATGGGAGTAATGACATGGGAAGCTTTGCCTGCTGCTGAGAGCAGTTGGATGCCATAGTTTTGGTTTCAGATCCACAGCTCTTTGTTGTCTCAGCTGAGCAAGCCTGCCCTACAAGCTTCACTTGAATAAGAACTCATGAGGTTCGGATGAAGGGCAGTTCTCTCGTGTACTTGTTTTACTGAAAGGCCTGTGAATCCAGTTTCGAGTTCATACTTGATATCCGAAAGAAATTCATCTTACTCAACAGAAACGAAGCACTTTGACGTATTCATCTGCAACATACAAGATTTTTTCTGGCTTCAGCGGCAGCTTGTTTTTCTTCCAATCTCTGTCTTGTCATAGCAATCTTCTTCACCATCTTCGCATGTGCTTGGGCTCGCATTTTTTCATCTCGAGCCTCAAAATAGATCCAGTTCAACCATGGTCAATAAAATTTGATCAGGACATTCCAGTACTCTAAATTAACAATGTCTCAAAGCGAAACTCTATCAAATTGGATGACAACACAAGTTCTAGATGAGCTGTGGATCATTTATAATGCCTGGTCCCTATCCTGGTGGTTTTGGCTAAAGGGCAACCACAAAGTTTAACCAAGTATCAATATCCAGCCTCATCAGATTCTCAGTCTCCAGAGCATCCTTCTCGGACGTGACTGAATTTTGGTCCAAGAAATTGCTCATTCTTTTAAACAAGAACAAAAATGAAAAAAATAAAATAAAATACCGGGTTGAAGTTGTTTGTTCTAAATGTGGACCATCATATTCAAATACCTCTATTCTCTGCATCTCTGACTCTAGTTTCACTTTCTGCTGACTTTCCCAAGATTGGATTCTAATTTCTTCACGTTTATATCTGAAATAGCTCAAAAGTTGTTCTGTCAAATTAAAGTTTTGAAAATATCTTTTGGCGAATAGCTGATAAAAGTTCCCAATTTGTTGTGAGAAAAATAATTTACATCAAGTTTAAGATGGCTAGTCTCCATGAAGCTCACGTTTTATGAAAACATCTCCCATGAAGCAGCACGTTTTACGTATTCAATCTGCTCAAGCTCCTCCATTTCAGTAATTTCAAGTGAACATGTGTGTTTTTTTCTGGTCATCTTTCCTAGCCCAATCAGCAATATTCATCTTGCCAAGCTGAATACCAAGGGCCACAACCTCTCTCCTTGTCTTAGTTTCAACTCTTGCTCAGTCAATTCTATTTTGCCATTTCTAGTGGAACATTGTGTATCATCATTGGTGCTGTGCTCCATGGGTGCGGGTGCTGTTGCACTTCTTTGGGGAGTAGATGGGATCGAGGAAGTTGGACTGCGGAGAGGAGTTGTTGCACCAACAGGTGTAGCTGTCCTAGAAGGCTCGGCTTGTAACGGGGGCCATTTCTGTTCTCATATTCCTCATGCAGACTGATCTTATGACAGGAACAACTACAAGATCATCTCATCAAATTATCAAGAAAAATAACAGTAGATGAAGAGGAACAAGATATTGGGGTAGCAGGGATTCTGAAGTACAGTTTTAGAGGAAAGTGCACTCTTGTAGGACAAGAAAAATAGACAGTGATTTCTACATTTATGAAGAAGAGTTGAAAACCTGAAATTTTTTGTCAACAGTAGTTGTGCAGGGCTACAAACCAGACAATTAACAAACCTGATTATCTGCCTCACCCCCACCATATCCATTTCACTAGACGGGCCCTCAACACATGATTCCCACTTCCCCTAATTGTCTGCCCACCAGGAATAGAGCTCCCAAATGCTGTTAATAAATCCTTACTGTACATATAGTTAGCCTTCCTCTAGGATTGGAAAACTGAATTCAGGTGGACTAGAGATGGAAGATGTCATGCACAGAAATAAGAAAGCAAGTTCAACTTCCTCTTTAATCATCTTGATAGAGGGACATCAAGCGGAACAAATAAACTACCGTCCCCAAGATGCCATTATGAATCAATGATACGCACACTGTCTTAGTGCCTTCAATTACCTTCTACACAACACTCATTTGTTTCAGACCATTTTCATTTGAATCCAAATCCACAACAACAAAAAATAGCCCTGGGATTCTCAAATTAAAATTAATAAAGCTAAACATGCGAACAAATTTACCTGCTGAATCTCGTGTTGAACTTTCTGTACAAGGTGGCTCTCTTTTATCCACTTCCTTTAAATCTGTAGCACATTGATCGACTAGGGTGCTGACCCCATATGCTGGACCAGAAATGATGAGAGATCCAGGAGGAACGAAAGAGAATTTTTAAACGCCATATGTGAAGCAGGCTGACAGAAATCTACAAGCTTAGTTTCCGCAACCCTACTATTTGATGATTTAGGATCATGATTTGAAAACTCTGGAGCAACCCTCTCGATACTTCTTACTGGAGCCCGATTAGCTTGGTTCTGTACATTATTCTTCTTGAAATAATTGGGTTGCACGTTCTGCCTCTTCATTATCCATTTCTCTGCATCATTCCACTTTGAAGGCATAGGCCTGGAAAGTAGCCTGGAAAATTGATCATTTACTAGTCTCTCAATATGAAACTCAAAGCTAGATGAGCTAGCATTACTAGCGTAATCAACATTCTACTGTTCTGACAGGGTGAACTGCACTTGAATTACCCTTTTCACACTTTGAGAATGGTTGCATTTTAACACAACCATTGTCAACAATTTCCTTGTGCAGTGTCTCCATCGGCTGGCCAGATATCTGACCACCTTGGCAGAGGTCCGACATTGCCTCACTAAGTAAACAGATGCAACTTCTAAGTTGGGAGCTGCAACTGGAGAGCATAATTCAATATAAATAAACATATAAGATACACAAAATAATCGTTTAGTGCAACAGAAGTGTAAAAGCTGGCTTTTAAAAGCTCCAATGTATATATATATATATATATATATATATATATATATATATATATATATCAATTTAGTGCATTCCATCCCTTGTTAAAAAAATAGCCATACTAGATTTTTCTATGGAAGACAAGATGGAAGAGAGTTATACCAACTTCTTCACTGAAATCTCCACCACTGGAAGCTAAAAAGCTGTCGTTGAAAAATTCAGTATCCTCATGCTTGGAAGGAGATGTCCTTGAAGATTTACCGTTTGATCTATCCTTGTGTCTGTGATGGTGAGGTCCCATAAGCTTCATTCTCATCTTACTAAGTCTGCATTTGATCAATTAATTTAAAGAAAACATAAAGATGCTAAGATACAACATAGAAGCAATAACAAACTTTAAATCCACAAATTAATAACCAACAAGAACATCATATTAGTTTCAACCCTTTACTGTGAAGGCGCTCAGTCGTAGGACCAAAAGTCAAAAATAAAATAAAATAAAAAAGCACACATCTTTAAACTTAGAGAAACTAAAAGAACCAAACAGAAAAACTTTACCCTTCCGTGGAAACAAGAACCAAACAGTTAAGAGACATGTTCACGAAAAAGAAAAAGAAATGATCATACCAAAAAGATATGATATGCTTGGTTAACTTCGTTAAATCAGTTAACTAGAAAAGGAAAGCCCATAAACTAGAAAAAAAGAAAAGAAAAGGAACAGCCATTAAGTTGGAAAAGAAACAAAAACAAGAAATCGGTGTTGTTATACCCATGCTATTATGATTACTTTTTAAATTTTATTAAAATATATGTAAATATTTTTTTTATTTTTGACATCAGTATATCAAAATAATTTAAAAATATTAAAAATATATTAATTTGAAGTAAATAAAAAATAAAAAAATTTTAAATTTTTTTAAAAGCGCTTTTGAAACATAGAAACAAACAGTTGCTAGCAACACCTTTCATGATTTTTTTTTTAAAACTCAAAAGTTGAAAGGAAATGACACATTTTTTTAAAATTTTTGGTAAAATGATATAATTTTTACATAGCTATCATTTTGAATCATGTTCCTGAAGAATTGTTATTTAGAAAAACAGTTTAAATAAAAACTGATATTCTGAATTACAATTATTAAAGAATTGCCTTTGCAATTTTATAAGAAAACTAAAGGATCTAAAGATCATAATGCATAAGGAAAATTATGGCTTTGTAAAGTTGATGATACTTTTCATGTTCACATTCCTTGTAAACTAGGTAAAATAAATTAAACAAATTATTAAATTGATGGATGAAATATGCTCTTATGATAAAATTATGATCGATTTTATTCTTATGCTTTTGCTTATTATGCAGAAAATTATCTTGATATTACCCATTAGTTTTGTAGTGTTCAGATATATAAAAACACATATAAGCCTCCATTTAAATCCCTTGCTTAATGAATTAGAGTGGAATAATTGTACTATTCCTCAAGCATATTCGAACCCTTTAAGATGAAAAATTGGTCGAGGTCAACAAAAGTCAACTTAATTGCATAAGGAGATGGACGTGAGAAAGGGGTATTCACAATAAGCAAATATGATATAACATAAAAACCAATGAATACAAATAATATATGTAATTTAATTTTAATTGTTTAGCTATAATATTTATTTTCTTATTTTAAATTAATTTTGTAATTTATAGGTACATTTGGTTAGGATGCATTATATGTGAGGCACATCATCTTCGTTTTCCTATAAAATTCCCCAGCACATAGATTCAGAACTGATTGATTCATCTATTTTATAGTTGCAAGAGTCATATAGATGACAAGCCATATGGAATGGAAATGTATGTTTGTTTTTCATTTGACAAAGATGATTATTTGTTGTGCTAATTATCATATAATTCATGTTAATACATAAATTTTTTTTCTTTTATTATATAGGATTTAGGTAAGATTTATTGAAAATTTTATAAGTTGATGTTGCTTTTAGATACGGTGATTCCATGCATCATGTAGGAGGGTTTTTAGTACATCACATGTCTACATCATATTAAGATGGATCATGATTTGCTCACAACGCTCAATGAGAGATAGAGATAGAAGACTCATACATTCCACCTTATATAAGGGAGATTGACTCCTACATTATAAAATGTTGATGTTATGCTTGGCTTGCTTATAGATGAATAAGTATGTACTATCGTGAGTATCCAAAATAAGATAACTTTATATGAACATACATTTGGACATGTGCCCCCTCATGAAATGTTCAAAAAAAATGTTTTATCCATGAGATGGATTTAGCAAACTGTTTTTGAGTTACCCGATAATTATAATAACTAGATCATATGATGGTATAATAATACATATTAATAGTTCAATTATCATATTTATTTGTCTATATTTCAATTTCAATTCAATACTCTATTGTGCAGGTATGCTAAAGTGTACATGCTTCACATGTTTGGTGATATAATTCGCACGGATCTTAATGGGATGTATATGCCCTTGTTCCACCTATCATTACTGGAGGATTTCCAGTCCATTCCACTATATAGCTAGGGTTAGACATCCTTACATGTTTGTATAGGTATTTATTTCATGATAACTTGTAGAAATCAAAACAAGTGGAAAGATGTTTATTGCTTTTATAGGTAAAATAAATGTAGTGAGTTTATTATTTTTGTATTATGTTTTTTTAATATTCGAGTTGGTTACTAGTTGTTGTATGTTTTTTTTTTATATGAAGGTATAATCATGGGAGCATTTGCACATGGAGCTGCCACAAATTAAGTCTACCTCTATTATGTCTATCCATGTTTTGGAGGTTGATTAATATTTAAAAGTATATTTTTATCAAGGTTTTATATTATCATTTTGCACTTGAAGTATCAATAACTCCTTAGTTAAAACATGTTTTATAATAACATATCTAATAATATAAGATACCTTTAATTTGTGGTAAATATTCATCTTAAATGCAGGTCTATCACATAAATGAAATGATTGATTTATAAGTTTAAGTACTGAAATTGAAAAGACAAAGAGATGAACAAACTTAGAAAAGAAATCTTGGAGTAGTCTAAATTAGAACATTGTTTGGTACTTGTGTTATAATTGGAGTTGTAGATCTCAAATTTAGGTTTATTTTATATGGATTGAAAAGTAAGACATAGGTCTACAATTTTTATGGAAGTTTAAGATTTAAAAATATCATTTTCAAGTCCAAATTGTAGCAACAATGAAGAAGTTTGAATTTGTCCTGCAGTCTAGACACTTTTCAACTCAAATCTTGAGTTCTAGAAGTCCAAATGACCTCAATTTTTTTTCCTGAAAAGCTGAGATAATTTTCTAGAATTTCATATAGAGGTCTAGTGTAAATTTTGATGTTATCAAAGACATTTTATTCAAACAATAGAAGATAAGGATTGTCACCAAGTCAAGAGTTGGTCACCCACTCATCAATTAGTATCAAATCAATAGTTCTAAATTTTAGCCAATAAAAAGAGGCATTTTCCATGTGTTAAGATATCTTGATTTTTTAGATGAAGATCATACTCTTGCTCTTTCTTTATATTTTTGTAATGCTTAAGTTTTGTTTTCATTAATATCTTGTTTATGCTTTTCAATTCATTTCCTTTAATTAACTTTTATCTTATTTATATTTTTATCTTATTTATTTATATTTTTTCTTTCATTATATTTAGTTAAGTTTATTATGTGAAGGTAAAAAGGTTACACTAATAGTGTAAGAATAAGTATAATGTAAACTTAACATGGACTTTAATGTTTGATACTAATATGCTTTGTATTTGTTATCTTGTTCGCTCTTTAATACTTTACTTGTTAAATGACTAATCTAAATTTATATTGTATAATATTTGGTACAACAAATGCTTGACATTTTTATAGCACAACTATATGGTATAACCAATATCTGTGTTATAAAAGGAATTTGATTTCTTGTTAATATAAGTTATAATCATAAATACCTGATAACATTTAAAAGTATTAGCATTATTCGAATAAGATAACTAATATACTCATGTTAACAATTTATAATGTGATTGAAACCTTCTTTCTGTATGGTTTTCATTTAAGTAATAAAAGTTTATACTATACTTGTTTGAAATACCATTAATGGATCCTTTAACCTTGACATTTGTTGTTATCATTGTTTAATTCTTGTATTTCCATCTCAAAGTTTTCATCAACTTCTTTTTTTTTTGTTATTATTATTATTATTATTATTATTACTATTACTGCTGTTGCTGCTATTATCATCGCCATCGTCGTCATTATCATCATCATCATCATCATTGTTGTTGTTGTTGTTTATAATTTATAATTAACCTCATTGTGGTTCGACCTCAGTTTTATCGGGTTATATTTACTACTTCGACACTCTTACACTTGGAAACAAACATTAATCTTTTGGTTGTATCAAAGGTTGATCTGCAACTTCTATTATGATACAGATAATATGTTATTAAACATATAATTATGTTGTTTAGATTAAAAATATTTTTCATGAAAACTTTATTTAATAAATTTCATTATTTATTTATTTATTAAAAAATGGTGTGGAGTTGATATTTTGAACATAATCCAACCCAAGTTTTGTTATTTTATCGTAGTGAGTTAGATAGATAATAACCAAATCATGTATGATGATAAATTATGAGAGTGAAATAATTGTTTCTAAAAATGTTAGTAAATGATGATAATTAATTACTTGTGTTGATGTTTGATTTTTTAGATATTGGTAAATCATTTAAAATAATAGTGTGTTTTGATGTTGATAAGTGATAAAAATTAATGATTTATGTGGATGTTTGATTTTTTAGATATCGGTAAATGTTAGGAAATTATTGTATAGGTTGATATTGAATTATTTTTTTTATATAAATATTGGGAGATAATTTTTCATGGATTGATGTTGATAAATGATTAGAAATAATTGCATTCTTAATATTTCAATAAATCATATGAAATCCTTATTCATTTGATGATATGACAATCACTCCTGTTATATGCACATAAACTATGGACTTATAGACATCAGTTGTCCCCCTCGTACCTTTTGAACTTGTGGAATTGCATTGTTCGGATTGTGTGATATGATAATTTAACTTTAAAAAACACATCCCATCTAATATAGATACGAATGATCAGTTATATTATATTAATTGTTCGGATAAACACGTTGATTATAATTGGATGACCTACCATCTCTGACATGTATTGATGTGGGATGCATGGATAAATTTTATTTTTAAAGATGTGCATCTTGTAATTTTTAAGGAGAAATATATGGGCTGGTACTTGAGTATAACATACAAAATTATTACACCTAACCAGCACAAGTTTCTTTATACAAGGAGATGAAATATAAGCCACATGCATGTCAGATTCAAAATATTGTATTTATTACTTTATATAGGATTTGACAAAATTATTTTATTTTATTTATAAATTAATAATTTCTATATGTTTCATGTTATGTTGGATAGTTGCTACATGATGATTGACATAATGCGACTAATTTTCATGATCTTGATGATGATGTTCGTGCTCGTTATTAAGCATCTTCTTGGTTCGAGGCATGTCGCACTACACTTGATCTGTTATAAGAAACAATGAGCTTAGATGATATTGTCGCATAAGACATAGATAGCCTCATATGTATTATTATCTTGTGTTATTTTTCTATTTAAGAATTATTTTTATTATTACTAGTTTAGTAATATTATTTTTGTTGATTGTTACATTGACTTTAAAATTGTCTAATATATTATGCATTTTCATCGTAGTTTATACAAGCATGATTTAATATTTTCAAAATACATATAAACATGTGACCAAGTTGTTTAAAATTTTAAATCATTCATTAACTTAAAAAATACATAAATACAAACAATGTTTAAAAAACAACCACATTAATTTGGGATTATAATAAACAAATAAAAATTATGTAAAATATCATATTTTGAATTATAGGTTTAAAGTTTAATAATTTATGGTCTTGTTTAGCTTTTAGTTGTGATAATTTAAACTTGGTTTTGTATGAAAATTAAGTTTGGAACACAACCACTATTCTTATTTTTATTAGTGATTGCCTAGCGGTTTATCAAGCTAATTATAAAAGTGTTTGAAAAATAACATAGAAGAAACAAGTATTTAAAAAATAAAATATTTTTAACTGCTTCTACTATTAATGTTTTATTAAATAACCCTATTACTATTAAAAATTGTTAATAAAATTGTGTTTTCAATAATAATTAAGTTAAAATTGCATTATTTTTCAAATATTTGTATCATTAGTTTGATAAAAGACGACAACCCCCCTCTTTATTTTTATTTTTTAAAATGTTAGTCTTCGTAAAGGGAATGAAAGGGGATGGGATATATCATATATATGTGTCTGTATCATAGAAATTGTTCTTTCTTTTCTTCTGTTTTTTCTAAAAGAAAGAGGAACAGAAACTGAAACAGAAACAGAAACAGACAGGTGTGAATTGTGACCAGTCCACTGTCTGAAAGTATGATTGATCATCACTCACTAGCTAACTATCCAGTTCAAGCTTCTCCCTTTAGATCTCTCCTCGTCAACACTGGACCCCCTTCACAAGTTTCTCAAATGGGACCCACTCTGGTCAATCCAAATTACTTTGACCAGCCGGGTTTTCTTTTCTGCCATGTTCATTTCAAATGAAGACAAATGGAAACGTGGGAAATGACGAAGGCCAGGTTTTTTAACAGTGGGCAATGGTGCCAAAAACTGGATTTTTCACTGTGCTTAGCAGATTGCAGTTCATTGCTATTATTAATATAAAGTGCATGCGAGGCCTTCGCTACCCTGTTTGCGCTGTAAATAAAAAAGGCAAAGCAGGTGGTTGTGATTGGCTGTTCAAGGATTTGTTGTAACAGGGTCACCTGGATAGCTTTATTTATGGATGAGTGAAATATGATTGGGTTTAAGATTCGAAAGCGGTTGTGCTGATAAGATGCATAGCTTTCAATATTATAATTACAATTACATCATGAGCTACTTCATAAAATTTCATGAGCTAATTTATAAAATTTGATGAATCAATATAAATCTAACAAGTTAAATAAAATTCAAAATTTAAAATTCAAAATCAATAAAATTAGATTTAATTTATGCAAAATCAATAAAATAAGTAAATTCAATTTGATTTTACAAGCTTACTAAATTTATGATATAAATCAAGTTAGGTTCAAATTTTATCTTAAAATATCTGTTAACTAGTTTTACGAGATTAAACATACCTTTCAAACTATATATTGAGTAAAGTTAACATTTTATATATTTTGTGGTAAATTTTTATGTCAAATATATATAGGAAACATAATATTTTAGAGGGTCAAAGTTAATAAACTAATATTGTCAAATATATCAAACAAGATCTTTGTATACTGTTTGAGATATATTTAAAGCTACAAATAGAATTTTGCTTCGATTAAAGCTAGGATAGAAACTAAACATATAAAACTATTCAACTATATATCATAAGTCAAACTATTTATTCAAATAAGAGAGAACAATACGTTTGAAATCAAGACTCAAATCTGCCATAAAAATACAAAAATTAGAGATTCAAACTATATGGAAGAATTTTCACATAAAGACTTTTTTATTATTTTATTTTATTTATTTTATTTTAAATAATTATTTTTAATTTAAATTTTTCCTAGCATATGAGACATTAATAAATCTCATTGAATTTATGTTAGTTAATTATTAATTTAAACTCATTAGCTTGCAACTCAAAAAAGGTCTATCAAGACTCATTGTGAAGGAAACAACCAAGTTGTCACTAAGTTTATGTGCACTTCTTATCTTTTAGTGATCTCCATGTATTGAGAAATTTTCTTATGAAACTTCTTATTTCTCCATGTCATTAATTAATTGATTCATATTATCTATCTCTCTTATTTTATTTAGATTACTCATTAATTATAATATTATTGACTCATTTTATCAGATTTTAATGTAATTTAATTTTTTGACTAGAATTATCAATATATAATTAATTTAAAAAACAATTACAATTTTATGATAAGAGTTTATATTATATTTTTCATATCGTGTTAAAAAAATATTTTTAACAACCTTGATTGTAACTTTCCTCGTATGTTATTGTAAATTACTACAATGGATTTAAAAAAAAAAACGTTTTTGACAACCTTAATTGTAGATTTCCTAATATGTTATTGTAAATTACTATGATGTTTTTTTTTGTTTTTTAATATTTTGTTCAAAAATATCTTTGTCGTTTTTTTTAAGAATTTAGCTTTTTAATGTTTTTTTCTTTAAAAAAATGTAAATTTTTACAGTATTTCCCCACACTGTTTTTTTTTGTTTTGATTTTTTTTCAAAACTTTTTGTTAATTATATTTTTTAATATTAAGCTGGTTGAGAATTACAACCATGGTTTTCTCACAACACACAAAACATTGTGAATTGCTACAATGTTTTTCTATATGATTTTTTAATTAATGAGTTGAGAATTATATTTGTCAATTTTATTTTTTTACTATTAAGTTGATTGATAATTTAACTTTTTAATTTTTTTCTTTAAAATATTATGGATTGCTATAGTGTTTCCCCACATGATTGTTTTTCAAAAATTATTTTTATTAATTTTATTTTCTAATATTGAACTGGTCGAGAATTATAATTACAATATGTGGAGAAAACATTATACCTTTGTTTAATTGTTACAGTATTTTCCCCATATGATTTTTTTTATTTTTTATTAAATTATTTTTATTGATTTTATTTTTTTAATATTGAGCTGGTTGAAAATTACAATTATAAGTAATTACAAGAAAAGCTAAATCATTTGGGGAATTCCTCACAAAACACTAAGAATTGTTACAGTGTTTTTCTATATTGTTTTTTTTTTGTTATATTTTTTTTCAAAACTATTTTTGTCGATTTTATTTTTTTAATATTAAGTTAGTTATAATTTAGCTTGTGATTTTTTCTTTAAAACATTGTGGATTGCCGCAGTATTTTTCATATAATTTTTTTATGATTTTTTTTAAATTATCCTTATTGAGTTTATTTTTTAATATTGAGTTGGTTGAGAATTACAATTACGATAAAACTAAATCATGTAGGGAAATCATTGTAGCTTTTCTTATAAAACACTGTGGATTGCAGAAGTATCTTCTTATATGGTTTTTTATATAATTTTTTAAAATTATCTTTATTAATTTTTTTAATATTGAGCTAGTTGAAAATTATAAGTACAAGTAATTAAAAGTAAGGCTAAATCATGTGGGAAAACACTATAGCTTGTGATTTTTTCTTTAAAACATTGTGGATTGCCGCAGTATTTTTCATATAATTTTTTTATGATTTTTTTTAAATTATCCTTATTGAGTTTATTTTTTAATATTGAGTTGGTTGAGAATTACAATTACAATAAAACTAAATTATATGGGAAAAGCATTAGCTTTTCTTACAGAACACTATGAATTACTATAATGTTTCCTTGCATATTTTTTTTATTATGATTTTTTTAAAATTATCTTTGTCAATCTTACTAGAGAAAATATTATAGATTGCTATAGTATTTTCCCTCATGAGTTTTTTTTCTAAAATTATCTTTTTATTTATTTTTTAATATTGAGCTAGTAGAGAATTTAGCTTTATAAAATTTTTATTAACCAAAAAGCTAAATCATATAGCAAAAAGGTAAATCATATGGGAAATCATTGTATCTTTCCTCATAAAATACTATAGATTACTACAAATCATTTTATTCTGTCAATAAATTTTTTTATCATCAACACAACTTTTTTTCCATCATGAAATATTGGCTTCATCATACCTTCAGTTTCTATTACTTATCTAACGCTGATTCGCAATTATAACACTATCAAACATATTTGTTTCATAAGCTCGCGGCAACACACATTCATGCCAT
Organism: Populus ilicifolia; assembly: GCA_015708895.1. Classification (NCBI taxonomy): domain Eukaryota; kingdom Viridiplantae; phylum Streptophyta; class Magnoliopsida; order Malpighiales; family Salicaceae; genus Populus; species Populus ilicifolia. The sequence continues at coordinate 266,113 of SRLM01000658.1, read as the reverse complement.
CCAATAATTGTTAAATCACATTTAAATTTAACTAAGATGTTTAAGGTTGATATATATATATATATAGTCAAAAATGGAAAAGCCTTTAAATTAGATCTAAAATGTGTTATTCTAGCTTTTTCTTTTTCTTTTTTACTTTCTATTTTCTAACTTCCTAATTTGTTGAGGCTTTTTATTGCCTTTCTTCTTTCTAATTAGGACTATTAATTTCTTACCTTGTATGGATTAATTTTTCAAGTTTATTTAAGAAGTTGTAGACCTATTAGTTTCTATTACTTATCTAACGCTGATTCGCAATTATAACACTATCAAACATATTTGTTTCATAAGCTCGCGGCAACACACATTCATGCCATCCAATAATTGTTAAATCACATTTAAATTTAACTAAGATGTTTAAGGTTGATATATATATATATATAGTCAAAAATGGAAAAGCCTTTAAATTAGATCTAAAATGTGTTATTCTAGCTTTTTCTTTTTCTTTTTTACTTTCTATTTTCTAACTTCCTAATTTGTTGAGGCTTTTTATTGCCTTTCTTCTTTCTAATTAGGACTATTAATTTCTTACCTTGTATAGATTGATTTTTCAAGTTTATTTAAGAAGTTGTAGACCTATTAGATAGCAAACTACCTGAATAAACAATATTTAAAAATAAAATTTTAAATTAGAGTTTCATGTAGAGACGTTTTTCAATAGAATTTTGTGTTTTTATACTTGTTGTCTTTCTTATGTTGATGTTGGTTGTGTTAATTGGTATCAGAACCCAATCATTCCTAGCTATTAGTGTTATATGTTAGGATAACCATGACTAGATGATGATGTAAAAAACATATGCTCATGTAGTATGGGATAGAGAGGTTCTTCTTTGAGTAACTGAAATTTAGAAACTAGTGATAGAAAACATGCAAAGATATATTGCAAAATAGACTCATCAATTAACTAAGGTAAGAAAACTAAGGAATTCCGAGGAGAGTGATCACAAATTGATGGTTAGTTATGAAAACATATTTTAAATATAAGAGTAAAGAAGGCACCTCTTGATTGAGATGAGTATTGTGGTGATTTAGGGTTTCAGATAAAGTTATTCAAGTTCATAGAAACCTTGTAGGTGGAGGAATTTATCAATTAGTTGAATGAAACAGAGATAATTTTTTAGTACAAAAAAGTCCCAAAAGAGATGAGGGTGATGCCATTTGCTTTTAGACTGAAAAGATGAGCTCCTATTTGGTAGGAGTAATGAGGCTTCAAGAAAAATAAGGCAAGTAGAATATTAGTAATTAAGAGAAGATGATGAAGGAGCAATTTATTCCTTTTTGATATACTTAGAGTTTGAACCAATAACTTCATATATTGAGATAAATAAAGGCTATTGATGAATACACTAATTATTTCCACCAACTAGTAGCTAGGAATGATATGCTAGAAATAGAAGAATAACTTATTACAATAATTCATCCACAATGCATTATGTTTATAGTCTTTATAGGTAGTTTGAAAAGCTTACCAAATGGCTTTAATTGTGGAAAACAAAGGCTACAGAGGTAACCAACATGTTAGGGTTTTAAATTTAGCTTTATATTTTGGTGTTTTTAGATATGGTGAGTTGGGGTATCAATATTTTGATTGTCATAAATCAAAGAGTCATCGAAGTAAGAATTTGATTATAGAAGAACATAATGAGGAGGCATATGATTCTATTTCTGATGATTTAAATGCCAGTAAAGAGGTTTTACAAAGTGATTATTTTGCACTTAAAGTATCAATAACTTCATAACTAAAGCATGTTTTATAATAATAAGTCTGATACCATAAGATACCTTTAATTGATGGTAAATGTTCATCCTAAATGCAAGCCTATCACATAAAAAAAAGAATTAATTGATGAGTTGAAATATTGAAATTGAAAGGATAAAAAGAGGGCAAAACTTAGAAAAGAGGTGCTGGTATAGTTCAAACTAGAACATTGTTCGGTAATTAGGTCATATCTAAAGCTTAGATCTCAGATTTAGGTCTATTTTATGTGGATGAAAAGTTGAGATATAGGTCTAAAACTTTCATGAGAAGTTAAGAGTTAATTTATTGTTTGGAAGTCTAAATCTTAACAATAACGTAGAAATCTGAATCTGTCTCATAGCCTAGATATTGTTCAGTGTTCAATTCATATCTGGAGTTCTAAAAGTCCAAATGACCTTAATTGTTATCTGGAAAGCTAGGATAATTTCCTAAAACTTTCATGTGGAAGTTTGGTTGAAATTCTAATGTTATTAATGATACTTTATTCAGACAAGAAGATAAGAATTGTCATCAAATCAAAATACAACCACTCACTCATCAATTATTTATCAAATTTGTAGTTCCTAATTTTAGCCTATTAATAGTGGTATTTGTTATGCATTTAGGCATATTGGTTTCGAAATTAAAATCATACTTTTGCTTTCTCTCTTTGTATTTTTGTAATGCTTAAGTTTTGTTTTCATTAATATCTTGTTTATACCTTTCATTTCCTTTCCTTTACTTAGTTAACTTTTATCTTATTTATTTCTTATCTTGTTTATTTATGTTTCTCTATTTCATTATGTTTAGCTAAGTTTATTATGTCAAGGTGAAAATATTACATAATGGTGTAAGAATAAGTATAGTGTAAACTTAATATGGATTGACACGATAAAGAGATTGATGTCTTCTTCCAAGAGCAGGAGTGTCGAAGTAATAAATAACCTGGTAAGACCGAGGTCAAAACATAGGGAGGTTATTGTACAAATTATAAATAACAATAATAACAATAATGGTAGTAGTAGTAGTAGTAGTAATAATAATAATAATAATAATAATACTAGTAGTAGTAGTAGTAGTAGTAATAATAATAATAATAATAACAACAACAACAATAATAAAGAAGAAAAAGATGACGACGACGATGATGATGAAATATTAAAACAAGGATTAAACAATGATAATAACAAATGTCAAGGTTAGAGGTTCCCCTAATGGTATGTCAAACAAGTATAGTATAAACTCTTATTGTTCAATTGGAAACCACACATAAAGGAGGTTCCAATCAAATTATGGATTGTTAACATGATTACATTAGTCATCTTATTCAATTAATGCTAATACTTGTAAATTTCGTCAAGCATTCATGATTATAACTTATGTTAACAACAAATCAAGTTCCTTTCATAGCTCAGGTGTCGGTTATACTATACAGTATGGGCTATGAAAGTGCCAAGCATTTGTTGTACCAATTGTTATACAACATAAATCAAGATTAGTCATTTAACAAGCAAAGTATTAAAGAGTGAACAAGATAACAAATATAAAACATGTTAGTATTAAACATTAAAGTCCATATTAAGTTTATACCATACTTATTCTTACACCATTAGTGTAACCTTTTCACCTTGACATAATTAACTTAGCTAGACATAATGAAAGAAAGAAAAATAGATAAACAAAATAAGAACATAAATAAGATAAGAGTTAACAAAGCAAAGGAAAGGAAATGAAAGGCATAAACTTGATATTAATGAAAACAAAACATAAAGAATACAAAGAGAGAAAACAAGAGCATGATCTTGATCTGGACACTAAGATGCCTAAATGCATGGCAAATGCCTCCTTTTATAGGCCAAAATTGGGAACTATTGATTTGATGACTAATTGATGAGTAGATGGTCAACCCTTGACTTGGTGACAATCCTTATCTTCTCTTGTCTGCCCAAAACGTCATTGATGACGTCAAAATTAGAGCCACTTGAAAACATGAAAGTTCTAGGCAATTGTCTCAGCTTTCTTGTGTAAAAAATTCAACTCATTTCGACTTCTATCAAAACTTTTTTTGAAAGATCATATTGGAAAATGGCTACTATCATTGTCCAAAGTTAATATGTATTATGACCTAAAAAACAATTAAAGGCCAATCTTTGGGTTTTTCTTCATTGATCATCCTTACTTCAGTAGAAACTATAAATTAGAGCAAAATATCAATATCATCATGGTATAAATTATTTTCTATCAACTATTATTTGATATATATATATAACAGTTGTTACAAGGGTGATAATAATATTCTCTGCATATCATAAAGTAACTTTATCCTTTTGGTTTGATTTTCTTAGCAGAAACAATAAAGTTGAATATAAAACCTTAATCATAGGCCTAAAAATACTTTTATAATCAGGAGTACAATTAATCCAAATAACTTAGGATTCATTACTTATTATCAACCAATTATTTGAAGATATAAATGTCAATTCTCATTTTAACTTCATACTATATTATGGTCATAAATCTTATTCAAAGGTTATCTGATCTTGTTTTTGTTAGATAACCTTTAATAGTTATGGTATTATTCTTGTCAAAACCATTAATTAATCAACCTACCTAATATCTAACATAAATACCAAGAAAAACATAACAATGAAGTTTTTCGTAGTTGAAAATGCCAAGACATTAATACTAAAACTATTATTAATTCTTTCTATCAATTACAAATAGGGGTTTTAATGACATTAGAGCATGTTTACCCACAAAAGGATTAAAAAGATGAAATTAAAACCTTTTTTAAAAGAATTTCAATATCTTTAAAATATATTATTATATAGTAGACATAATATTGAAATTCTACTAAGAAACTAAGGATCAAAATAAGTCTTATTGGTCATGTTTGATTTATGAAAAACTTGGTGGGGCTTACCAATTCTAGAATTAAGATGAAGTGGCTTATCATGAACTGTGTTTTTTATTGATCGAGCGTAAGTAAGAATTGTATTAGTTATACAAAGTAATGCAAAGAATATCAATAGTTTGGTCCAATCTAACATATACTTTTTAAAGAACTTAATGCAATGGTCAAACCACCAATCAGGGGTTGAATAATGAACATCATTAATAAGATACATCTTTCATCTTTAAGAGGACATAACAACATCTTTATAGTTGTGAATTACTTTTCCAAGTGGGTTAAAGTTATTTCTTATCGATTGATCAAACATGAAATAATTATCACATTCATTAAAGAACAAATGATTTGTAGGTTTAGACCCCTATAAACTATTACTATTAAAAAAGGATTAGTATTCATCAGGGAGGATATGAAGTATTTGAATAAGAGTATAAATTTAAAATAATCCAATCTATTCCTATTATTTCCAAGTTAATGGGTAACTAAAATCAACCTATAAGACTTCTTCAATCATTAGAAATTGGTTTTGGTTAGAAACAATCATAAAATATGACTAGATACTTTATCAAAAATACTATATAAATATAATAATTTATAGAAGACTATTTTAGGAACATCATCATTTGCCTTAATATATGGACATAATACTATGTTACTTATGAAACTTAAGCTACAAAAATAAGTTTGCATAATATAACATAAATAGTTCAAACTATCATTCAGTTAAGTTATTTGAATTTAAGTATTTGAATGAAGTAAGACTTCACGCTTTAGAACATTTGCTAGAACATAAAACAAAGGTCAAAAGGGCATGTAACAAACATGTTTGATCAAAATATTTTTTTTTAAATAATCTAGAATGAAAGGCTATACTCCTAATTAAGCTTAAGAATTCAAGATATAGAAAATGATCTCCTCACTAGATGAATCTATATGTTATTGTCAAAGTTCTTAAAAGAGATGCCTATCATTTATTTAAGTAGGATGAAGAACTACACTATAGATCGATCAATCATCAATATTTGAAGAGATATTGCCCTAATTGGATTATTAAGCTAGAAGAGGGAGTTCCTTAAGAAACAATAAGGTTAACTTATATATCACAACCTTAATAACACTCCAATATTATATTGATTATATATCAAGTATAATTAGTTTAGCTTGAGTTGTAAGTTGGTTCAAATTCGTATCTTTATATAGCATAAGTTTAAACTATTAAACAATTAATTAATATAAATAAAAAGATAACATAATTGTTTAAATAAAGAAAAAGAACAAATTATGGTTGTATTTTATATTAAAAAAAAACAATATATGATCATTATTCCATTAGAAAATAACTAATAATCATAGTTCTATAAGATTCTCAAGATAAATGAACCTCATTAAGGTCATTTAAGACCATCTTTTTTAATGGTCTCTATTGTTTAAAAAGAGTAAAGAAAATGTTGACTTACTTATATATATATATATATACATATATATATATATAACTTTAATATCGATAAGCTCTTCTACAATCTTAGCCAAATGTGAGTCACCTTGGTTTCTTGGGATTAAACCTAGAAAGAAGCATCTTTAAGGGGCGGATTAACTTTTAGATAGTTGAATATTTAATCTTTCATTATTCTCTTTAAGATTTAAAAGATTCTTAGACAATCTTGTTATCTTGTAATATTTTTGTTACAACAACTTAGATACTAATAAAAAAATCAATATCCTTCCATAATACTATGATTTAATAAATCCTTGAGCTCTAAGAAAAGAGTGTCCTCTAAAAGTTATTTCAGATAATCAATAAAAACTTTATTGTTTAAAACAATATCCTTTTAAGGTAAGAATGATTATTCCCTCTTTGATGTTAGCTAGTAATGACCCTATTAATTGGCCTTCTTTCTTAGAATTTATTTTAATAAATGTAATGTCTATTAGTGAAGGAGTAAAGATCTAAGAGAGTATGGTATCTAAAGTTTATTGACATAAGAAAAACAAGTTTTTTTTCAAAATAAAAAACATATATATTAAAAAGTTTATTTAAATAACCACAAAGACTTACACACTAGATTAGAAGGATTGCATCATGAGGTTGATTTGGTATTATAACCTCTTCAATTTCAACAAGATATATAATAGTATTAGTGTGATGGTCTTAAAGTATTATTAGGAAAGAGAAAACTTCAATCCTTATAGGTTATTTGAAACCTTATGAATTGAATTGAATTCAATTCAAAGAGACAAATATATTCTTATGTTTGTAATTCTTCTTGGGATATTAATTTGAATTCCAAATAAAATTCAGTTAATAAAAAGGGTCAAAACACTTTGATTTACAATAGTAATTCATTTTAGAATTAGTATTGAAAGTGATATTTTAAAAATATACACCTCTTTTTTTCCTTTTAAAAACCCTACAAAGTCATCATTGTTTTTTTCTACAAAATAATCTCATTGCTCACCATTTTTTATCTTATCTCTTCCTTTATCTTTTTTATTGCTTTTAGAGTTTGGTCACCTCTAATCTTAATCTTATCTTGTAAAGACAATATAATTAATAATTATGCTTGTTCTCCTAAAAGAGTTATATATATATATATATATATATGGGGCAAATGGAAAGCTCTTTTTAAACTAACAAATCAACAAAAAAAAATATCTTGAGTTTTGACAATTAGCTAACAAAACCAAGGTATATTACCTAAAACCTCAAGTCAACTTGCTATAAAAAAAAAGGTCCCATATAAGTTCATGCATAACCATATCGACCAAGAGTTGCCAAAATCTTAGAAATTAGTCATCAGAAAGGATTGTAAACTTCTAATTGTAAACTGGATTTGTGGTGTTATTCAACTTGAATTTAGGAGGATCTAAATTAATATGTTTATGGGTATGTGTATTTTCTTTGCTAGATAAAAGGATCTTTCTTAACATTCCAATGAAAAGATTTTAATTGAAATTTTATTTTAACAATTTTATTTTATTTTAATTTTTTTCAACAAATATTTAATGAACAATTAATATTAAAGGTCTTTTTATATCATCTTTAAAATGCCTATATTTTATCTTGTTTTAAATGTGACAAGAAATGATTTATATAGAAATTAAATTCAATTCAGCATGTTTCAAACATAAGAATAGCAACCAACCTCTAGGCTAACATCAATAACTCTGGTGTTCATCTCGATTGTTTCAATATGATCACCCACTCCTTCACTAGAGGATCTAGTTCTTAAGGTGATTATATTGATGCATTAAGGCGCACTTCCTTCAGTCATATTATCTCATGCTTCTGTAAAAATAGCTACAAGAAGCCAGGGCTACCCTTCAAGTTTAAGAAGAGTTACCGTGAGAGGATCCTCGTGAGCTCATAGGAGTACTTGGAAACATTGGTGGAAGTTTCTTCTGTTGTTGTAGCTCGATTCTCACCGCACGTCAAGAACCAAGGGCGTTGCCATTCTCGCAAACAGATCATCATTGAAGTGTCTTGAATTCGAGCTAATGAATAGATCAAACTCGCTGAGAGCTTAAACAAAGTTTTGGGCAAGATGATTTTTACATTCCATCGTTGTGATTGATTGATGAAAGGTGGCTAGAGATATCTTTAATTTTGTCACCTCACAATACATAAAAACACGACCACATGAGAACCAGTCAGGTCCTGTTTAAAAATATTCAATAAACGTTCACGGGAATAGTTTCCTTGCTTTCCCTTTTTTTTGTTCTTTCCCAGGCTCATATTTGCCTTCACATGCAATCCAAGCGTAGCAACCTTCTTTTGCAGCAACGACCCACTGCCCCTGCTACCCTGGCACATGAAGGAAGCGGGTCCCATATTCCAGGACCCAATCACACATTGCATAGGATAATTACTGTTACACTGACATTAAAAAAAAAAGTGGAAGTTAACGACGCAAAAGAAAGGCAAACCCCAACGATCCAAGCGAGAGAAAAAAAAAAGAACAACTCTTGCTGATTATTTCAAGAGTTGATCATTGGGTAACCTTCCCAATAATTTCTCCTTGTGTCTGAGATTTCTTCACCATAAATTTTCTCCAGCATCAATTCACTTGTCTCAGGTGATGAAACTTCCCGTAATCGATATCATAAGAAGTAATCGGGTGCTGGTTTTTTGGAAGGTGCGCCTCTTGATTCCTGCATTCATTTTGAACCTTTCAGAGCTCATTGCAATAACATAAGACGACAATGACAATGCATAAGAGGCAGCACCCAAGTACACCCTTAATGCTTGCATGGAAGTGTAAGTTTCTACACACATTTCAGGCAATTGCAATACTTTATCCCAATCCTTTTCAGAGGTAATTATATTACATTAAATGTGTCCATTTTGTGAATAAACATATGCAATCAAAGTTAAAAATCCTTCAAGCATTAAGGTGATTTTTCATGTAACTGGATGTGTCCAGACTATTATATGGCTGTGTGCATAAATCTGATATTGCTGCTGTTTTGATGATCACATGCCATAGGAGATTGTTCATGCAAACCTGTGGAGCAGCATCAAACACGCGAAACTGCTTGTTAAGGTTCTCATCCAGCTCAAGTATTGCAGCTACATTACCACATCTGCAACATATTCAAAGGGAAAAAAGCACATTACTATTGAGCAGTTAAGGGGGCAAATCTTACATGCTAATTTACCTGTAACAGTAGTTTGGAGCCGACCAGACTGTGACTATTTGGTTCCTGAACATCCACTTATACCCTTCCATCACCAGCTGATGAGCACGGCATATGTAATCAATATTGTTTGCGTGGGTGAAAGAAGTGACCACACTGCCACCAAATAGAAAACCAGCACCACGTGGACTCAACCCCCAACCATCAACCATATCTTCAGGGTCTGACCAAAGAAGATCACACATGGCACCATCGTGAGGTACTTCTTGCTTCCTATCAATTGTTCGGATCTGGAAAATGGGTAGTGTTAGCAGTTTCTTCCACAAATTTTCAGTGAAGAAAAAATAATAACAAAAGGAGAAGAAAAACCATGTTGGATGGATTCTTCAACCTGATCCAATGTTGATATGGCAGGAGAGAGACCACCATGGACACTAAAAACCTTATTCTCAATCAGTGCTGACAGACTGATAAACCAACATCACAATTAGAATTGAAAAATGTTGTCAGAAGCATTTTAAAAGCGGTGAAAAAGAATGACAACAACAGGTGCTAAAGTTGATTTTAGAAGGTACATTGGAACTTGCAGTGAAATGGCAAGCAAACATATAAATGAAACTTATTAACAGAAAACTTTACTTTCTGCCCATAAGGCAAGTAGTACTCATTCCCACATTGAATCACATCAATGGAAATCTATCATTCTGACATCACACTAAACCATGGAAAAATAAAGAAGCTTTAATACTTTCTTCCAACCCTACCAAAATATAAGCACAGTTGGACCAGGGCACCCATCAGAAGGTAGATGACAATAGTATGTACCTCACTAGTCAGTATCCGTTAATTCTCAGCTTCACTATGATATGACAGGACATTAGAAAAGAAAGAAGCTTTAACACGTAATCCCAATCCTACCATAATATGAGCACATTCAAATCAGGGTTCCAGCTAGTATGAAGGTAACAACTAAGTCCAGAAACCATGGTGTAAGGAACACGAGATAAATTAATGTCTAATAAAAACTGTGACTTGTCAGTAACTCCCAGTACCAGATAAAGAGAAATCTGACATGGCAGAAAAGAAGCAGCACAGAATGGATTTTGCCAACGTCAGAAAACTTATAGCTTTCACACAATTGCAACTCTCTTTGCATAAGTACCACTGTACCACATGATCCTCAATTGGATGATGAACATCACATGAAAGGCCATTATTAGATAGCAGACAGCAATCATCAGTTGGAAATCCAGTGCAACCACCTGATGAAAACTAAGTTGTAACTCAGTTCTTACTAGATTTTTATAGCATCCAACCTTGCTAACTCATATATATCTTGTTCTTTCTCACTCTCCCCTGATCCCCCCACCCCTACTCATTTTCAGGATATTTCCCTAAATTATTAGCATACCTTAGATAATCAAATATATCGGTGCAATATCTCCAAACATTCACTGAGCCATATTTACGCAGACACTCATCATAAAATCCATATACCTGTGAAGAAAGAACCAATGTCAAAATCTTTAACAAATAGAAGTTGAACAAGAATAATCATAACAGATCTAACCTGAGTTATCTGACGGCTCTCATGATTCCCTCTAATGAGTGTTATCCTATCTGGATACCTCACCTGATAATACAAAAGCTATTAGATAAAAAGAGAGAGATCATAAGACAATTGATGGAACATTAATTACTCATTGAACAGAAATAATCACTGATGCCTGTGAATTTTATACATTACCAAGCCAAATTTCACAATGCAAGATTGAATTCAGGCTGAAAGTCCCACCAAAACAACAATTTTTAGGCAGCTTTATGTAAGATACCATAGTCCATGATGATGACATAAAAATAAAAAGGTCTCAAAAAGATCATCAGGTGATTAGGATTGCCTCTCATTGACCTCTAGCTTCAAGTTTTTAGTTCATCAATGAATTTGATCGGCTTCATTTTTTTTCTAGTAAGGTCTTCATACATTGATAGCATTGATGTCAAATTTTGAACTACCAGGTTTTTTAAGTTCAAGATTACACATAATTTCCAATCTCTTAATGCATTCTATCCCTAGTCCATTTAGTACAGCACTTTCTTTTATTGCTCCTGCTGCTACAGAATCTCAAAATGCCATTTACTGAATTGATTGATTATTGTTCAGGTAGCTTTTTAACAAGCATTGTCAATTTTGATTTCTATTGAGCTCTCAAAATTGAAGATATGACTTAACACCTGACTCATAAATGATGGGTTTTTGGTTGTAGCAAATAAATTTGGGTTCAAAGGGCAAGAAAATGGACTTCACAGGTCAGGTTGTTGCTCAAGATTCTGAAAAATCCATTAAAACCGACCCCACTAGGTATACTGATAATATATATATATATAAGTCCTAACATGGCATACCCTCCTATATATATATATATATATATATATCTGTTTCCCTGCTTCTCAGCCGGTGGACTCATGAAAAACAAATAAACTTCTGTTCATCTTTTTATAATCCTTAGATGCTGCTTGTAAAGATAGGCATGTTCTTTAGAAAAATAAAAGTATAATTGTTCAAACTTTAAACTAGGAACTTAATTGGAAGCAGTGAATTATATATTAATATTGTAAAATAGATCCAATCCATTTACATATTCCAGTAAGATGGTGATTCTTCTGTCTTTTATGTTTTTCAAGCTGTGGCTTATGCTCCATTCAGGTGAGGAACGAAACTGTTCATCTTAGTTTCTGTAGATCAAAATTGTGGTAATTTAGTCCCACAAGGCTTGTGGTTATCAGCGTTATCCACAGAAAATTATCCAAATTGCCTCAAAAACCACTTGGGTTATGTAACTTCACTGGTCAGGACATGTTATGATATTAGAAAAATTGAAAAGTTGGATTGGAAGCGCCAAAAAAAAGAAAGAGCAAAAAAGCAAAATTCACCCAACTGCACACTCCTATTTTAACAGTTACTATCTTGCTATATCAGTTTAACTTTTTTATAAGAAATTCTCAGGTGGCAGAAATGGAACAAATTACTAGACCAACTGCCTTATGCATGAATTCTTATGCCAATTAAATTGTAAGCATGACCAATCAGATGGTGCACACACCTTGCACCAGCATAAAAAATAACACTCCCCTGAACTGTCGTTATGGCCTACCATGCAAAGGTTAAAATAACATACTTCCAGACAGTGTTGTCTCCAAAAAGTCATGATACGAGTTAATTTTATTTTTATTTTTTTACAATCTATCCAGAAACAACTCCTAAAAGGAGACATACTTTGGAAGTCAATCTGTTGGCATTTGACCGTGAAACTTTCCAAAGAGAATGGCAAGGTGATGAAAAATCAGAAGAAATATAGTTAAGAAATGTTGTGTATCAGTAAGAGAAAGAACCTTGTCAATAATAAAAGCATACATGTCTCAACAGAGTACCTTAAATTCCAATAGATAATAATAATAATAATAATATGTACCTTAAGGGCTAGTAGAAGCAGAAATGTCTCAACGGAGTAAAATCCTCTGTCAACAAAATCTCCAAGAAACAAGTAGTTAGTCTTTGGGCAATCCCCTCCTACTTTGAAAAGCTCTTTCATGTCATAAAACTGTCCATGAATATCACCACATATCTATGCACAGTGAAAATTGTATAATCTTAGTACAGATATTGAAAACCTCAAACATTAGTATACAGGATAAACACTTCCAAGTAACCCTGTTTAAACCATTCTATGTAAAAACAACTCAAAGAGAAACTGTTTGAAAAAAAAAGAAATTATGCATGTCGAGAAGTTTGTCATTGTGAGACAAAATAATAATGATATTACAAGATAACATGCCGCTAAATGCTCAGATGAAGTAGGCAACATAACATTGATATACAATGGGGTAAAAACTTATTTCCATGTGACTATCTGAGATTTTACTCCCATACACATTCAGAGACAAAACATCCATTGAGTAGTATCTTTCTAAACATACAGCGTAGGAGACACATAGGACTTTAAATTAACTGGGGGAAAACAATCGTAAGATACGCTTCTTGGTTGCTCCTCATCTTATGAAATATATTTGTGGCAGAAAATTCATTGCTATACTTTGAAGTTGGAGCTACCTTTTCCGGGCTCAGAAACAAGATGTCACTCCTCCTGATGTAATATTAACTTTAAAAAGGCAAGCTAAGGAACTAAGAAAGTCATACTAGACTCATCCAGAACTAAATCCACCATTTGACTTACCCAAATTACAATTCATTTGGACCTAAATTCAACCTAAGACAACTGAAGTACCAACCTCCTGTATACAATAAGTCATCCTAAACCAAAGGTTCCTTGTCCAACATTATCTTCTCCTGTTTTGATTGAGCAGCTAACTCAGACAGTCTCAACACAAAACAAAAACACAGACTCGCAGTAGATGCGAGACTATTTCTATAATTGTCTAATTATTTAAATAGAATGGTTAAAATCTTGAAATATTTCATATTTCATATTCAAATGGAAAAAAAAAAAGGAGAGAAAAGAAAAGAAAAGGCATATAACTACTCCATCATAAAAATAAAAACTAAAAAAATACAAGGTTAACGTCTTGTGCCGATTAAGCATATACATAACTCCACATTTACATCAAAATTTAATATATAAACACACACACACTTATTAATAATAAACTACTACTGAATTTCTCTAGAGAGAAAAAAGCTTTTCAAATACATATTAAACCAGTAAGAAATCTCAAAATAAGAATTAGAAACTTCGTGTGTGTTTGGTAATGCAGTTGTAAGTGTTTTGGTAGAGGAAGAAAATCACCAAATTGATGATGTTTTCAGGTGTTTTTCCATTGTTTTGACATCTCTATTAAAAAAAAAAAACCCTAAAATCAAATTTTGAATTCAGTATTTCAGTAAATAAAGATTGGTGAGAATTAGGAGTAAAACATCAAGTTATGATGAATCAAAACCAATAATAGACTTCAAAAATTAATCCAAATGTTACATTAGCAGCAGGCTTTTTACCTCACATAGCAAAAAGAAGACATTCAAAAATTAATAAAACGTACAGTGACGGGAGCATCGACGCGTTGAACGTTGCTCTCTTCGACGAGGATTTCCATAGCTTTGAGGCAAAGTGCTTTCACTTCCGATTCCTTCAATGGCTCGCACTTCTTCAGTTGCTCAATTTGCCTGTCGAGGTCTGACATCTCGTATTCTCGCCCCCTCCGATTTCTCCTTTTCCTTTTTGTATCTTCTCCAAATCTCTCTCTCTATCTCTTCATCTACAACAGAGATGGCAGCTTCCTTTTCTTCGCTGCGAGTATCTGTTGAATATAATTTGCAATACCACGGGCTCCTGGCTAGCTATATATTAATATTAATATTAAACTACAATTAGTTGATCAATTTTTTGTGGCCTGCCCTCCCCCCCTCGACGCTCTAAAGAGAATGTGACAAATTATCGGTGATGTGTACGGACAATATATGATTTGATGAAAGTCAGATTCGATGAAAGTAAGTGTCAATTTTTTTATTTTTTTACCTACAAATAAAATATCTCATATATGTTTGGAGAAATCAGAATCTAGATGGTTCTAATCTAGATGATCATATATATAATCATAAAAAAATCAAATAATATAATTTTTTGTCATTTTAAATTAAATTTATGTAATTTTGAGATTGTGTGTTTGAGCAGGATCTCGTTATTTTATTTATAGCAAACATATATGTCCTGTCATTTGTTTATTTTTCCAATACAACTACATTTGTTTTGCTTCTAAAATAACATATATATATATAATAGTTTTAACAAGATTCTTAAACAATTTTTAATTCAATATTAATAATTTATTTTTAATTATCATATATCTGATATAAAAATAATAGTAGTAATAATAAATTATTCATCAAAATCTCATTTAAATTATTTTAAAAAAATAAATAGATTTTAAATATTATTTTATTTTATTTCAACTCACATATGAATATATTGTTTTGATATGTTTTATTAACTTGTTTTAACAATTATAAAATGTTTTTTTAATAATCAATAATTTCAGTTAAAAATATTGTGTTTACTAAGAAAAACAAAATATATTTTAATACAAAAATTATCTTGATGAAAAGCAAAATTCAAAACAACTATATTTTTATGTTTAATAAGAAGACAAAGCAATTCCATGAGACTTTAACAATTTTTTTAGGTTTAAAATAAAAAAAAATGATCTCTTTCTGGTATTCTACAAACTAGTCTATATTGAAAGAATTAGGGGAACCTAAAAGCTACCTTGTTTTTAAAAACAAATTATTGAATTTTTTTTGCTTTATTTTTTAATTTTATTATTTAATATTTCATTGATTTTAAATTTATTTTTATAATTTATTTTGATTAGATTTTTTATAAAATCATTGCAGTCTCAAAACAATATTTTAATATTTAATTTGTCAAATTTGCTCTTAATTTTATGAGCGTTTATTTTTGTTATCATATCATTAAGTACAAATTTTTTTCTTTCAAATTCCATATTTTTTTTCTTTTGATTGAATCTTTTATTTTACTTTTTTTTAATTTTATCTTTTAATATTTTATTAATTTTAAATTAGTCTTTATAATTTATTTCAGTTTGTTTTTTATGAAATTATTACAGACTCCAACAAATATCCAGATATTTGATTAGTACTTATTTTTACAAGCGATCTATTTTTTTATCATATTATTAAGTAAAAGATAATTAAAAAATAAAATTATTAAATTCAGGAGAGTCTATGACCTAAGTCACTTTTTTTATGGGTTAAATTACGAAGTTCAGATTAATCTAGTATTTCATGATTTTGATATTATATAAAATGGCTTCTTGAAATTATTTTTTAAAGTTAAATCATGCTTTTTACTATGGATTCTCTTTTGAACTCATCAAATTAATTAGGTTTTTACTACGGATTCTCTTTAAACTCATCAAATTAATTAGGTCACGTCAGACAAATTCTATACTAGTTAATTTTAAATTCAAGCAAAATAAAGAGTTGTGAACTTAAAAAAAGAATACAAAAAAAAAATAAATTTGAGTGAATCTCCTGACATTAGGTTAATCTCTCAAACTCCCAAACTATAAAATCTTAAACTCAGGTTCAATCAAGAAATTCAATTATAAGCTAATTTAATATTAAAAAAAAAATAAAAAAAAATATCAATTTTTTTTTCAAAGTATAAAAAATATTATTAAAAAGAATGAAAATCAAGTTTGATGAAGAAAAAAATGTAGGGTGAAATTGTAAAAAAAAGAAGAAGTTAATTTGTATTTAAAAATAAAAATAAATAGCAATCAAAATAATAGAAACTAAATCTAAAAAATTAAAGGATGATGAAATTGAAAAAAATTATAAACTAATTAAAATAAGATAGATAGTAATAAAAAGAAAAGGAATCAAATTTGAATGAAATATAAATTGAGGGGTTGGCCTTAGAATTTAAAGGGGATGCATGAGAATGAAGGAGGAAAGTGAAAATAAAAGGGAAAAGAAAAGATTGTTTAACACACACTATTGACTGACATGATAAAAAAAATAATGTTTTCTACTAAGTGTAGAAGTGTCGAAGTGATAAATAACCTAGCAAGATCAGAGTCGAATCGCAGGAAGATTAATTATATAAATTATAAACAACAATAATACTACTACAACAACAACAACAATAGTAGTAGTAGTAGTACAAATAATAACAATAACAATAATAATAATAAAAAAGAAGTTGATGAGAACTTTAAGATGGAAAATCAATGTGAAGATTACAAATGATAAAAATAAATGTCAAGGTTAAAGGATTCACTAATGGTATTCCAAATAAGTATGATATAAATTTTTTTTATTACTTAATTAGAAACCACATTCAAAGGAGGTTACAATCAGATTATAAGTTGTTAATATGATTACATTAGTTATCTTATTGAAATAATGCTAATGCTTGTAAATATTGTCAGTTATTCATGATTATAACTTATGTTAACAACAAATCAAGTTTTTCTCATAGCACAAATATTATATCATACGACTGTGTTATAAAGTGTCTAGTATTTGTTGTACCAAGTGTTATACAACATAAATATAGACTAACCATTGAATAAGTAAAGTTTTAAAAGTGAACAAAATAACAAATATAAAATATGTTAGTATCAAACATTAAAGTTCATATCGAATTTACATTATATTTATTCTAATACCATTAGTATAACATTTTTACCTTGACATAATAAACTTAACTAAATATAATAAAAGAGAGAAATATAAACAAACAAGATAAGAACATGAATAAAATAAAAGTTAACTAATTAAAGTAAAGGAATTGAAATGTATAAATAAGATATTAAGGAAAGCAAAACTTAAGCATTAAAAAAAATACAAAGAGAGAGTAAGAGTATGATCTTGATCTGAAAATCAAGATGCCTAGATGCATAGCAAGTGCCTCCTTTTATAGGCCAAAATTTAAAACTATTAATTTGTTGACTAATTATTGAGTGGGTGATCATATCTTAACTTGGTAACAATCCTTATTTTCTTATATAAACAAAACATCATTAATAACATCAGAATTTGAACCAATCTTTCTCATGAAAGTTCTAGGAAATTATCTCAGTTTTCTAAAAAAATTAAGGTTGTTTGAACTTCTTGAACTTGAGATATAGGCTAAATATTGAACAGTATCTAGGCTGCAAGATAGATTCGTATTTCTACATTGTTGCTAAGATTTGGACTTTCAAACAGTAAAATTGAGTCTTGCCTTCCATGAAAATTTTAGGCCTATCTCTTAGCTTTCCATCCATATAAAACAGATATAAATCCAATTTCTACAACTCTAGTTATGATTCAATTACCGAACAGTATTTTAAATTAGCCTAAACAAACATATCTTTTCTAAGTTTCACCCTTTTTATGTCTTTTTAATTTTAGTACTTCAACTCATCAATCAATCATTTTATTTATATGATAGGTCTGTATTTATGATGAATATTATCATAAATTCAAGGTATCTTATGGTATCAGACTTGTTATTATTATAAAACATGTTTTAGTTAAGGAGTTATTGATACTTCAAGTACAAAATAATGATATAAATCTTAATAAAAATGAACTTTTAAGTAATAATCACACCCTCCCAACCAGCTTATTACTAGTCCCTAGTAATCAAAGTATTAAAATGAAAAAACAATTTATAAATTCTATAAAATAAGGTATTCATCATTCAACTTTCAGTAATCTATCTAGATAAACAGACTCTCATTAAATATATATATATATATGCTCAATACCTCATAAACAAGATATTAATAAACTTTTCTTTTATATTCAATATATCAACATATAATAACGGGGCTTTACTTGGAAGAAAATAAAATTTTTATTTTAATATTTAAGGTTAATGATTAGTACTTAAAAATGCATTTTCTTTCAATTATATCATCATTTTGCACTTAAAGTATCAATAACTCCTTAACTAAAACATGTTTTATAATAACATATCTAATAATATAATATACCTTTAATTTTTGGTAAATGTTGATTTTAAATGTAGGCCTATCACATAAATAAAAAGATTGATTGGTGAATTTAAGAATTGAAATTGAAAGGACAAAGAAATGGTCAAATTTAGAAAAGAGATGTTAGTGTAGTCTAAACTAGAATACTGTTCAGTAATTGGGTCATATCTGGAGTTGTAGATTTCAGATTTAGATCAACTTTATATAGATAGAAAGGTAAGACATAGACCTATAACTTTTATATAGAGCTCAAGACTTAAAAAGATCATTTTCAAGTTCAAATTGTAGCAACAATAAAGAAGTTTGAATTTGTCCTCCAACCTGAGCACTGTTCAGTGTTTAGCCTATATTTAGAGTTCTAAAAGTTCAAATGACTTGAAATTTTTACACAAGAAAGCTGAGATAATTCTTACAACTTTTATGCATTCAAGTGGTTTCAATTTTGACGTTATCAAAGACGTTTTAGGCAGATAAGAGAAAATAAGGATTGTCACAAAGTCAAGAGTTAGTCACCCAATCATCAATTAGTCATTAAATCAATAGTTTGCAATTTTGGCCTATAAAAGAAGGCATTTATTATGCATTTAGACATTTTAGTTTTCAGATCAAAATCATGCTTTTGCTTTCTCTATTTGTATTTTTTGTAATGTTTATACTTTACTTTTATTAATATCAAGTTTATACCTTTCGTTTTCTTTCCTTAACTTAGTTAATTTTTATGTTATTTATGTTCTTATTATTTTTTTTCTTTCTTTTATTATATTTAGCTAAGTTTATTATATCAAGATGAAAAGGTTACACTAATGGTGTAAAAATAAGTATAGTGTAAACTTAATATGGACTTTAATGTTTGATACTAACATGTTTTGTATTTGTTATTTTATTCATTCTTTAATACTTTACTTGTTAAATGACTAATCTAGATTTATGTTATATAACACTTAGTATAACAAATACTTAGCGCTCTCATAGATCATACTGTATGGTATAACCGACATCTAAGTTATGAAAGGAACTTAATTTGTTGTTAATATAAGTTATAATCATGAATGTCTAATGAGATTTATAAATATTAGCATTAATCAGATAAGATAACTAATATAATCATGTTAACAATTTGTAATCTGATTAGAACCTTCTTTGTGTGTGGTTTCCAATTGAGTAATAAGAGTTTATATTATACTTATTTAACATATCATTAGTGGATCCTCCAACCTTGACATTTGTTATTATCATTGTTTAATCCTTACATTAATATTCTATTTTAAAGTTCTTATTTTTTTATTATTATTATTGGTATTGCTATTAATACTACTACTGTTGTTGTTGTTGTTGTTGTTGTTGTTGTATTATTATTATTATCATTTATAATTGATACAATTAACCTCCATGTGGTTCGACTTCAGTCTTGCCGGGTTATTTATTACTTCAACACTCCTACATTTGGAAGAAGACATCAATCTTTTAATCATGTCAGTTAACTTCCTTGGGTTATGATTATTATCCTTTTCTTTTCTTATTAATATACTTATAACTTAAAAACATAATGCATCTTTAACCCATGTAACGAGTGTTTGACTAATGACTCCCAGATCAGTTGGTCTTAGGGTATTAGATGTTGAGACAACCCTACGAACTTAGTAACTTAGATTGCAAATACTAATACGTAGATAGTGTAATATTTGATTCTCTTAAACTTTTCTTCTCAATCTGTGTAACAAGGTTTGAGTCAATAGCTTTCAATTCAATTGATTTTAGGATATTAGATGTTAAAATACCCCTTAACACTTAATTACTTAGGTTAGAGAGGCTACAAAAGCAAACTTATCTATGTTTTTATTATCATCATTTTTTTATTTTTTTATTTTTGTTTTTGTTTTTGTTTTTTTTTGCAATTTATATACCATTTATTTTTCTTAATTGTTACCTTTAACAAAAGAACATAAATAATATAATAATTCAATATGTAACTCATAATCATATATTAGAGTGTGGTGTAAAAATTAAAATTTAAGAATACTTGTTAAATGAGCATATTAACAAAATTAAGCGATAACAATGCAAAAGTTTGTACACCTAAATATTTCAAAAAGTATTTTGATAAACCTTGTTAAGAATGTTTACTAAGATGTGTCTCAAGAGTCACTTTAACCAAAAAACTCATTTATTTTGTCATCCTAGTAATAACAGTTTTGCAAATGGTTTATGAAATAAAAAACACAATTAGTTAATTTTTTTTTAATATCAACTACTATCTTTTCGCCCAATCAAAACGAGATATTGTCCACTTTATTCTAAGATAGAAAGATAGAGTATATAAGAAGACTTAATTAATTTGAGTCATGTTCTAAAGGGGCTTTGGTGGAACCAAGACCATTAAACTAGAATTGGGAGAAGAAAACTAGATTCAGATAATTTGATCTTTTTTAACTTTTTTGATCATAACCGAAGCTACAAATTGAATTTTGATGTGATTTTAGTTGAGTTGAAAACAAGACTTCTATACCTTTCCAACAGTGCATGACATGTCTTCTAATTCATTAAGATTAGAGATAACCATCCGTTTTAAATTGGGGTTTTGCAGTTGTCAGATGGAATACAAAAACAACAAACTTGTTTTATTTAATTATTTAGGCTATCAAACTTTATTTATTTTAAGAGTAGATATTTTATTTGGATCTTAGACTTGTTTATTTTAATTAGTTTGGGATAGTTTTAGCTTAGATTGATTATTATTTAAATTAGACTTATATGAGACTATTAAGGAAACTACGGTTTTAATTTGGAGTTTAAATACTCTTTAAGAATAATTTTAAGGCAAACTTTTTACAATATTTTCAGTATTGTAGCCAACTTCTCAGTTGCTTAATCTTAGTTCTTAATTGAACTTTCACTTCTTCAAAGAATTGACCATTTTTTATTATGAATTTATACTTTTTTTCCTCGTCTCCAGATGTAGACATTGTGATTGAGTTGATTTACAGTCTTATTATTTTGAAGTAAGTTTTCTATTATGATAAGCTCATTCAAATCTCAATAGACTTAAATTAGATTAATCTTAAAGTCATAAAATTTATTAAATTTTGTTAGGATTGACATATATATAAAAACTATGATGACTAGTCTCAATCATAACCCAAAAACACATGTTTGACTTGCATTTTTCTAGACTTTCCACACCTTCATCATTACATTAATCAAGATGATAGAAGCCAAATCAATAAACATGATGTTCTTATCTAATTCCAATTGTATTGATCGTTTTCTTTCCCCCCTAGTTTCTCTCATTACACAGCAAAAACTCATTCTTAATAGTTTAAAATCTAAGATTGTTGGTGCTCTCTCCTTTAACAATTACAGAACAAGACACGCCTTCTTCTTTAGATGTTATTCAAATAACTTCTATATAAATACCACAAAACACTGACCTAAACGGAAAAACAAAGAAAAAAAAGCTAAAAAACAAAATCATTTCGTAGCAAAAACCCCTTTCAGCACAAAAAATGTTATTAAAACATTTGCCCCTTGCATTTTTTTGAACTTCTCATATACCTTAGACATCTAAACTAGCACTTGAAACCCGCATCCTTTCTCTCTACCAGACGTTCCTCCCTTCCACATTGTCATTTCCAAAATAAAAAGAAATCCATCTCATTTCCCTTACAATCTTCTCAGACAGAACAACCCTCACCTATCTATGGCTAATTCAACATTTTCTTTCAAATCGAATTTTGATGTGATTTTAGTTGAGCTAGAAACAAGACTTCCATACCTTTCCAACAATATATGTCACGTCTTCTAATTCATAAAAATTGGAGAGAACTATTCATTTTAAATTGGGTTTTTGTTGCTGCCAAATAGAATACGAAAAGAAAAAACCTGTCTTATTTAATTAGTTGGGTTATCAAACATTATTTATTTTGAGAGTAGACATTTTATTTGGGTCTTAAACTTGTTTATTTTAATTAGTTTGTGCTAATTTTAGCTTAGTTTGATTATTACTTAAATTGAGTTTATGTGAGACCCATTAGAAAAATTAGGGTTTTGGTATGAAGTTTAAATGCTTTTTAGAAATAATTTTAGGGCAAACTTTTTATGATACTTTTAGTATTATAGCAGACTTTTTGGTTTCTCAATCTTAATTCTTGATTGAACTTTCAATTTTTCAAAGTACTAACTATTTTTTATTGTGAATTTATACTTTTTTTACTCATCTCCAAATATCGATGTTATGATCAAGTTGATTTATAGTCCTATTGTTTTAGAACAAGTCTTTTATTATGATAAGCTCATTCAAATGTCAACAAATTTAAATTATAATAACAATAACTAGTTTTAATCATAACCCAAAAACACATGTTTGACTTGCACTTTTTTAAGCTCTCTAACATCTTTTTCTTTATATTGATCAAGATCATAAATGTCAAATCAATAAATATCCCCAAAGTTTTTAAACCTGACCTGGTGGCTGGCCCGGTCCGAGACCTAGGTTTCGGGTTTTGATCGAGTCATCGGGTTTTGACCGGGTCGGCCGGGTCAGTTCTTATTTTAAAAAAAATTCAAAATGGCATCATTTTAGTAAAAATAAAAATAAAAATCAATGGATTGCAACTGAGTTTTTGACCGGATTTTGTCAGGTCATCCTAGTTTCTGGGTCATAATTTATCTTATTTTTTCATCAACCCGGCCCAATTCCAATCCCGAGTTGGCCAGATTCCAAGTTAGCAAGTGGGCCAAGTTTCAAAACACTAGATATCCCCGAACTCAATTTCTCTAATTACACAGCAAAAACTCATTCTTAATGGTTTGAAATTTAAGATTGTTGGTATTCTCTCGTTTAACAATTTCACAACAAGACAAGCCTTTTTCTTTAGATATTGTTCGAATAACTCCTATAAAAATATCACAAAACAGTGAGCTAAATAGAAAGATATATATAAAAAAAAAACTAAAACACAAAATCATTCAATAGCGAAAACCCCTTCCAGCACCAAAAAAGTTATTAAAAGACTTGCCCTCTTATATTCTTTTGTTCTCATACACACCAGACATCTAAACTAGCACCGGAAACCCACATCCTCTCTCTCTACCAGCATCCCTCCCTTCCACATTGCCACTTCCAAAATAAAAAGAAATCAATCTCATTCCCCTCACAATCTCCTCAGCCAGAACAGCACTCACCCATCTATGGCTGATTCAGCATTTTCTTTCACTGTCAAATAGCCAACCTCACAACTCACGGCATCACCATCACAGCCTGCAAGCTCCAGCCTTGACAGCCAACCACACCTACAACAGCTCTCTCCTTCCCCACGGCGGTAAAGAAGCACCAACACAGTACCGACAACCACCTTTACATCCTAACAGCCATCACCTCTGAAAACACCAATGACGTTAACTTTATTTATGGATCCTCAGCCTCCCTAGTGATTTAAAGCCCCATCCTTTCTACCACCTAAAGCAACAACAAATAAAGAAAAGAAAGGAAAAGTAAAGTTCTGAAAGCACCGAAACCCAAGGGACCAGGAGGACTCCATTGTGAACAGAAACAACTACTCCATGTGAATTTTTGTTCATTTCTTAGTGTTAAATCCCTTTCATTCTTTTTTGTTCAAGTTTTCTTAGCCCGCTTGTTTCTCGAAAAATAGTTTTTAAAAAATTATTTTTTAAACTTTTTTATATTTGTTTGTTATTAGAAAAATTGATCAACGAAAAACATTTTCCGGTCAATAAAAAACATTTTCTAGTCAGCAAAAAACACTTTTTGGTTAACGGAAAACACTTTCTAATTAACGAAAATATTTTTTAGTAAAAAAAAATCTGGCTTGGTTTTCAGGAAAACATTTTCCTTTTAAGCTGTGTTTGTTTTCCGGAAAGTGGTTTCCGGAAAAACACTTTCCAAACTTTCTTGTGTTTATTTTTCAGAAATTAGTTTCGAGAAAATCATTTTCCAAACTTTCTTGTGTTTGTTTGCTGTTAGGAAAATTGGCAAACAGAAAACACTTTTCAGTCAAAGGAAAATTTAGCTTGATTTTCAGGAAAGTGTTTTCTTGAAAAATTTGGGAGGAAAATACTTTCCGGAAGTTGTGAAAAGTTTAGAAATGTCATTATTTGATGATTATATCAAATTTGATCCTCAAACTTTTGATTGCTATATATATATTGTTTTGAATATTTATTTTTCAATTTTATTTCTTAAAATTTATTTTTTATATTTACTTGGTCCTTATTTTTATAATTGTTATTTGCTTTTCTCCTATTATGTTTTTATTGAAATTTTTTTCTATCAAATTTGGTTCTCATTCTTTTGATTGTTATTTATTTTATTTGAAATACTTTATGAAATGTTAATTATTATTATTTAAATTTCTTCATCTTTTTTTTTTAAGATTTGATCTTTATTGTTTTGATTATTATTTTTTTTATTTGAGATAATTTATGAAATTATTTTTTTAATTTCATTATTATTCAACTTTTTAATTTGTAAGATTTATTCCTTATTATTTTAATAAACTTGAAAAAAATAAAATATTAATAAATTATTTTCTAGTTCATTTTTCATAACATAACCAAACACTGGAAAGTGTTTTCCAGTTCATTTTCTATAACACTATCAAATATCAAAAAATACTACTTTTAAGGAATTCACTTTTCTCGGAATTCACTTTTCAAAAAAAAAACAATTTTCCTACAAACAAACGGGGCCTATTCTAACCAGGGATAACAACTCATGATGGTGATATAATCTTTGAATTTTCTATAAGGTAATAATTTAGTAAACTCATGAATTTCTAGGTCCTAAAAACATAAGTTTGGAATCTTCTCAAATTAGCACAAGTATCTAGAGTTAGAGTTATTGGTTGTAAATGAATTTTAAAAAAATATTTGTAATATTAAATGATATAAAGTTAAACTTGTAATTAACAACTATATTAAAAAAAAGCATATATTATCACAAAATCTTCTTTTCAATTTCTATAAAGATTTATTTAGAATAAAAATCATATTAATAGCTTATTTTTATTTAGAACTGAATATAAGAGCAACATTTTTTAATGAAAAATTTAGTGAAAAGATATATATGAATCAATTTAAAGATTTTTGTGATTACATAAATAACCATTTATTTTGTAAGCTAAAAAAATCTATATATAAACTAAAGTAGACCTTTCAATAATGGTATATTAAATTTTAGTATGTTATAGTGTCATATAATTTTATTAAAAATATTACTTGAAGGTTAGTGAGAGGGTCTACTATATATATATAGATTATATTCTACTTGCAAGTAGTGATTTAAGTTTATTACTTGAGATAAAACAATTTTTTTTAAAAACCTTGATATAAAAGATTTTGATGAAGCCTTTTATATTATTAACATAGACATTCAAGATGGGTCTTAAAGAATATTAAAATTATTTTAAATTGTCAATATTTAAAAGATTCTAAAAAAAATTAGGATTTCAAATTATATATTTTCAATAGTATCCATTGTAAACAAGAATAAATTTAAATGGATTCAATAAACACAAAATATATTGGAAAAGGAGCATATGAGTAACATTTCACTATATATTTGCAGTTGATAATTTGATGTATATACAAGTCCATACAAGACTTAACTTGAAATTTATAATAAGAGTGTTAGGAAGATTTTAAAATAATTCAAGAATTGATCATTGAAAAGTTGCTAAGAAAGTCGTAAGATATATATAAGAAACCAAGAATTATAAGTTAACTTATATTAATCACTTTAAGGTGGTTGATTATTTAAATACAGAATTTTTTTTAGTTGTGTAAACATAAAAAAATTCACTTTTGGATATATTTTTCTTCTTGCTCAAAAAAAGTTGTATCTTAAAGAAGTACTAAAAACTATTGTTGCTTTTTATATTATAGAAGTAGAATTTATTGTATGCTATGACATAAACAATCTAGTTAAAGAATTTTACTTTTTGTTTTAAATAATTTCATATCAAAACTAATAAAGATATATTATGATAATTCAGTTGTAATTTTCTTCTTTAAGAATAATAAGATTGAAAGCCATAACAAATTTATTAACAAAAAGTATATCATTACGAGAGAGAAAATGAAGCTCTAGTTAACTCATTTATTTGACTTTATATTATTTTTGTTAATTGTTTAGATATTTTTATATTATTCTTAAAGATTAAAGTGATGTTTTTATATTTATAAAGTTAGACTCCAATGACTTATTAAAAGTTCATTCAAGAAGTTTATTTTTAAGATGTAATGTATTTAATATATTGAAAAAAATACTTGATTATAAAGTATAACCGTTATGATTCATATGTTATATTTTTTTCTATTTATGTTGGTATATATAAAGTTAGATTCAAATGAATTATTGAAATTTTATTTGATCATTAAGTACTTATTTTTAGGATGCAATATATTGTAATACATGAAAGAAAATACTTGATTATATAGTGTCACCATTATGATTTATATATTGTATTCTTGATTTAAGTACGAGCGTTTTCACTTATTAAATATTTAAATTATATAAAAATATTGTTATTAATCAAATAGTGTCATCTGAGTTAAGTGGAAGAACATTAAAAAGTATATTTAAGTTAACTTATATATTATGTAGATTTTTAAATTAAGTAACAATTTATATTTAGATTTCTAGTTTATTCTCCATAGATTAATTTATCAACAAGGTATTTTTGCCTAAATAGGAATCAAATTGAAAATTAATATGCTTAGAAAGATACGTGATAAAAAATAATTTTTTTAAAAAATAGATAAAATTAATATACGTTAGAGAGACAAAATGAAAATCATTTTATTATTAATTATTTCTTGATTTTTTAATCTATTAACTAATAAGTTAAAGAGTGTAGGTAATTCATTGTGTACCTACATCCAATACATTATAGATTACATCAGTAATCATTCATTTTTTTTTTATATTTTTTTTCAACTTTTTTTTTGGTTTATTTTTTATTTTTCAAAATTACTTTTCTTTTTATTTTTCCAACTTTTTCTCTTTTTTTTTTAAAAAAATTATCTTTATTAATTTTATTTTTTAATATTGAACTAGTTGAAAATTTTATTTTGTAATCTTTTTAAAAATACTGTAAATTACTATGATGTTTTTTATGCGGTTTTTCTATTTTTTTATTTTTAAAAATTATTTTTATATTGACTTTATTATATTTTTAATTTTTATTATTTATCTAATATTAATTTATAATTATAATATTATTAAATATATTTATTTTATAAACTCACGGTAATATATAGGCATGTTATCTTATACTTAATTTAAATTGATATCATGTAAATTCTAAAATGTAACTTTTTTAAATTATCATTTTATTTTTTATAATAATATTATCATTAGTTGCTGATGATGATATCACTATCATATTTATTGAGCACTTTCTAAGAGTTTATATTTCATTAAGAATATACGTCATGAAATTTATTAATCGTTAAGAAATAAGCAAGACTCTTGCACAATGTTAATTTGGTCCAACACATTTTGTGGAGTGGGAATAAAAATCAATGAATAAAAAACAACGTGCACCGCTCTTATTTTTTATTTTATATGTAATAACAAAACACTTGCAAGTTCGCTTGAAAATCTACGATGAAGGCCATGAAATTGGCATATAAATGTAGAACGGGACAAGAG